>JBAMBQ010002273.1:0-11590 GCA_037044495.1 Stegana nigrithorax
AAAAGTCCAGCTCGCCCGTGCAACCGTCTACACTGATCTAGGGAAAATTGAACTTGGCGCAATCTACTGCCCCCCAGCGTTCAGCTGGTCCGAGAACGACTTCGCCACGTTAATGAATAACTTCAGCCGAAAATTCCTGGTTGGCGGCGACTGGAACGCCAGACATGGACTGTGGGGCTCTAGGAGACGCAACACAAGAGGATTGCATCTGTTCGGTCACATTCTCTACTCCAACATCAACATACTAGCCACCGGCGCTCCTACTAGGTACCCATTTCGCACCAACAACTTGCCCAGCTGCATCGACTTTTCTCTATATAAGGGTATCCCCCACGTAAAAATCAACATCCGGGAGTGTGCGGACCTTAGCTCGGACTACCTGCCCCTAATCAAGGAGCTTGACACGACCGCCGTGACTTTTTCAACAGTCGAGAGGTTAATCTGCCGTGATACTTATATCGCCATCTTGCAACGAAGCCTCAACGACTCCATCCATTCGAACATGGAAATCACCTCAGGCCAGGGTATCGATCTCGCCCTGAACTTATTTACTCGTAAAATCCATAGCGCAGCCGCGGAGGCCCGCTCAACCCATTCCAGACCTTCACGTGTGACTGGCGGCTCGAAAAAATAAGGGAAAAATCAAGGAAAAAGAGAGAAAAATAGCGTTTTAAAGGGGTAAAGAAGGGGCGAAAAAATGGGAGAAAAAATAGTAAAAAATAAGGAAAAAGGATGGAAAAAGGGGGTAAATTAGCGTTTAAAAGGGAAAAATAGGGGCAAAAAAATATGAGAAAAAGTACGTGAAAAAATAAGGAAAACGAATGAAAAACGGGGAAAATTAGCGTTAAAGAGGGGAAAAGAAGGGGCGAAAAAATGGGAGAAAAAATGAGGAAAAAATAAGGGAAAAATCAAGGAAAGAGAGAGAAAATTAGCGTTTTAAAGGGGTAAAGAAGGGGCGAAAAAATGGGCGAAAAACCAGGGGATAAAAAGGGGAACAAAAAGAAACAAAAAATTTGGCGAAAAAGTAGGGTTAAAATCATTGGAAAATCGAAGGAAAAACGAGGAAAATTAGTGTTAAAGAGGGGAAAAGAAGGGGCGAAAAAATGGGAGAAAAAATAGTGAAAAATAAGGAAAAAGGATAGAAAAAAGGGGAAAATTAGCGTTAAAAAGGGAAAAAGAAGGGGCAAAAAAATAGGAGAAAAAGTACGTGAAAAATAAGGAAAACGAAGGAAAAACGGGGAAAATTAGCGTTAAAGAGGGGAAAAGAAGGGGCGAAAAAATGGGAGAAAAAATTGAGGAAAAAATAAGGGAAAAATCAAGGAAAAGAGAGAAAATTAGCGTTTTAAAGGGGTAAAGAATGGGCGAAAAAATGGGCGAAGAACCAGGGGATAAAAAGGGGAACAAAAGAACCAAAAAATTTGGCGAAAAAGTAGGGTTAAAATCATTGGAAAATCGAAGGAAAAACGAGGAAAATTAGTGTTAAAGAGGGGAAAAGAAGGGGCGAAAAAATGGGAGAAAAAATAGTGAAAAATAAGGAAAAAGGATGGAAAAAGGGGGAAAATTAGCGTTAAAAAGGGAAAAAGAGGGGCAAAAAAATATGAGAAAAAGTACGTGAAAAAATAAGGAAAACGAATGAAAAACGGGGAAAATTAGCGTTAAAGAGGGGAAAAGAAGGGGCGAAAAAATGGGAGAAAAAATTGAAGAAAAAATAAGGGAAAAATCAAGGAAAGAGAGAGAAAATTAGCGTTTTAAAGGGGTAAAGAAGGGCGAAAAAATGGGCGAAGAACCAGGGGATAAAAAGGGGAATAAAAAGAAACAAAAAATTTGGCGAAAAAGTAGGGTTAAAAAAATTGGAAAATCGAAGGAAAAACGAGGAAAATTAGTGTTAAAGAGGGGAAAAGAAGGGGCGAAAAAATGGGAGAAAAAATAGTGAAAAATAAGGAAAATGGATAGAAAAAAGGGGAAAATTAGCGTTAAAAAGGGAAAAAGAGGGGCAAAAAAATATGGAGAAAAAGTACGTGAAAAAATAAGGAAAACGAAGGAAAAACGGGGAAAATTAGCGTTAAAGAGGGGAAAAGAAGGGGCGAAAAAATGGGAGAAAAAAATGAGGAAAAAATAAGGGAAAAATCAAGGAAAGAGAGAGAAAATTAGCGTTTTAAAGGGGTAAAGAAGGGGCGAAAAAATGGGCGAAAAACCAGGGGATAAAAAGGGGAACAAAAAGAAACAAAAAATTTGGCGAAAAAGTAGGGTTAAAAAAATTGAAAAAACGAAGGAAAAATGGGAAATATTATTGTTAAAGTGGGGAAAAGAAGGGGCGAAAAAATGGGAGAAAAAATAGAGGAAAAAATAAGGGAAAAATCAAGGAAAAAGAGAGAAAATTAGCGTTTTAAAGGGGTAAAGAATGGGCGAAAAAATGGGCGAAGAACCAGGGGATAAAAAGGGGAATAAAAAGAACCAAAAAATTTGGCGAAAAAGTAGGGTTAAAATCATTGGAAAATCGAAGGAAAAACGAGGAAAATTAGTGTTAAAGAGGGGAAAAGAAGGGGCGAAAAAATGGGAGAAAAAATAGAGGAAAAAATAAGGGAAAAATCAAGGAAAAAGAGAGAAAATTAGCGTTTTAAAGGGGTAAAGAAGGGGCGAAAAAATGGGCGAAAAACCAGGGGATAAAAAGGGGAATAAAAAGAAACAAAAAATTTGGCGAAAAAGTAGGGTTAAAATCATTGGAAAATCGAAGGAAAAACGAGGAAAATTAGTGTTAAAGAGGGGAAAAGAAGGGGCGAAAAAATGGGAGAAAAAATAGTGAAAAATAAGGAAAAAGGATGGAAAAAGGGGGAAAATTAGCGTTAAAAAGGGAAAAAGAAGGGGCAAAAAAATATGAGAAAAAGTACGTGAAAAAATAAGGAAAACGAAGGAAAAACGGGGAAAATTAGCGTTAAAGAGGGGAAAAGAAGGGGCGAAAAAATGGGAGAAAAAATTGAGGAAAAAATAAGGGAAAAATCAAGGAAAAAGAGAGAAAATTAGCGTTTTAAAGGGGTAAAGAAGGGGCGAAAAAATGGGCGAAAAACCAGGGGATAAAAAGGGGAACAAAAAGAAACAAAAAATTTGGCGAAAAAGTAGGGGTTAAAAAAATTGAAAAATCGAAGGAAAAATGGGAAATATTATTGTTAAAGTGGGGAAAAGAAGGGGCGAAAAAATGGGAGAAAAAATAGAGGAAAAAATAAGGGAAAAATCAAGGAAAAAGGGAGAAAATTAGCGTTTTAAAGGGGTAAAGAATGGGCGAAAAAATGGGCGAAGAACCAGGGGATAAAAAGGGGAATAAAAAGAACCAAAAAATTTGGCGAAAAAGTAGGGTTAAAATCATTGGAAAATCGAAGGAAAAACGAGGAAAATTAGTGTTAAAGAGGGGAAAAGAAGGGGCGAAAAAATGGGAGAAAAAATAGTGAAAAATAAGGAAAAAGGATGGAAAAAGGGGGAAAATTAGCGTTAAAAAGGGAAAAAGAAGGGGCAAAAAAATATGGAGAAAAAGTACGTGAAAAAATAAGGAAAACGAAGGAAAAACGGGGAAAATTAGCGTTAAAGAGGGGAAAAGAAGGGGCGAAAAAATGGGAGAAAAAATTGAGGAAAAAATAAGGGAAAAATCAAGGAAAGAGAGAGAAAATTAGCGTTTTAAAGGGGTAAAGAAGGGGCGAAAAAATGGGCGAAAAACCAGGGGATAAAAAGGGGAACAAAAAGAAACAAAAAATTTGGCGAAAAAGGAGGGGTTAAAAAAATTGAAAAAACGAAGGAAAAATGGGAAATATTATTGTTAAAGTGGGGAAAAGAAGGGGCGAAAAAATGGGAGAAAAAATAGAGGAAAAAATAAGGGAAAAATCAAGGAAAAAGAGAGAAAATTAGCGTTTGTAAAGGGGAAAAGAAGGGGCGAAAAAATGGGCGAAGAACCAGGGGATAAAAAGGGGAATAAAAAGAACCAAAAAAATTTGGCGAAAAAGTAGGGTTAAAATCATTGGAAAATTGAAGGAAAAACGATGAAAATTAGTGTTAAAGAGGGGTAAAGAAGGGACGAAAAAATGGCAGAAAAAATATTGAAAAATAAGGAAAAAGGGTGGAAAAAGGGGGAAAATTAGCGTTAAAAAGGGAAAAAGAAGGGGCGCAAAAATTGGAGAAAAAGTACGGGAAAAAATAAGGAAAACGAAGGAAAAACGGGGAAAATTAGCGTTAATGAGGGGAAAAGAAGAATCGAAAAAATGGGAGAATAAATTGAGGAAAAAATAAGGGAAAAATCAAGGAAAAAGAGTGAAAATTAGCGTTTTAAAGGGGTAAAGAATTGGCGAAAAAATGGGCGAAGAACCAGGGGATAAAAAGGGGAATAAAAAGAATCAAAAATTTTGGCGAAAAAGTAGGGTTAAAAAAATTGAAAAACCGAAGGAAAAATGGGAAATATTATTGTTAAAGAGGGGAGAAGATGGGGCGAAAAAATGGGAGAAAAAAAAGGGAAAAAAAGGAAAAAGGAAGGAAAAAGGGGGAAAATTAGCGTTAAAAAGGGAAAAAGAAGGGGCGAAAAAATTGGAGAAAAAGTACGGGAAAAAATAAGGAAAACGAAGGAAAAACGGGGAAAATTAGCGTTAAAGAGGGGAAAAGAAGGGGCGAAAAAATGGGAGAAAAAATTGAGGAAAAAATAAGGGAAAAATCAAGGAAAAAGGGAGAAAATTAGCGTTTGAAAGGGGAAAAGTAGGGCAAAAAAATGGGTGAAGAACCAGGGGATAAAAAGGGGAATAAAAAGAACCAAAAAATTTGGCGAAAAAGTAGGGTTAAAATCATTGGAAAATTGAAGGAAAAACGATGAAAATTAGTGTTAAAGAGGGGTAAAGAAGGGACGAAAAAATGGCAGAAAAAATATTGAAAAATAAGGAAAAAGGGTGGAAAAAGGGGGAAAATTAGCGTTAAAAAGGGAAAAAGAAGGGGCGAAAAAATTGGAGAAAAAGTACGGGAAAAAATAAGGAAAACGAAGGAAAAACGGGGAAAATTAGCGTTAAAGAGGGGAAAAGAATGGGCGAAAAAATGGGAAAAAAGGGAAAAATAAGGGAAAAAAGGAAAAAAAATGGGAAAAAATAAGGGGATAAAAAGGGGAAAATTAGCGTTAAAAGGGGAAAAGTAGGGCGAAAAAATGGGAGAAGAAAAAGGGAATTAAAAGAGGGGAAAGAAGGGACGAAAAAATGGGAGAAAAAATAGGGAAAAAAAAGGAAAAAGGAAGGAAAAAGGGGGAAAATTAGCGTTAAAAAGGGAAAAAGAAGGGGCGAAAAAATTGGAGAAAAAGTACGGGAAAAAATAAGGAAAACGAAGGAAAAACGGGGAAAATTAGCGTTAAAGAGGGGAAAAGAAGGGGCGAAAAAATGGGAGAAAAAATTGAGGAAAAAATAAGGGAAAAATCAAGGAAAAAGGTGAAAATTAGCGTTTTAAAGGGGTAAAGAATGGGCGAAAAAATGGGCGAAGAACCAGGGGATAAAAAGGGGAATAAAAAGAATCAAAAATTTGGCGAAAAAGTAGGGTTAAAAAATTGGAAAACGAAGGAAAAACGGGAAAATTAGTGTTAAAGAGGGGAAAAGAAGGGGCGAAAAAATGGGAGAAAAAATAGGGAAAAATAAGGAAAAAGAAGGAAAAAGGGGAAAATTAGCGTTAAAGAGGGGAAAAGAAGAAAAATGGGGACGAAAAAATGGGAGAAAAAATGAGGGAAAAAATAAGGGAAAAATCAAGGAAAAAGGTGAAAATTAGCGTTTTAAAGGGGTAAAGAATGGGCGAAAAAATGGGCGAAGAACCAGGGGATAAAAAGGGGAATAAAAAGAACCAAAAAATTTGGCGAAAAAGTAGGGTTAAAATCATTGGAAAATTGAAGGAAAAACGATGAAAATTAGTGTTAAAGAGGGGTAAAGAAGGGACGAAAAAATGGCAGAAAAAATATTGAAAAATAAGGAAAAAGGGTGGAAAAAGGGGGAAAATTAGCGTTAAAAAGGGAAAAAGAAGGGGCGAAAAAATTGGAGAAAAAGTACGGGAAAAAATAAGGAAAACGAAGGAAAAACGGGGAAAATTAGCGTTAAAGAGGGGAAAAGAAGGGGCGAAAAAATGGGAGAAAAAATTGAGGAAAAAATAAGGGAAAAATCAAGGAAAAAGAGTGAAAATTAGCGTTTTAAAGGGGTAAAGAATTGGCGAAAAAATGGGCGAAGAACCAGGGGATAAAAAGGGGAATAAAAAGAATCAAAAATTTTGGCGAAAAAGTAGGGTTAAAAAAATTGAAAAACCGAAGGAAAAATGGGAAATATTATTGTTAAAGAGGGGAGAAGATGGGGCGAAAAAATGGGAGAAAAAAAAGGGAAAAAAAAGGAAAAAGGAAGGAAAAAGGGGGAAAATTAGCGTTAAAAAGGGAAAAAGAAGGGGCGAAAAAATTGGAGAAAAAGTACGGGAAAAAATAAGGAAAACGAAGGAAAAACGGGGAAAATTAGCGTTAAAGAGGGGAAAAGAAGGGGCGAAAAAATGGGAGAAAAAATTGAGGAAAAAATAAGGGAAAAATCAAGGAAAAAGAGTGAAAATTAGCGTTTTAAAGGGGTAAAGAATGGGCGAAAAAATGGGCGAAGAACCAGGGGATAAAAAGGGGAATAAAAAGAACCAAAAATTTTGGCGAAAAAGTAGGGTTAAAATCATTGGAAAATTGAAGGAAAAACGATGAAAATTAGTGTTAAAGAGGGGTAAAGAAGGGACGAAAAAATGGCAGAAAAAATATTGAAAAATAAGGAAAAAGGGTGGAAAAAGGGGGAAAATTAGCGTTAAAAAGGGAAAAAGAAGGGGCGAAAAAATTGGAGAAAAAGTACGGGAAAAAATAAGGAAAACGAAGGAAAAACGGGGAAAATTAGCGTTAAAGAGGGGAAAAGAAGGGGCGAAAAAATGGGAGAAAAAATTGAGGAAAAAATAAGGGAAAAATCAAGGAAAAAGAGTGAAAATTAGCGTTTTAAAGGGGTAAAGAATGGGCGAAAAAATGGGCGAAGAACCAGGGGATAAAAAGGGGAATAAAAAGAATCAAAAATTTTGGCGAAAAAGTAGGGTTAAAAAAATTGAAAAACCGAAGGAAAAATGGGAAATATTATTGTTAAAGAGGGGAGAAGATGGGGCGAAAAAATGGGAGAAAAAAAAGGGAAAAAAAAGGAAAAAGGAAGGAAAAAGGGGGAAAATTAGCGTTAAAAAGGGAAAAAGAAGGGGCGAAAAAATTGGAGAAAAAGTACGGGAAAAAATAAGGAAAACGAAGGAAAAACGGGGAAAATTAGCGTTAAAGAGGGGAAAAGAAGGGGCGAAAAAATGGGAGAAAAAATTGAGGAAAAAATAAGGGAAAAATCAAGGAAAAAGAGTGAAAATTAGCGTTTTAAAGGGGTAAAGAATGGGCGAAAAAATGGGCGAAGAACCAGGGGATAAAAAGGGGAATAAAAAGAATCAAAAATTTTGGCGAAAAAGTAGGGTTAAAATCATTGGAAAATTGAAGGAAAAACGATGAAAATTAGTGTTAAAGAGGGGTAAAGAAGGGACGAAAAAATGGCAGAAAAAATATTGAAAAATAAGGAAAAAGGGTGGAAAAAGGGGGAAAATTAGCGTTAAAAAGGGAAAAAGAAGGGGCGAAAAAATTGGAGAAAAAGTACGGGAAAAAATAAGGAAAACGAAGGAAAAACGGGGAAAATTAGCGTTAAAGAGGGGAAAAGAAGGGGCGAAAAAATGGGAGAAAAAATTGAGGAAAAAATAAGGGAAAAATCAAGGAAAAAGAGTGAAAATTAGCGTTTTAAAGGGGTAAAGAATGGGCGAAAAAATGGGCGAAGAACCAGGGGATAAAAAGGGGAATAAAAAGAACCAAAAAATTTGGCGAAAAAGTAGGGTTAAAATCATTGGAAAATCGAAGGAAAAACGATGAAAATTAGTGTTAAAGAGGGGTAAAGAAGGGACGAAAAAATGGCAGAAAAAATATTGAAAAATAAGGAAAAAGGGTGGAAAAAGGGGGAAAATTAGCGTTAAAAAGGGAAAAAGAAGGGGCGAAAAAATTGGAGAAAAAGTACGGGAAAAAATAAGGAAAACGAAGGAAAAACGGGGAAAATTAGCGTTAAAGAGGGGAAAAGAAGGGGCGAAAAAATGGGAGAAAAAATTGAGGAAAAAATAAGGGAAAAATCAAGGAAAAAGAGTGAAAATTAGCGTTTTAAAGGGGTAAAGAATGGGCGAAAAAATGGGCGAAGAACCAGGGGATAAAAAGGGGAATAAAAAGAATCAAAAATTTTGGCGAAAAAGTAGGGTTAAAATCATTGGAAAATTGAAGGAAAAACGATGAAAATTAGTGTTAAAGAGGGGAAAGAAGGGACGAAAAAATGGGAGAAAAAAAGGGAAAAATAAGGAAAAAGGAAGGAAAAAGGGGGAAAATTAGCGTTAAAAAGGGAAAAAGAAGGGGCGAAAAAATTGGAGAAAAAGTACGGGAAAAAATAAGGAAAACGAAGGAAAAACGGGGAAAATTAGCGTTAAAGAGGGGAAAAGAAGGGGCGAAAAAATGGGAGAAAAAATTGAGGAAAAAATAAGGGAAAAATCAAGGAAAAAGAGTGAAAATTAGCGTTTTAAAGGGGTAAAGAATGGGCGAAAAAATGGGCGAAGAACCAGGGGATAAAAAGGGGAATAAAAAGAATCAAAAATTTTGGCGAAAAAGTAGGGTTAAAAAAATTGAAAAACCGAAGGAAAAATGGGAAAATTATTGTTAAAGAGGGGAGAAGATGGGGCGAAAAAATGGAGAAAAAAGAAAAAAAGGAAAAAGGGGAAAAGGGGAAATCGTTAAAAAGGGAAAAAGAAGGGGCGAAAAATTGAGAAAAAGTACGGGAAAAAATAAGGAAACGGGGAAAATTAGCGTTAAAGAGGGAAAAGAAGGGGCGAAAAAATGGGAGAAAAAATTGAGGAAAAAATAAGGGAAAAATCAAGGAAAAAGAGTGAAAATTAGCGTTTTAAAGGGGTAAAGAATGGGCGAAAAAATGGGCGAAGAACCAGGGGATAAAAAGGGGAATAAAAAGAATCAAAAATTTTGGCGAAAAAGTAGGGTTAAAAAAATTGAAAAACCGAAGGAAAAATGGGAAATATTATTGTTAAAGAGGGGAGAAGATGGGGCGAAAAAATGGGAGAAAAAAAAGGGAAAAAAAAGGAAAAAGGAAGGAAAAAGGGGGAAAATTAGCGTTAAAAAGGGAAAAAGAAGGGGCGAAAAAATTGGAGAAAAAGTACGGGAAAAAATAAGGAAAACGAAGGAAAAACGGGGAAAATTAGCGTTAAAGAGGGGAAAAGAAGGGGCGAAAAAATGGGAGAAAAAATTGAGGAAAAAATAAGGGAAAAATCAAGGAAAAAGAGTGAAAATTAGCGTTTTAAAGGGGTAAAGAATGGGCGAAAAAATGGGCGAAGAACCAGGGGATAAAAAGGGGAATAAAAAGAATCAAAAATTTTGGCGAAAAAGTAGGGTTAAAATCATTGGAAAATTGAAGGAAAAACGATGAAAATTAGTGTTAAAGAGGGGAAAGAAGGGACGAAAAAATGGCAGAAAAAATATTGAAAAATAAGGAAAAAGGGTGGAAAAAGGGGGAAAATTAGCGTTAAAAAGGGAAAAAGAAGGGGCGAAAAAATTGGAGAAAAAGTACGGGAAAAAATAAGGAAAACGAAGGAAAAACGGGGAAAATTAGCGTTAAAGAGGGGAAAAGAAGGGGCGAAAAAATGGGAGAAAAAATTGAGGAAAAAATAAGGGAAAAATCAAGGAAAAAGAGTGAAAATTAGCGTTTTAAAGGGGTAAAGAATGGGCGAAAAAATGGGCGAAGAACCAGGGGATAAAAAGGGGAATAAAAAGAACCAAAAAATTTGGCGAAAAAGTAGGGTTAAAATCATTGGAAAATTGAAGGAAAAACGATGAAAATTAGTGTTAAAGAGGGGTAAAGAAGGGACGAAAAAATGGCAGAAAAAATATTGAAAAATAAGGAAAAAGGGTGGAAAAAGGGGGAAAATTAGCGTTAAAAAGGGAAAAAGAAGGGGCGAAAAAATTGGAGAAAAAGTACGGGAAAAAATAAGGAAAACGAAGGAAAAACGGGGAAAATTAGCGTTAAAGAGGGGAAAAGAAGGGGCGAAAAAATGGGAGAAAAAATTGAGGAAAAAATAAGGGAAAAATCAAGGAAAAAGAGTGAAAATTAGCGTTTTAAAGGGGTAAAGAATGGGCGAAAAAATGGGCGAAGAACCAGGGGATAAAAAGGGGAATAAAAAGAATCAAAAATTTTGGCGAAAAAGTAGGGTTAAAAAAATTGAAAAACCGAAGGAAAAATGGGAAATATTATTGTTAAAGAGGGGAGAAGATGGGGCGAAAAAATGGGAGAAAAAAAGGGAAAAAAAAGGAAAAAGGAAGGAAAAAGGGGGAAAATTAGCGTTAAAAAGGGAAAAAGAAGGGGCGAAAAAATTGGAGAAAAAGTACGGGAAAAAATAAGGAAAACGAAGGAAAAACGGGGAAAATTAGCGTTAAAGAGGGGAAAAGAAGGGGCGAAAAAATGGGAGAAAAAATTGAGGAAAAAATAAGGGAAAAATCAAGGAAAAAGAGTGAAAATTAGCGTTTTAAAGGGGTAAAGAATGGGCGAAAAAATGGGCGAAGAACCAGGGGATAAAAAGGGGAATAAAAAGAACCAAAAAATTTGGCGAAAAAGTAGGGTTAAAATCATTGGAAAATCGAAGGAAAAACGGTGAAAATTAGTGTTAAAGAGGGGAAAAGAAGGGGCGAAAAAATGGGAGAAAAAATAGTGAAAAATAAGGAAAAAGGGAGGAAAAAGGGGGAAAATTAGCGTTAAAAAGGGAAAAAGAAGGGGCGAAAAAATTGGAGAAAAAGTACGGGAAAAAATAAGGAAAACGAAGGAAAAACGGGGAAAATTAGCGTTAAAGAGGGGAAAAGAAGGGGCGAAAAAATGGGAGAAAAAATTGAGGAAAAAATAAGGGAAAAATCAAGGAAAAAGAGTGAAAATTAGCGTTTTAAAGGGGTAAAGAATGGGCGAAAAAATGGGCGAAGAACCAGGGGATAAAAAGGGGAATAAAAAGAACCAAAAAATTTGGCGAAAAAGTAGGGTTAAAATCATTGGAAAATCGAAGGAAAAACGATGAAAATTAGTGTTAAAGAGGGGAAAGAAGGGGCGAAAAAATGGGAGAAAAAATAGTGAAAAATAAGGAAAAAGGAAGGAAAAAGGGGGAAATTAGCGTTAAAAAGGGAAAAAGAAGGGGCGAAAAAATTGGAGAAAAAGTACGGGAAAAAATAAGGAAAACGAAGGAAAAACGGGGAAAATTAGCGTTAAAGAGGGGAAAAGAAGGGGCGAAAAAATGGGAGAAAAAATTGAGGAAAAAATAAGGGAAAAATCAAGGAAAAAGAGAGAAAATTAGCGTTTTAAAGGGGTAAAGAATGGGCGAAAAAATGGGCGAAGAACCAGGGGATAAAAAGGGGAATAAAAAGAACCAAAAATTTTGGCGAAAAAGTAGGGTTAAAAAAATTGGAAAACCGAAGGAAAAATGGGAAATATTATTGTTA
>JBAMBQ010002283.1:0-12807 GCA_037044495.1 Stegana nigrithorax
AGGAGAGTTCCAAAGTAAACAGGACTTTTTGAATCTAGCGCCCTCTAGTGGCGCCATCTATATGTCAACTGGTGCGTTAGAATCTGCTATCGTTTATCGACTTCCAGTAAAAATTTCATGACATTTCATCTATTGGAAGTGAGGTTATTGCGTTTTAAGTGTCAGTATGTTTTTGTCATCGGTGCAAGCCTTTTGAATGGCCTCTACGTCTGCATAACGCTTTCCTTTCATCGGCAAATGCATTTTTCCGAAAAGGTAGAAGTCGCACGGTGCCATATCAGGTGAATACGGGGAGTGGTTGATGGTTAAAATGTGATTTTTGGTCAAATAGTCGGACACAAGCGTCGATCGATGAGACGGCGCATTATCGTGCAACAAACGCCAACTTCCATCTTCGCGATATTCGGGCCGAACACGTCGAATACGGCGCACCAAACGCTTCAAAACTCCAAGGTAGAATACCGCATTAACGTTTTGGCCGGGTGGAACAAATTCTTTGTGGACAATACCCTTGGAATCATAAAAACAAATCAGCATTGTCTTCACTTTTGACTTCTCCAGGCGCGATTTTTTGGGTTTCGGCTCGTCCGGCGCCTTCCATTCAGCACTCTGGCGTTTCGTTTCGGGATCATATTGAAAACACCACGTTTCGTCTCCAGTCACAATCTTGTAAAGGAAGTCCGGGTCTTTTTTTGCCTCTTTAATGATGTCCTTCGAATGTTGAATTCTGAGCAATTTTTGGACGTCAGTCAATTTGTGCGGAACAAACCGTGCACACACCTTTTGTAAGCCCAAATGTTCGGTCAAAATGCGATAAATCGATGTTTTGGAGATGTTCAATTCTATTTCCATGAATTTCAATGATGATTTCGGCTGATTTTTTATGAATTCACGCACAGTTTCGATGGAATTTTCGGTGATCACGGATTTTGGTTGGCCCACATGTTCATCGTCATTTATGTCCTCACGACCACTTTGAAAACGTTGAAACCACTCGTGCACTCTGCTACGGGATAGGCAATCATCGCCATAAACTTGTTTCATCAATTGAAACGTTTCGGTAAAAGTTTTACCAATTTTAAAACAAAATTTTATGTTGGCTCTTTGTTCGAAGCTCATTTTCGCACCGATGACAAAAACATACTGACACTTAAAACGCAATAACCTCACTTCCAATAGATGAAATGTCATGAAATTTTTACTGGAAGTCGATAAACGATAGCAGATTCTAACGCACCAGTTGACATATAGATGGCGCCACTAGAGGGCGCTAGATTCAAAAAGTTTCCTGTTTACTTTGGAACTCACCTTGTAAGCTGTACATTTTATACTTTCCCGTTCCTGACAATAACAACGCGATGCTGGCCATATTTGTTGATAACACAATTCTTCTTCGCGCCCATGAGAATATCTCGCAACCAACATCTAAGCTTCAGTCTGCAATACCAAAAAATGGTTCAGACTGTGGAATATAAGAATTAATGTTAAAAAAACCCAGCAAATCATATACATGATAAGAAAAAATTACCCTACATTAAACAGTCATATAAACAACTGAGACACTCCTATAGCCAACGTGGTAAGATTCTTGGGCCTGTATATGTACAGACGCAAAACTGACGTGGAAGCACCATATTATAAAATAAAAGAATCCAGGTAAATGCTAGATTGAATCACTTTTACTGGCTGATCAACCGAAATTTAAAACGTTCTGTGTACAATAAACTGCTGATCTGGACATTCGGACCTCAACTGTGGGGAACAGCAAAAAGCAATATACAGATAATTCGACGGTAACAGTCGAAAATCTTACGTGTAATCGGCAACACACAAGTTTGGCCTTTCCCCCAGGACTCAAAAAGTTAAGTTTAATGACTGTGTCTCTAAAAATATTTTTGTTTACTCTGGTGTCCCTTTATGTCCTGTGCTCTTTAACATTTTTATAAATGGTCTTCCATCAGCTATTAAGCATTCTCATGTGCTTATGTTCGCTAATGATGTAAAACTATGTTTTATTCTTGATTCTCTTCATCATCAGAGTCTTCTTCAAGAAAACCTCGATCAGCTTTGATAATTTTCTTTTCCTAAATTGTGGAAAATGTAAATGAATGTCTTTAAATCGTAGAAAACCCTTGTTATATACCTACTATTTAAATGGTTCTACTTTAACACGTGTTTACTAATTTAACGACTTAGGTGTTTTAATGAGCCCTAAACTTACCTTTAGCTCTCACATTCTCAAGAATACTAATAAAGCTGGAGGTGTTCTTGGCTTTATTAGGAGATTGGCTAAAGAATTTAATGATCCCTATACCACCAAGCAGTTTTTCACTTCTTAGGTTTGTCCGATTTTAGAATATGCTTCATGTATTTGGAATCCCTAACTCATAACATATTCTGACCGTATTGAATCTGTTCAAAAACAATTTTTGTTCTTTGCGTTGCGAGGAATAAGCTGGAATTCGGCAATTCGTTTTCCCTCATACCATTGCCGCCTTAAATTGATTAATCGTCCTTCCTTAGCTAGTCGGAGGTCCGTGTTGGGAATTCTTTTTCTTCATAACCTTATAAACGTAACGTTCATTCTCCTTTTTTCCTTACGAAAATTAATTTTAATGATCCCTCGCGTATAACTAGATATTATTTACCTATTAGAGTGAACACTGCACGATCATCTTTCTTACTGCATGATCCCTTTTATGTTGTGTGTTTGGCTTATAACTCTAACTATCATTTATTTTCTAACATAGCCTCTTCTTTTACTTTGAAATCTCTTCTTACTCGTAGATTTAACGAAATTAGATAGAATTAGAATCTGATTATAATTTTTACTTTAATTTTTGTATTAATTTAAATTTAGTTTTTTTAATTTGATTAATTAGTTATCTTCTTCTAGTACTAATAAATTTTGTTAAGTAGATAAAGCAGCTGTTGACCATTATCGGTCATAGCTGTGGAACAGACACTATTTCTGGTTTCGTAAGTCCTCTTGCTTTGTAGTGCGCCACCACAACGTCTCGCTTGTTTATTTTTGCTTCTTACGAAGCTTACATTCACATGCATAACATTTGTTGCTAAACACAATTTTTGTTTTATTAATTTTAATACATTTTATATGTGATCTTTATTTTATCAATTGTGCCTTAATTGCCGGCAGCTGTTGGCAGTTGACTTGGCTGAGTGTAGCGTTTAAACATTTTTAACAGCAATTAAAAAGAAAAATATACTAAAGAATATGTACTTATAACTAACTAAATTAAAATAAGGAGTATTAATTACAGGGTCCGGCACTCGAAGTGTAACCAACTTCAGACCGCTCGCACAGCTGACGCACGGGCATCAGCTGTCTAAAAATTTGCTGAATGACAGTTCGGAGTATTGTTTACAAGTGTACAAAAGCATTTTGCCAAAAGTGAACGCGAAAAAAAAAAATCAGTGATGGATTTCAAACGTAACAGCGTGATTGCTTTATATTTAGCTGGAAAATCACAACCAGCGATTGTTCGTGAGCTCAAACACCTCAAAGTGAATAAAGTTTTCGTTTACCGCACTATAACTCGTTACAATAATACTGGTAGCATCGCAAAACGTCATGGAGGTGGTCGTCAAAAGACTGCGACGTCCCGTGAGATGGTTCAAAAAGTGAAGAAGCGACTTGAGCGAAATCCCCGACGAAGTGCCAATCAAATGGCAAAAGAACTGAAAGTATCCGACCGTAGCATCCGCCGCATACTGAAAAATGATCTCAAGGTCAAGCCTTACAAGATCCAAAAGGCACATGATCTCACACCGAAGCAGCAACAAGTTAGACTTGAGAGAGCAAAGGAGTTGCTTCGCTTGGCCGAAAGCGGTCAATTTCCGAATATTGTGTTTTCTGGCGAGAAAATTTTTCCAATTGAGCAATTCGTAAACTCTCAAAACGATAGGGTTTACTTAAGCAACCGTTCATACGAGAATTTAAGTCATCGATTGGCCACTAGGAGGCAGCACCCACCACAGATAATGGTTTGGGCCGCTGTAACCGCAGATGGGCGCTCTCCAATCGTTTTCATCGAGCCTGGCGTCAAGGTAAATGCAAAATATTATCGAGAAAGTATTCTGGAGGTTGCTTTGAAGCCGTGGGCAGACAAACATTTCGGTGGCAGACCATGGACGTTTCAACAGGACTCGGCACCGTCTCACAAAGCTCGAGTGAACCAAGAATGGCTGAAAAACAACGTTTCGAACTTCATAACGTCCACACAATGGCTCTCAAATTCACCAGACGCGAATCCAATGGATTATTCTCTTTGGGCCATTTTGGAGAGCAAGGTTCGAACTAAAAGATACATCAGTCTCGAGGCGCTAAAGAAAGCCATCGTCCGCGAGTGGGCCAAAATACCTGCAAGTCACATTCGGGCAGCTTGCGATTCGTTTTTGGACCGTCTCAAGGCCATAGTCAAGGAAAAAGGTGGTCATATCGAGCAAAAGTAAATTGATTCTGAATTTTGTATTATTTTTACACATTTTGTACTTTGAATTGAATAAAAGTAATTTTCCAAACTGAATTTATGGGCTTTCCAATTGGTTACACTTCGAGTGCCGGACCCTGTAAAAACTAACAAATAAAAATAAAAATTCTTTCTGTCAGCAGGGTTCGATCCACCAGAGTGGCAGTTTGTAGATATTAAAAAAAGACTTTCGCCGCCGCTATAACCATGGGGCTAAAGCGTGTGATTACAGCAGTCTGCTTAAAAAGTATCATGAAATATCTCATTTTGTTGAAATATTTCTTAAAAAACGGATTTTAGCCGATAGACTTGTACAAAAAAAAGTTTTGTGGCTCACCCATATAAGCACATTATTGAAGTGAAACTGCTGCACAAAATGTTAGGAATGAAGTTTTAGTTACTATGTTTATGAAGTAGGAAAGATAAAGCAAAGCAATAGTAATACTATTGCACTCTATTGTCACCGGTGCACAGTATTACAATATCGGCAGTAAACATTATTGAAATCAATACTAATAAACATACTAGTGGTAACTTATACTACTGGCGTACTGTCACAATGTGCTCAACAACAACAACATGTATATAAAAATGTTCTCTGTTTTCTAATTTTTCCATCCTTGTTAACAACAGCAATGCAAAGCAAAAAAATAAAAAAATTTGTTGTATACTAGAGGTGTCAAACTACCGATGGTACTATCTATTTTTGTTAAAATAGTTAACTTTTGTTCAGTTTTACATTTTTTCGCTAGTGAAGGTGCTGATTGTGCAAGTGGTGCTGGAGGAGTGGATATTTGGTAATGTGTTTTTGTTAAAACAAATTTATGTTAAAAAATGGAACTTATTTGTTTTGCTATGCATATAATAATTTTTAATTTTACTTTTTTTTATCGTTTTACACGAATGTAATTTATTTTTATTACAGCTCTATATATGTACTTGAATCAGATACACGGACTGAAAAGAAAAAAAATTCTTTTAAAATTTTTTTAAAACGAAATATTTTTCATTCGGAAAAATTATTCTTTACCGATACTATCGCGATAGTATCGATAGTTTTTCCTAAAATTGCGAAAACTACAAAATGAGTTCCAAAGTAAACAGGAATCTTTTTTAAAAGTCCTGTTTACTTTGGAACTCACCTTGTATAAGTTTAAATACAAGGTGAGTTCCAAAGTAAACAGGACTTTTTGAATCTAGCGGAAGTGAGGTTATTGCGTTTTAAGTGTCAGTATGTTTTTGTCATCGGTGCAAGCCTTTTGAATGGCCTCTACGTCTGCATAACGCTTTCCTTTCATCGGCAAATGCATTTTTCCGAAAAGGTAGAAGTCGCACGGTGCCATATCAGGTGAATACGGGGAGTGGTTGATGGTTAAAATGTGATTTTTGGTCAAATAGTCGGACACAAGCGTCGATCGATGAGACGGCGCATTATCGTGCAACAAACGCCAACTTCCATCTTCGCGATATTCGGGCCGAACACGTCGAATACGGCGCACCAAACGCTTCAAAACTCCAAGGTAGAATACCGCATTAACGTTTTGGCCGGGTGGAACAAATTCTTTGTGGACAATACCCTTGGAATCATAAAAACAAATCAGCATTGTCTTCACTTTTGACTTCTCCAGGCGCGATTTTTTGGGTTTCGGCTCGTCCGGCGCCTTCCATTCAGCACTCTGGCGTTTCGTTTCGGGATCATATTGAAAACACCACGTTTCGTCTCCAGTCACAATCTTGTAAAGGAAGTCCGGGTCTTTTTTTGCCTCTTTAATGATGTCCTTCGAATGTTGAATTCTGAGCAATTTTTGGACGTCAGTCAATTTGTGCGGAACAAACCGTGCACACACCTTTTGTAAGCCCAAATGTTCGGTCAAAATGCGATAAATCGATGTTTTGGAGATGTTCAATTCTATTTCCATGAATTTCAATGATGATTTCGGCTGATTTTTTATGAATTCACGCACAGTTTCGATGGAATTTTCGGTGATCACGGATTTTGGTTGGCCCACATGTTCATCGTCATTTATGTCCTCACGACCACTTTGAAAACGTTGAAACCACTCGTGCACTCTGCTACGGGATAGGCAATCATCGCCATAAACTTGTTTCATCAATTGAAACGTTTCGGTAAAAGTTTTACCAATTTTAAAACAAAATTTTATGTTGGCTCTTTGTTCGAAGCTCATTTTCGCACCGATGACAAAAACATACTGACACTTAAAACGCAATAACCTCACTTCCAATAGATGAAATGTCATGAAATTTTTACTGGAAGTCGATAAACGATAGCAGATTCTAACGCACCAGTTGACATATAGATGGCGCCACTAGAGGGCGCTAGATTCAAAAAGTCCTGTTTACTTTCGAACCCACCTTGTATAAACTATTTAATCTCTCTCTTACTCATGCGTAAGCAATTATTCTTTAGGCTGCAGACGACTACACACAAGACAATGCGCATTGTTTTGTGCATAAACGATAAAAAGCACAAAGTCCATGCATGACACATCTTCACTACTAACCTACTGAATGTGCTTTAAATTAAATTATGTTGACCGATCGCGCACAGACAATAGTTTAATTCCTATTTTACTTGTGTAAAAAAAATGTTTCTAAGCGATGGTTTCATACGCGCTTATGATCGCCACTGTCCTCCGTTTCGAATTCAACTCCTCGACTTCTGTCATCTTCCTAAAATGCCCTCGCCAAAAAATATTTTAGAACTTTTGTTACGGAACTTTTCTAGTCTCCCATACGGTCAGTCTATTTATCTTGTAAATGAGGCCAATATGCCAGTCCTTATGTAAGGTTTTTTCAACATTTAGGTATACGACTGTATAATTCTTTTGTTTAATCTAATTCTGAAATTATTTGATATGTCACTGTCTGATTACGAATTGGTGGTCAGGAATGGCTTTGTTTTGGTCAACTAGTGGTTCAATTTATTCAAAGTGTAGCTTTTCAAAGACTTTACTGAATGCTGTAAGTAGGATAATTGGTCTGTGGGATGATTTCATTGCGTTGCCCTTACCAAGTTTTTTTTTTTTTTCAAATTATGTTATTTATTGAATCTTCTTTCATAGGACTAATAATAATGTTTCAACTCTCCCAAATACTAATTGTTTATTTAGTCTAGCTGAACCACAAACTAAATTGGGCAACATGCCGCACAAATATTATTGGGCTGTAAGGTAATTCTGTTGTTGGCGTGTGTTTGAGTTTGTTCTGGCTAGTGATCTCGCCAGAATGTTTTGATAGTTAAGTAATTTAGTGAAATACTTGTTTTCTAGCTCAGCTATGAAGGAATTGATGAATGGGACGTTAGGATGTGTATGTTTGTGTTTCGGAAGTACCATAGTGCGCCTTTGATGTAATGTAAGTATAGGGTTTTTAGGGCAAGTGCGACTAGTGATAGGGGACTACGGTGGTTAATAAGCCAGTGCAACTTTAAGGCTTTGAGCTTAATTTGTGTCTTCTTGGCTTCTATGTGCTTTCTCCAAGTGAGGCCTCTATCGAGGTGAATGCCTAGGTATGTCACTTCGTTAGATTGCGGAATGACGATGATGAATTATCGCTGAGTCGAGGGTGAATGTTGAGAGCATTAGCAATGGGAAGTAACAATATCCGATTTGAACAGAAGATAAAGTTACACCGGCTTGTATGGGGAGTTCGCGAGTTATATGATCATTGTGTCTTACAGAAAAAACTCTATCTTTTAAATAAGAGTTGAGGACTCTTAGCGTGTTCTGAGGCAATAGTAGTGAGGCAACTTTTGTAGTTAAGGCAATCATGCCACAAACGATCGACTGCCTGAGCGATGTCTAGTAATACAGCTGAGCAATATTCTCGGCGTTCAAATGCGGTCCTGACTTCGATTGTAATGCGATTGACTTGCTCGATAGTGCAATGTGAATGTAAGTGATGAGATAGTTTTGTAGAAATAATTTCTCGAATATTTTTAATATGCTCGGCAGCAAACTGATTGGCCTGTAATATTCTGGTAAAGTTATGTTCTCTCCTGATTTAGGAATCATTATAATAAGTGATTTTTCCAGTTTTATGGAAAGTCCCCAGTAACAGTAGAAAGAATAGCGTTAAAAAAGTTCCTCAGGAATCCGAGCGCGCAGTTCGGAAGTTCAACGATCATTTTTGGTGAGATATGGTCACGTCCATGCGATTTAATCTTAATTTTATATCTGTCTAACTCCGTCAGTTCGCGCAGCCGTATTTTTATTGGTGACATTGAGGGGAATCTGAAGCCAATTTGCTCTGGAATTTCACTTTCGTTTGTTGAAGAATTTGACTGAAACACTTGAATTAGGTAATTGGCAAAAGTGCTTGCTTTCTCCTTGTCGTCCGACCCGAGGGGGGCTACCCCGCAAGATTTCATTGATTTTTGTGATTTCCTTAACGAATATTTATTGTTGTTAGGAGACAAACTTACAATGAAGCGTTGTTTTGCCAGTCTATCTTCCCGCTTGAGAGCTAGTTATAGGTTCTTTTTATCAACCATAAAGAGTTGTTTATAAAGGGTGATTTTTTAAGCTTAGTTTTTTTAAAAATCAAATAAAACACTCAATTTGGCTTAAAATATTCAAAATTTTTATTGTATCCATAAATAAGCCTTTGCCATTTACGTTTTAAAGACAACTTCATGTAATTGTTGTCCGCGGCTCCGTTTTAAATGGTCCATTCCGAAGGTCCAATTTTCTTCCACGGTCGTCTTTGAAGTAAAATGGACCAATGATGCCACCAGCCCATAAACCACACCAAACAGTCGTTTTTACGGGATGCATCGGTAATTCCTGTATGACAGGTGGCTGTTCATCGCTCCAGATGCGACAGTTTTGCTTATTTACGTATCCGTTGAGCCAGAAATGAGCCTCATCGCTGAACACAATTTTTCGATAAAACAGCGGATTTTCATGGAGCTGTTCTAAGGCCCATTCTCCAAAAATTAGACGTTGTGGTAGGTCATTCGGCTTTAATTCTTGCGGAAGTTGAGTTTTATAGGCTTTCAAACCTAAATCGACACGTAAAATTTTCCATGTGGCTGAGTAGCACATGCCCAATTGCTGAGAACGGCATGTTCATGTTCATGATCCTCATTAAAACTGGATGCTACGACTGCAATATTCTCTTCGATGGTTTAATGTCCAACAAAGTAAATTTGGTGCGAAATTGTTGATTCACCAGGTCAATTATGACGACCATAATATGGTCGTAAGGAACGGTGCACATTTTTCACAGAGCACGAATTTTGATCATAAATTGCAATCGTTGTTCGTTTGTACGTCTTTCCATGATTAAATGATAGAGTATACTGAAAACTTTTCACTTTGACAGATGACGGTTGGACGCCATTACTAACCAGTGATGCCAACTTGAAAAACTTGATTCCTAAAAAACCACTTTATAAATAGGGAACTCGCTGGAACTCTCCTCGAAGACATATTTTTTTAGTCAGAAGTAAGCTGATTTTAGTGTTAAAGCCGATTCTGTGCTTCCTTCCGTCTTATCAGACGGGCTAGCAGTTTTAGCAGCAGAGGTAATTAGGGAATTGAATATGAAAAAGAGTGTGGTTCCAGTGCGTGATGTTTTATACGATTAGGAACAAGTATACCATTTCCACCGTGCACTTTTTGATTTGTGCCATGGAATTTAAATTTCAGAAACTTGGAGATTGTTTTTGCTCGGAAGGTGAGTTTCACATATTAACAAAACGTCAACGCTGTCATCAACCATAAACTTACGGAGCTCGAGTTGGTGTAGAAAGACTTCATTTGCAATCCACAATACAATTTTTAGGCATGACATTTTATTGCGATAAGATCCTGTAATAATCGGTTTAGACTTTTAACCAGTTCTTGCAGCATGTTTTGCATAGCCATCATACATTATGTTAATTTTGTTAGCAAAGATTTCGATTGTGACTTTTAGGTGTTTCTCGAGATTAGTAGCGTCATTTGTGTGTTTTTGCTCATTTTTTTCCAACTTGTCGTTATTTGGAACATTATCGTAGGGATGTGAAAGAATTGCATCAGCATATGGCATGCAGACAGATGGGTAGATGGTAGTATTACTGGAGAAGTTTGGCAGTTGTTGCCTATTAATCTGTTTTGGTTGTTCAATGCCTGCTTTTAATTGTTTGTAGACTCTGCAGTTTGCAGTGTTGTTACCGCTGTAATTACCAAATTTTTTTGGTGTTTGGGTTTTCGTTGCTTACTGCGCCTTATTAAGTTTAGGTATTGGAATTACTTCCACTATTTTCCAAAGCTTCGGGAAATGTTCAATTTTGATTATTGTTTTATAAATGTTTCATATATAGCAAAGTGCCATCGTTAGTAGTTTCTTTATAATATTACCCGTGTCTTATTTGGCTTAATTTTCCTTGATAGTAATAGTTATAGATTTAATTTTAATGTTCTCTCTTGGTCTGTTGTTTCTGTAAGTTTGTTATTTGTTAATTGTTCGTCCTAAAAGATTGCTTCGAAGTAGTCCGCTAGATTTCCTATTTCTTCATTGGTGCGAACCCAGCTCCCATCATCTTTCATGATTGGTGGTACTTGGCATGTCCTATTGAGCAGCTCATTTGTCGTTTTCAATGGTAAGTAATTGGTATTTGATGTGGCTAATAGGCTTTTTATATGTTTACCAATTTTTATGCTCCTATTTAATCTTAGTCGTTTATTTAGTTCGATTGTTCTTTGTTTGCTTTTTCTGGATACCGTGATAGCTGCCATCTGTTGCGCAGCTTACCATATTCTTTGAATAACTTTTTGAATTTGTTTTTGGGAAAGCTTGCATCCTTCAGTGTGGGGGTGGATTTTATAACTGCATCATGGAAAACACAGTTTATTTGTGCTATTGTGTCGAAAAAAAAAGCAGTCTGCATTTTTATTGCATTAGTGACGTATTTATTAAATTAGTGAAGTATATATTAATAATATGGGAGAGTGATCAGAAGTAAGTTCGTATATGCTTCTAATATTTGTCCAGTTGAAGGCCTTACTTGATCTGCATAAGAGTCAAGTCACGGGCTGTGTAGTTCGAGTTAAACTAAAATGTGCTCAACAGACCGAAACGACCGCTTGATTGAAGTTCATAATCAAATCTGATTTAAGTTTAGCTTAGAAATGCTCAAAATTAAATTTATAAAGGCAAACTAAAAAAGGAATAGTTGTTTTAATTAAATTAAGGTAGTCTACGATACTATACGTATACTCTGGTGTCCCTCAAGGTAGCCACATAGGTCCTTTGTTTTTAACCACTGTCATTTGCTTATGTTTGCTGATGATGAAAAACTATTTATGTTTGACTTGATTCTCTTCATCATCACAGTCTTCTCCAAGAAGACCTCAATCTGCTTTCTAAATGGTATGAGGAAAATTTTTTTTATCTAAATTGTTAAAAATTAATAGCAATATCTTTTAATCATAGCAAACCCTCATTATATACCTACTCTTTAAATAGTTCTTCTTTAACACGTATTTAAGAATTTAATGACTTTAATTCTCACATTCACATGACTACTAATAAAGCTAGAGGTTTTCTTGGCTTTATTAAAAGATGGTCTAAAGAATTTAATGATCCGTATACCATCAAGCAGATTTTAACTTCTTTGGTTCATTCGATTTTAGAATATGCTTCATGTATTTGGAATCCCCAACTTATAACATATTCTGACCGTATTGAATCTGGCCCAAAACCATTTTTGCTTTAGTAGATAAGGAATGAGGATTCTGGGCCAAAACAGGGGGAGTGTGGTGGTGGGTATGTAGGTGGGGAAGATAATATGGTGTGTATGGTGGTGAATATGTGGGTTGGGGAAGTGAGTATGGTGGGAGTGGTCGCGTCATCGTGTTAAGTGAAAATGTAATTTCACCATATGATGAAATGCGTAATATGTCGCCATACATTTTGTTGTGTGTGTATGGCCTGCATACAAACAGCATGCGTTGAAGGTGTGTGTATGGAATCCTAAGATCTATTTATAGTGGAAGTGAGTATGCAAGTAGGTAGAAGAATGCGGGAGATCCTTCATGGTTTGTGTGTGGGTGTGTCCTGCAAAACTGTTTAGTACTTGCAGGGTATTTTCTGGCTGCATACAAACTGCATGAGTTGTATGTGTGTGTATGAAATCCTAAGTATGCTAGTAGGTAGAGGAATGCGGTTGATCCTGTGTGTATGGGTATGGTAACAGGTTGAATGCGACATCGTGATGGTGAATATGCTAGCGGGGGAAGTTAATATGATAGCAGTGATGATGAAAGATGGGCGATCGCATATTTGTTTTGTGTTGTGTAAAATGATTTTT
>JBAMBQ010002284.1:0-12231 GCA_037044495.1 Stegana nigrithorax
ATTACCACGAAAATAGAGGACTGTGTCTTCTTTTGTTGCAGCATTTGCGCAGGTTACAAATTTGGATACTGCTTCGTTCATGTCATTGAACTGACCAGCTTCCATAATTAGTTTAATTTTGGGGCTCGAGCAACTCGCTGTCATGGCCTTAACTGATTGTCGAGTGGAGTGTTTACTAGCCAACTCGCGCGACATGCCATCTGTTATATAGGCATTTTCTAAGGCTTTTGCAAGCTCATTAATTTCGCTTGTGTATAGGGTGACTGTCTTATTTTTCTGCTGAACGTTTAGCAATTTTTCTGAAATTAGTTCAGCAGGCTCACCCTTTACTGAGCGTTTTAGCGCTTGGGTAACCGCTGCTATTGTAGTTTCATCACTTATGAGATTACTAAGTAGCAGTTCCTACTAGTTTTATTTTCATTAACTCAATTGCTAGAAGTTCATGCTCTCCTTTAATGGAATTAACTATTCCTATGGCGCCTTGCCGTCAAATTCCGGGAGCATGCCTGAAACTATTTTGATGAAATCTACTGCTGTTTGAGGCATTATGTCTTCTGTTTGTATGTCGGGTATGTCGTTAGCTATTTCTTACGTTTCTACGTCAGATGTGTCGTTGTTGTCAGACGTAGACTCTGTGTCGTTGAACGTTTCCGCATCTAATTTTAGGTTTCTAAACTCTAATAACTTGTTGAGCTTTTGCTCATATTCTCTAATGATATTATTTGCCGTTAATGATTTATCGGCTGATAATTTTGGTGTTATATTATTTATGATTTGCTTTGCCAATTCAAAGTTTTCTGTCAGTATATCGTAATGCTTTTATAAATGTTTGGTCACTGACCGGTTCTTTACGATATACTGACGTATATGAATTAGCGAAATTTTGTTTAATTTCTACCAGTCTAGTGAGGACTTCTGTCCATGAATTCATTGATTGGCAAAAGGATTGGATGATTGTTCAACTTTGTTTGAACTTTTGATCGGAAAAGAAAATTATAGGCAATTGTTGCCAAAGAGACTGACCTTGTGAGATACTTTTTCTTTATCTTATTTTTATAATCTTAGCAAGAAATTGCATTTATTCTTCTTTTTTTTTTAAATGGCTGCCTTGTAGCGGTCAGCGGTGTCGGTGCTGGTCATCACATAGGCCGGTTCTTCTAATTAGTTATTTTTATTGTCTTTATTGTGTTGTCATCGAATTATTGGTTTTTATGTTATTTTTTTATTTTTGTTAAAAATTTTTCGACGCAATTAATTAAATAAATATTTTATTTTAAGTACTGCATGTATATTTCTTTGATATTAAGTCAGTTATTATTTTTGTAAGTGTATATATTATTTTTTTTTTAGCACACTGTTTTTAGGTAGTACATGGTAAAATGCCATGTTATTAATGTGTGTTTTTTTTCTCATTAATTAATTAATAAGTTGCTTTTGTTTGTTGATTTCAGCACTAGATTTTTATTTTAATTACATTTGTTTTGTTTTTCAGTCGTACCGATTGACGATTTCAATAAGTGCATTTCACTAATGTCACCAGCACCATTGTCATAATTTGTATTTTTTGTTTTTTTTTTTTTTCGCACTGTTTAAAGAAACAGTGTTTTTAATTTATTAATTTATTCTGCACCGGCTTACGGACTTCAGATCCTTGTGGATCTTTGTCACGGTCGCCATGTTATTAAATATATTCTGAACACCGAAATAAAATTATTCCGCACAAAGTGTGGATCTTATTTTATTTATTGAGACCTCTCCATATAGTGTTTCGTACTTATGAAATATTACTTATTCTATGGCTAAGTTCTTATGTATAGCTTATGTATATCGTGGCGTATGTATGTACATGCTTCTGCTTGTGCAGAAAGTTGCAAGCGCAGCATATTTGAAATGCTCGCTCATAAGCGTCTAAGCGGACACATCTTCAGCGTGTGTATTAGCTTAGCCTTCAATTTAAATATCAAATTACGAGAACGGTACTTGTTAAAATGATATTTTTGCACATACATACTTTACACCCCAATCGTTTTTCATCTCTCCGAGTGTCCTCTCGTCAAAGAGTGCTCTAGGAGGCTTACATCGTACAAAAACAACTGGTTGAATTTTAAAAAATACATAAGCAGTCATATCGAATTGAGCCAATCCATTAATAACGACATTGAGATCGAGAACTTCGTCAGGGAACTGCGTACAATCATAACTGAAGCAGCAATATACTCATCACCACAGACTAACACAACACCGAAGAGGTACCATTCAATAACCAACTGCCTTATTAAACGCCTGGTTACTAAAAAACGTCGAGGAGCAACTTGCACCAAACCAGTACATAGAACACCTGTCGCCAACTAGCACGAAATATCCTCTGTAGAGAGCTCATGCTAGTATTCAGTCACGCGCTTTAGTGTACACACCTATCAGAGACGCGAACATGGGCGCAAAGTGATGCTGCGAAAGCAAATGTTTTTGCACACCACCTAAAAGACGTCCTTCAGCCAAATCAGCCTACTAATGGGTATATCCCTCCTCCATTCTTCCATGTCGTCATACCAACCCGATCAAAGTTTGCTTTACTACCATAAGTAATACTATAAAAGATCAACTAAATCCGAAAAAAGCACCAGAAGACGATCCGTTTACTTCTAAAATGATATTGGAACTCCCAAGCATCGCCACTGTGTATGCTACAAGTTTATTTAATGCGATATTCCGCTGTGGTCACTTCCCAACTGAGTGGAAAAAGTCAATTATAATAATGATCCCCAAGCCAGGCAAAGACAAAAGCAATTCATCATCATAAGTACATAAGTCTACTGTTATGCCTATCAAAGCTCTTTGAAAAGGTGCTATTATATAAAATCAGAACGTCAGCAGAAGCAATTATTCCCTCTCATCAATTTGGTTTTCGGGCTAAGCACGGAACCATCGAGCAAGTCAACCGATCAACGACAGATATAAGAATAGCGTTTCAAAAACGGGAATACTGCTCAGAAATTTTCCTCGACGTAGCAGAAGCATTTGACGAGTTTGGCTGGATGGCCTTATCTACAAAATAAAGATGTTGATCCCCCGAAACACTCACAAAATACTAAAGTGCTATGTTAGCAATTGGGCATTCGCCGTTTGGCACAACAACAACTGAAGCCGGAGTTTCACAAAAAAGCGTGCTTGTCCCGTTTTTTTACATCTTGTACACAGCCGACATTCTAACAAACGACCGTCTCGCTATCTCCACCTTTGCTGATGACACTGCAATTCTAAGCAGATCCCGATGCGTAATTCACGTAACTAGACTTATGACACATGCCGTAGGCACATCGAAGCAAAAAACTCCAAATGAAACACAAGGCCAACAGCATACATTGGCTTATCAACTCGCGTTCGTATTTTAAACTGGAGTATGAAGTTATATTACACAACACCACAGTCAAAATAATTTGGACAAATGGAGCGCAGTTATCCAACGAGCTCAATCCAAGATCCTTCAAACTCTCACTGGAGCGCCTTGGTATATTCGCAATGAATTCATACATAACGACCTTAAATCACAATGGTTAAAACAGAAATAGACAACATTAAAGAACGCTATGCAGTAAAACTAAATGCTCATCCGAATCAGCTTGCTAGACATCTTGCCCGGCAAGCAACTAATACAAGACTCAAAAGAAATGAGCATCCAGCCCAGCAGTTACCTTAAGGGCCAGCTTGGAAAACAGTCTTCAATTATGAAGTAGGCTATACTCACACTAGTTTAAGACATTCATTATTGGTAGTCCACAATGAAATGGAGATTCAATAAATAATTATAAATCCAAAAAAAAAAGCTACTCTCCACCTTAAAATTCAAAGTGAAAAAAACTAATCAAACGAAAGACACAAACATACAAACTAACGCCTTGCAAAAAACAACTTCACTGAAAACGAATTAACCGAACTTAAAGCCTTGATAAACGACTTGATAAACGACTTGATAAATTCAATTAACAAAATGATGAACGTCATCGATATTTTATATGCAATTATAACCAAGCAAAATGGACAGTGAACTTATAATAATTCAGTTCTTAAATGACAACCTTATCGACATAGCGCTCATATCATAAACTAACTTCACAACAAACCATCATATGATTATACCGCATTATACAGTAATAAACACAAACCACCCTGACGGCATCGGACAAGGCGGTCCTGCCATCATCATTAAAATAATATGAAATTCACAGCAATGCACAGCTTTTGCACATAACACATACAGTCAACAAGTGTCGTTTCGTCTGATAAATTTGGGAATTTCACCATCTCCTCACTACACAGTCCCCCTAGACATAAAATTACAGAATACGAACATATAAATTATTTCAATTCTCTAGGCACAAGGTTTCCTAAAAAAATTAAAATGACATTAACACCGCTATAGTACATCTGAACGAGACAATACATTTAGCAGCCCTCAAAACTACTCCAATTATAACTCCCAAAGCCAATATCTCAAATTCCTGTCCGAAGATAAAAAAATTGATAAAAACAACGCAAAATCTTCGCAAAAGGTGACAAGAAACCCAATATCCATCCGACAAAAGCAACTACAACACAGCAACCAAAAATCTAAAAAAATCATTTGAAGATAATTGCCAATAAACAAATCACAAATTATTTAACTCGACTAAACTCGACTAAAGCCCACAGCAGACGCAAATTTCTCGCTCTGGAAAGCGACACAAAACAACAAACTACTGAATAAGACGCATCACCAGCCTCCACTAAGAAAAACCAATGGAAATCGGGCCAAAACCAATGATGACAAAGCTGCGACCTTGGCAAGTTTTTATGAAGACATTTTCTCCGAAGGACACCCCAACAACAGAAAAATACCATTACTTAGTGGGAAACCCAGACACAAAAAATTAAACCCATTTAAAATTCACCATATTATAAGCTGCATAGGAAAGAATATAAAAAACAAGAAAGCAACTGGATGTGACCAAGTAACAGGAATAATATTGAAGCAACTACCAACAAAAGCGATTATGTACTTGCGCAATATCTACAACGCAATATTTGGGATCCGCTATTTTCCTTATTTATGGAAAATACCGAAATAGTGGCTATACCCAAGCCAGGGAAAGACGCAACCAAAACAGCATCATACAGACCCATCAGTCTTTTACCAATAATGGGATTTTTGACATTATTGGAAAACAAAAATTTTATACCAGACCAACAATTTGGTTTTCGCCACACACATTTGACCATTCAACAAATACATCGAGTCACAAACAAAATAAAGACTGACCTGGATTACAAAAAGACAAAGGCTGGCACAGGGGACAAAATGATTAATTGAATTCATTTACAAGTTATAAATAAATTATTAATTTAATTGAAATGACTAAATGACTATGACGGTCATTCTCACATTCAATGGGAAAATAATATTAAATACCTTGGCCTCTTCCTAGACAGCAAATTAACTTTCAAACTACACATCAGCAGAACAAAAGATAAAATTAACAAAACTATTCGAATCTTGTACCCTTTCATAAATAGAAGCTTACATATGTCAATAAATAACAAACTAATTATATTCAAATCAATCTTTTCACCAATAATGTTGTATGGCTCCGATGTTTGGGGTGACTCTGCACAGACTCACCGAGCGAAACTGCAAATCATGCAGAACAAAATACTAAAATTAATTTTTAACCTTCCTTGGCATTACTCCACTTCTCGTCTTCATAATAAAGCAAATATACGCACGATCAATGAAAAAATTTATCAGGCCAAAACTAATTTCAATATACGAAATCTGAATACAACACAAATTACGTGTTGACTAGTGTTTTGTATGCTAACTCTTAGTTAGCACCACTAAGCACTAGCACTTAGTCTTAGTTAGTTTTACTTAGTTCTAGTCGTTAATTTTAAGAATCATATGTAAGTTTTTTTTTGTTTCATTTCCCACTTTTCTTACATCATAAGCATTTCATCAACAAAACATCTGTAATTAGAAATATCTGTACTCCTTAGTTGAAAGCTAATTTTAACCCAAACACTATAAAAAGAATGTATATAGTATGATAAATAAGATATCAAGGAAATAAAGAATTGAATCGAATTGAATTTCTTACTTATGTTTAAGATTCACAAAATATAAAATCAAATCGAAATTTGCACATTACTGGTTTTTTTCATCGGTGCATCACATTATATATTTCTTGTAAGACTATTTCAAAAAACGGGTCAAAAATCAGTTGTAACAAATTTTGTAAAATGTTGAGATTCAGATGGTGTATGTCTGTTAAGACTGTGCTTACTGTTAGCAACGGAAATCACTTTAAGTTGTAATTTATATGAACTTTTGCATAAAAACAAGTAATTTTAGTGTGGGGTAAACACTATGAATATGCACTTATGAAAGTGCTGCCAAGCACTTATAAAGGTGTGATGTGAAACATGCTTAGTGGCTCTTCGGCAACTACAAACAATATTGTTCAATAGCAGCTTTATCTTAATAATAATAAATATATTCTGAAAGTTAATTGGTTTTTGGACAGATGTAAAAATATTTAACATAATATAGAGAGTTTATGGTTGCCGTGGAGCTTCGAAAATAGCGCAACAAAACTATGAAACAAGAAAATATACCAAATGATAAATCACTTCATAAAGCTTTGATAACGGCTCAACACAAAGTTTAATCGAAATCTCCAGCCCAAATCAACCAAACTAAATTCTACTCTGATTTATTGAAAATAAATAATAACAACATAATTAACAAAACAAGTAATTAACGATAAAAATATCCCAATAAACGCTAACTCTATCAAAACAAAACATGACCCACTCCAGGAAATCCTCGTGTTACTTAAAAAGCAACAAAGCTTTAACAAAACCCTAGCCCTACGTTTGAATATTTTAGAACAAAGTACATAAAAAAAACGTTGAGATGGCCGCCCAACTCAAAATAATGCTCTGGAATGCAAACGGCTTATTGAAGCACAATCACGAACTTCAAGTTATCCTTGACACAAACATTATCAATGTATGCAGAGAATATCTATACCAGAGAATATGTATACTAAGAAGGCGCATCTCATATAAACTGCTTGCCAAATTGAAATGACAAAATCAGGCAGCGGCGGGTAGCGTGTGTTGAAGTCAAACTGCTTAACGCCCTCTGTCGGAAAATATTTTCTGCTCTATGTGTTTGTGTTTCTTTCCCTTGCTATGCATGTGCTGCTCGCACTCATACTAAGAAGACGCATCTCATACAAACTGCTTGCAAAATTGAAATGACAAAATCAGGCAGCGGCGGGCAGCGTGTGTTGGAAGTCAAACGACTATTCTGCCATCTGTCGGAAAATGTTTTCTGCTCTTTGTGTTTGAGTTTCTTTCCTTTGCTATGCATGTGCTGCTCGCACTAATGCTTTGATGACAATCGCTTGTCTTTATTTTGATTTCGGTTTTTATTTTTTTGTGTATGCGGTTTTGATGAAATTTCAAACGATATTGTTTCCCTTTCTTTCTGCCTATTTATGTGCTGCTCGCACTAATAATGTGAGATTTGTCTATTTTGGGGTGTATTTTTGATGTTTCATAAGTAATGAATGAATCCTTAACTATGCAAGACATTTTTTATGAATATTTTTGCATTATTTAATATGTAATTGGTTTCTAATAATTACGCATGTTTCTTTTTTAGCATTATATTTTTTAGTTATAAATTAGTAAATATTTTTCAATTAGAAATTAATACAAATTATGTAAAAATTCTTATATTTCCATATTTATCCATTCATATTGATCAATTTATTAAATGCAAACACCTGTCAAAAATGAAAATAAATAGTCCACCAATATTCATATTTTGCGTATCCGGCTTAAATTGTCTTCATTTAATATTTTGCGCACTCCACTACAATCTGAACGATCTGGTATTTCGATGATTGCCAGTTCAATTGAATGCATGCCAAAATTTTGGTTTTATATGAACTGAATAATATAACCATTGTTCAATAAATGTATTTTGCACGCAATAATTTTGAGCAATAATGAGTAATTACTGCAAAATATTCTTATTGGCTTTGACTTTTTTCATGCACACAGCCAAAGCGTGAAGAAGCAGCTTTGAGAATTTATATTCCCGATACAATAAAAAAGCAGAGCCAATATTTGACAAAAAGCAAGAAAAATAAAATATTGAAAAAATTTAAACTTCTAAAATCATGACAAATTCGTTTATAAGTGTGTGTATCCACATACCCCAGGTGTTGCTGTTCAAATGCATACACAAATTCGTTAACAAATTCAATTCGACTGTCATTTTATACCAGGCACGCATGAAAAGCAGAATGAAATGCCTAGGACAATAAAGAAGTAGCAGCAACACAAAGCAAAAAATATATTCTTAATAATCAAAATTTCAAAATCATGACAAATTTTTTTCTGCATGCACACACAAACACGTGTATTTCAGGCGGTACCGTCGAACAGCGACTTCTCGTAGCAGGCACTCATAAAATGTAGCAAACAAAAGATTTGTCTGCAGCAAGAAATTTGTGCACATACAAAATTCAACAACAACAACATTCTTGGATTGCCAAAAAAATGGCAATCGGACACACATGACAACTAAAAAAAAAATAGCAACAACAAATATGCGCAATCGGCTGGCCTAACAACTACAATCAAAAATAAATGCTTTATGTATGAAGACAATCATCACACACAAATGCAACTACCACCGAAAAAAATATATGCCATCTTATGGTAGAGTCCTGGCCCCAAGCCATCTTACGGTAGGGTCATCTCGAGACATTTTCAACGCTGTCATGCGTCTTCTTATTATACATATTCTCTGATATTACTTTCCGCAGTGACGACGGCGTGCCCGCCTATAGCACCTGCCTAAGCGCGTCTGTCAGCCTGTGACGTTTTGTGACGTCACTGCCACAAATCACTTATAGTCGCCTAGTACAGCAGCTATAGAAGCCGATGTTGTAGGAATAGCGTCGATGATGTTATCGATATCCGAGAATGATACTGTGTTCCGTGCGGAGGGGTTGCAGTGATGTGGTAGTTGATTATGAATTTGTCTGCTTTTTTATTTTATTAGATGTAGAAGTTTGTTGTGCAGTTATAGAAGCATAGGTTAGGTTAGCGAGTGAATGATCGTTGTATATTGAGTGCGCTGTTTTAATGTCAACTTTTTGTAATACGTTTATTGCAGTGATTTCTTTTTCTTTGATAAATATTGGGTATTTATTGTCGGTTACTATCGGCATAGTTTATTTGTTTATCATTTGTGTGATACTCTTTACCGCAGTTGGTGCAAGTTCTCTTGCAATTGCAAACTTTTTGAGTGTGTCCAAATTTCAGGCAGTTGTGGCAACGCATCGGTAGTGGTATGTACGGTTGAACAGTAATTGTTTCATAGCCATATTGGCTATATAAGTATATTCACTAAGAGAGTTTGAGGCAAATGTAACAATAATAAGTACAGTTTCAATTAGTTGGTAGCGGTTTTTTTTATATTTTTCTTATTTCGCACACATTCTGCGTATTTAGTTCGCTTAGAATTTTCTCTTCAGGAATTAATCGAAGCTTATTTGAGTATACGTATTACACCTTTTCACTAGTTGAGACTATATTAGCGTGTCTTCATTGCTGTTGGGGCAAAGGCATCAAGTGAAATTTGTCTCAAGAACTTCAAGAACAAGACTGTAAATCACTGTAATCTAAAATCGCCTTAAAATAAAGATTCGCAGGAAAACGAACGATTTCTTCGCTTTTTTTCATTGCAGATTGACTCCTTTCCACCTTGGGTGGAATCCAAATTAAGGTACTAACAAAAACCCTTTTGTTTTTCAAGATACCGTTACCAAATTTTGGACTTCATAATTTTAAGTAACATCCAATCATTTTCACTTATCAAAACAAAGTATTCTTCGAAACGACTTTTTATTCCTGTACCAAAAAATGGTAAGGATATATTATAGTTGTGCAAATATATGTAACAGGCAGAAGGAACCATGGCATATATTCTTGATCAGCATCGAAAGGCGAGTCGATCTGGCCATTTCCGTCTGACTGTCTGTCTGTTTGTTTGTTTGTCTGTCCGTATGAACACACGGATTTCGGAAACGGTTAGATCTACAACCACCAAGTTTTGCACGAAGACTCCTAATCCATAGGCATAACAAGTTTATTTTGTTTTTTCGATATTCACTCTATAACATATTGCTGTCATTGCTTCTTTACGCTCTTACTCAATGATGCTGCGTACATGAACCCGAAAATGTATTTGGACAACAATTCGATCTCTGAGCAGGATACTGGCATGGAGCGCGTGGATGCGATTTATGCAAATATGCGATGTAGCTTAAAAATGTATTAAATGCAGTGTTATTTATATTATTATAAATATTAATAATTTAAAACAAAAGGTTTAATAAAAAGCAAAAAATAGTAAATGCATATAATTATAATTTGTATTCGTTTTAGTATTCTCATTGCTGTGTAACGTTGGTAACGATTTTAAAAATAAATTGAGTAAACAGTGTCGAAAAGAGTAAATCCTTAATAAAACCCACGTAAAGTTAATTTCACAATTGTTGAAAAAAGTCAACAGAGTGCTCAAGCACAATACAAACAAAATACAATACTTCAACGTTAAAAACCATTCACTTTGTTGCTTTGTTTATGAACAACTATGAGTTAACTACTTTCGCTTGACATTCCGAAATTCTCATTGTCGAGAATCTGATTTTGCGAGCTAGGGAAATGCACAGCATGAATCTGTAAATTAACAGTGGTGCTAACATATGTGAAGCAGAGTTGTCATAACATGACAGCAGCAGCAAAGGCAAATATTTGACAAAAAAAAACCGCTTTCAGCTTACAACTCTATAAGCGAAAGTGCGATTCTTGCGTGGATAATTGCGATTTATTTCTTTTAAATCTATAATCAGTGGTTACATCCTCATTTATTAACTAGGGATTTCTACATCAAACTCATTATCCAACTCAATACATACAAAAACATATATACAATATATAATGAAAATACAGAGTCACACAAATAAAACTGCAACTATAAGATTATAATTACCTTTGCCATTCGAATTTTTCAAAAACTTCTCCATTTCCAAGCATTGCCACCAATAATATCCTTTTGACAGAATAAATATTTTTTACTTGTTGCTTAATTACTTTAATAGTTAAACGTGCATTTAAGTATGAAAAATGTTTATATAGAAAAAATATGTTTATAAGCATTCAAAGTGTACACACGCAAACAATTGCGAAGAATTGTTGATTTTCTTAAGCTTAACGCATTTTAGTAAACAAATTTAAAGCAAAAAAAAAAATGTCAGTGTCTGATTGAAAACTGCATTAAGTCAGCTGATGATGCTATACAGCTGATGCTGATGCAGCGAACGCGACAAAATTGAAATTGGAGTTTTTCTTCCATTCCACTTAGAATTGTCTAGACCACTTATTCAATTGCATTGGAATAAGTGTGCTTTTTGAAACACACAACCCTGTTTGTGAGAAAATCTAAATTCGTTATATTACTGAACCTATTTGATGCGAGAAATATTTCAACTCTTTGTTCAACAAGCTATTATACATATCATTCACTTACTTAGCTTTCCCCGCGTTTTTTTCTGTGATGTGAATCAAGCAACTGTCGACCGAAGCGCACAAGCAGACAGACATACAGAAACACAAAAAACAGATCAAAGCAAACAAAAGAAGCGAAGCTTCGTCGGCTGGTGGTCGGTTATTCGATCATTTGTTATAATGTTCTTTCGTGAAGTAAACACAATCAGTAAAGCATTTTTTATCTCTCTCTTACTGATGCATAACCAATCATTCTCTACGCTGCAGATAGTCCAAGTTATAGACATTATTAAATATCCCAAAAATTAATGCAATACACCATCATTTAATTCATTAGGCGGGTATCACCAATAATAGAAAATAAAGGTACCCTGCAAATAAAGGCAACCACCTGCGCTTCATTATTAGGTATTTTGGTCGTGGTGTATTGTAGTGTGTTATTCGCACTTAATTAGTATGTCAAGTCAAGTGATAAAAAATAACTTTCATAGAGAAAAGAACAATAATTTCTGCCGCGTTGCCAATAGATGATCGTTAAATCACTTTGGCTGCTCGTCAAAGACTGACTAAGAAATTATTGGCTGGCTTAAGCCAAATAAAATT
>JBAMBQ010002285.1:0-17415 GCA_037044495.1 Stegana nigrithorax
CGATAAGAAAGGACTCGACGAGTGTGGGAACAAAAAGAAAAGACTTGTCGTAGACTTTAGGAAGCTAAACGAGCGGACTATACCAGACAAGTACCCAATGCCTAACATTGCTATGATATTGGCTAACTTAGGCAAGGCTAGATACTTTACAACGCTAGACCTCAGGTCTGGATACCACCAGATTTACTTGGCGGAACGCGACCGCGAAAAAACGTCATTCTCTGTCAACGGCGGCAAATATGAGTTTTGCCGACTGCCGTTTGGTTTAATGAACGCCGGTAGCATTTTTCAGAGAGCAATCGACGACGTTCTACGAGAACAGATTGGCAAAACATGTTATGTTTATGTAGACGATGTAATAATTTTTTCTGAGAATGAGTCAGATCATGTTAGGCACATTGACTGGGTTTTAAAAAGCCTTTGTGACGCGAATATGAAGGTGGAAAAGGAAAAAACACACTTTTTCAAAGAAAGCGTTGAGTACCTAGGTTTCATTGTCACGAAAGGCGGAGCTAAAACAGATCCCCAGAAGGTTAAGGCCATACAGGAATACCCTGTACCAAAAAATTTATTTGAACTCAGATCCTTCTTGGGTTTAGCAAGCTACTATAGGTGCTTTGTTAAAGATTTCGCTGCGATCGCGAGGCCCATCACGAACATACTCAGGGGAGAAAATGGGGTTGTCAGTAAGCATAAGTCCAGACAAATCCCGATTAAGTTCGACGAAACACAAAACGATGCTTTCGAAAGGCTAAGAAATATTCTAGCTTCAGAAGACGTTATTTTAAAGTACCCGGATTTCAAGAAGCCGTTCGACTTAACAACGGACCTTTCCGCGCATGGTATTGGAGCCGTTCTTTCACAAGAAGGCAAACCAATCACCATGATCTCTAGAACCCTAAAGGACTCAGAGACACACTTCGCCACGAACGAAAGGGAGTTATTGGCTATAGTGTGGGCGTTGGGGAAATTGCAGCAGTACTTATATGGGACACGGGACATAAACATTTATACTGATCACCAGCCTTTAACTTTTGCGGTTTCAGATAGAAATCCTAACGCAAAAATTAAAAGGTGGAAAGCATTTATTGACGAACATAATGCTAAGATTTTTTATAAGCCTGGTAAAGAAAACCATGTGGCGGATGCACTCTCGCGCCAAAATCTAAATGCTTTACAAAACGAGATAGAGTCCGAAGTGGCTACCATTCATAGTGAGTTATCACTGACCTACACGGTCGAGGCCACAGATAAGCCGCTCAACTGCTTCAGAAACCAAATCATCTTGGAAGAAGCGCAATTCCCTTTGAAACGCACGTTCGTGCTTTTCCGTGAGAAAGTTCGTCACACTATTTATTTCACGCACGACGATGAAGCCCTCCGGGAATTAAAACAGGTCATACAGCCAAACCTGGTGAACGCAATTCATTGCAGCCTTCACACCTTGGCACACGTTCAGCACGAAATAGTAAAAGCTTTCCCGGGTACTAGATTTTGGTATTGCAAAAATCTAGTAACCGACATAACTGATAGTAATGAGCAGAAAGAAATAGTTTTGGCAGAACATAGTCGAGCTCATAGAGCCGCACAAGAAAATGTTAAGCAGTTTCTGTGCGATTATTATTTCCCGAAAATGTCTAAAGTAGTTACAGAAGTAATCGCAAACTGTAAAATATGCACAAAAAGCAAGTACGACAGACACCCGAAGAAACAAGAGCTTGGTGTAACACCGATACCGGAGTATGCCGGCGAGATGCTCCACATTGATGTATTTCTTCCTTCTCAGTTCTTAACATGCATCGATAAATTCTCTAAATTTGCAATTACGCAACCGATTGTATCCCGGACAATAGCAGACGTTAAAATCCCAATTATTCAGCTCGTAAACGCCTTCCCCAAGACAAAGACAATATACTGCGACAACGAGGCAGCATTTAACTCAGAGACTATTACAACCCTATTGAAAAATCAGTTTGGGATTGATGTCGTAAATGCTCCCCCATTGCATAGCTCGTCAAACGGGCAAGTGGAACGTCTCCACAGCACGTTGTTAGAGATCGCAAGATGCCTCAAGTTAGAAAAGAAATCTGAGGACACAGCTGAACTCATCATGCAAGCAACTGTCGAATATAATCGGACGATCCACTCAGTAACGGGTAAAAGGCCCATAGAAGTAGTTCACGCATCGAGCGAGGAATTCAAAGAGAACATCAGGAAAAAGCTAGCCAACGCCCAGCAGGCTCAGCTAGAAAGGAATAACCCTTCCCGACAAAATAGGGTGTTCGAAGTAGGTGAAAAAGTTTTCTTAAAAAGTAATAGAAGATTAGGCAACAAGCTGACCCCGCTTTGCACAGAGGAAACGATTCAAGCAGACCTGGGAACGTCTGTTCTTATAAAAGGAAGGGTGGTCCATAAGGACAACCTTAAGTAGCATTCACTTACACGTGGGAAGATCGCATAGGCTAAGACTAAAATTTAAACGAACGACGATCTTTATTCCCTCCTTTTCTATCTTTTACAGGATTAAACTAGCAGTCATTCTATTGTTAGGGGTAGCACATTGTCGGATTGTCAACTACTCCCACTCTAACTACATTCCGGTGATAGACGGAAAAGTATTGATATGGGAACAAAGGGACTATTTAAGGCACTCAAGCAACCTGACAGAATTCGCCACTATGATAGATGAGACCGCAGGATTAACAAAAGAATTCCCTCAATCGCATATGCGACAGTTGCTAGATGTGGATATAGATCATATGAGAAGTTTGCTGTCTGTATTAAAAGTGCACCATAGAATGGCAAGAAGTCTAGATTTTCTAGGCTCGGCACTCAAGGTAATAGCTGGCACGCCAGATGCGGCCGATTTCGAAAAGGTTAGGTGGTCCGAAGCGCAGTTAATTGATTCAAACAATAGGCAAGTAGTGATTAATTTAGAAACACAGAAGCAAATTAATAAACTCACAGAAACTGTAAATGAAATACTTAAAGCAAAAAAGAATGAGCTAGTTGACACAGCGCATTTATATGAAATATTATTAACGAGAAATAGAATATTAATAAATCAAATTTCAAACTTGATACTCACAATTACATTGGCTAAGGCTGATATAATAAATCCCACTATTTTTGATCATGAGGATTTGGAGACAATCGTAAAGGAACACCCAGTAGAGATTCCCATAGTTAGTTTAACTGAAGCATCGGAAATTAAAGTCCTACAGTCCGAGAATATAATTCATATACTCATAGCCTACCCTAGAATTAAGTACATCTGTACCAGAGTCACCATCTTCCCAGTATCACATCAACATGTCACACTGCAGCTACAAGATAACACCGTAGCAGAATGCAACGAGGACGTACTAGCAGTTAACGAGTGCGTAACTACAACATTCGCATCCGTTTGTAAGTTAACAGCACAAAACACCTGTGCACGAGCACTGCACGCTGGCAGCGCAGCCTCCTGCCACACGCAGCCAAGCCACCTGAAGCCTATTACGCAAGTAGATGATGGAATCATAATTATCAATGAGAGCACAGTAACGGTCAGTACAGACGATGGCCCAGAGATCATTACAAACGGGACATACCTCGTCACCTTCCGTTTCTCCGCAATAATCAATGGCACGAAATATGTGAACCGGCGTGAGATATTAAATAAGACGCCAGGCATAGCGGGGTCACCGCTACTTAACATCATCAGACACGACCCAGTTTTGAGTATACCTCAACTCCATAGGATGAACAATGACAACCTGCGGGTCATCCAAGACGTCAAAAACGAATTGGAGTCCGCCGGCTCACTCAATACGTGGCTCATTACTGGTGTTGCTCTCAGCGTCATCATAAGTGGCCTTGTCACCACATGGCAAATCGTAAAGAGAAGACAAACTTCGCTGGAGGTACAGAGAGTCATCAGCAGCTATAAAATAACCGAGGACGGTCATGAACTTGAGGGGGGAATAGTTAAGACATAAGAATTGCACACAAATAACTTTGTATAAAAACTTGCACAGCACTTATCTTTATCCATATACCGCTGACGCATGAGTTCAGCGCCCTGACCACAACGGTCAGCAGCGGTAACCTGATACTTGACTATGCTGCAAGTGTCAGCGTTATCACTTATGCTGAGTCGGCTTGCCGGCTGTAGCTTTGTAGCTTATGGGTCCAACTTTTAGGTTTAGCTTCAATTCAATTTTATATTATAATTCAGTTTTTGTATCAACGTTAAGAACAAAGTTGCACTACTCCGGCACGCTGCCGTAATTACCAATTGTTTTATATCACAAATACATTGCTGAGCCACAAGGCCAGTAATTAGTAAAGCAGGCGAAGTCAAGCCTGCCATCATAATCTTCCTAAGAAGCGTACCTGTAACCACAGGGGTTACATAACCATCGCTGGACCAAGTGACGGAGCTACTGCCACATCGCTGGAACAGCACACCTACGATAATTTGCATACGTTCGTCTGTGCTTGTCGATCGCCTGCTATGAAAAATCGTTCAATTACAACAACTAATTGTCGTTGTTGTTGTTACGAACGATTTGAATGCTTACTGTTTGCTATTGCTATGAAAAAAACGTTCATTTACAACAACTAATTGTCATTGTTGTTGTTACGAACGTTTTGAATGCTTACTGTTTGCTATTGCTATGAAAAAACGTTCAATTACAACAACTAATTGTCGTTGTTGTTGTTACGGACGTTTTGTGCCGCATGTTGATATCAAGTTTTGTCTTTGAGCACAGAATAGAATGTGAGCGAAATTGACAGTAAAGCCTGCAACATTTGTAATTCACAAATATGTGAAAATTTACAATTGTAATCCAATCTATTATTTATCGAGATAGTCCTGTACATCGTAGTAGTTGATGTATAGGAGAAACTTTTTTTATTGCCGTATTTACTTTACATGGCTGTTGCAAATAAGGGTGGGTACATTAAATAAAAAACTTTGACAAAATAGGATTGTTGAATTAGTCAAATGCGCATACTTCACAGTTTGTCTACGGTGAGTATATTTCGTATGAGAGGTCATTAAATTAAAATTAGTATATACGTATATTGACAGTACAAGCTGTGCAAGATGTGAAAAAGTTATGACTTTAAGAATTCCTTCTCTTGAGGTAGTCCTGTAACTCTGAGAGGATGAATTTTGTTTTGAATTTTATTTTTTCTCTAACTTTGTAGAATTATTCTATGCATATAAGCATGCGTAACAGCACTTTTCCATATATGCGCTGTTGTTGCTACTTTTTCTATGAAATGCTTGAGCATAAGCACAAATTCGCTTATAACTCATTTAATTTTTTTCTTTTTTTTCTGGTTGTGCTTATGTTGTTGTTATGTCTTCTCTAACTTTGTAGAGTTATTTTATGCATATAAGCTTATAACTCATTTAATGCAAGTATGTGTTTAAAGAAGAAAGCAACCATCACAGTTTGTCTTTTGTGAGTATAATTCGTGTGAGGAGAGGTCATCGAGTTAAACATGAGTATATTTCGTGACAGTTCAACCTGTAACATGTATAATACTCTAATATGTGAAAAACTTATGACTTTAAGAGTTTCTTTTGTAAAAACTGTCCTGTAAATCAAAGAGAATGCAATATTTGAATGTTGTTGTCGTTATTGAATTTGACAAATGTGCGATAAGGAACGAATATATGAGATTTTTGTCTTTGGTGTCTGACAGATTTTTTTTGCTTTAACTTTGTCTTTGATTTCTTGGAAATGCATTTTGACTCAGAAAAAAAGCACCTTCGTTATGTAAGGAAAAATATTCGCTAACTATTTTTAGTTGCGATCAAGATTTCATTGTTTGAACATCGTAATTAGTAGATTTGTGTAATGACTGAAACAACTAAATCCGAATTTAAGCGGGAATCGCGAAAACGAAAGAATGACGTGATGTTGCGTCGTAGCGACGAATTCATTAAATTCCTTTGTGATACCCCGTCAACATCAAAAGTTACGGAATCGCAAATGTTTCAGAAGTTCTTACTTTTACGTGCATCAAATGTCCCAGCACCGCTTAGTAGTGCTGAAAAGGCGAAACGATATCGCGACAAAAAAAAACTTTCCGCAGTACAGCGTCCAATAGATTTAACTTCGGGTTCGATTTTAAAGACTGCGTCAAATGTCCCAGCACCACTTAGTAGTGCTGAAAAGGCGAAACGATATCGCGACAAAAAAAAACTTTCCGCAGTGCAGCGTCCAATAGATTTAACTTCGGGTTCGATTTTAAAGACTGCGTCGAATGTCCCAGCACCACTTAGTAGTGCTGAAAAGGCGAAACGATATCGCGACAAAAAAAAACTTTCCGCAGTGTAGCGTCCAATAGATTTAACTTCGGGTTCGATTTTAAAGACTGCGTCGAATGCCCCAGCACCGCTTAGTAGTGCTGAAAAGGCGAAACGATATCGCGACAAAAAAAAACTTTCCGCAGTGCAACGTGCAATTGATGTGACTTTAAAGAAACCACGAATCGACGATAAACATTTTCTCGCCGCCCAAAACGAATTTCATCATCGGTTTAATGAAAATCGGTTCGGTGTTTCGTGCAGCATATGCGACCGTTTGTGGTTCGAACGGGATATGCATCCGGTACCGACGAAAGCCATCGATTTCGTGCGCGAAAAGTTCGTTAATGTAAATCCTAACCAAAGATGCTTATGCCAAACTTGTTACAGATCAATACTCGATCTAAAGGTGCCTCGTTTAGCCGTGATCAACGGTTTTTATTACCCTCCGTTTCCGATCAACTTGCCATATCTCGATCCCATCACGGAACATTTAGTGTCCCCACGAATCCCGTTCATGCAGATTCGGCGTCTTCGATTTGTGCACGGTTCAAAAGGCATAATCGGACAAGTGATTAACATTCCCGTCGATGTGAATACGATGGTTTCGGCACTACCTCGCCAACTGGATGACGATCATGTATTCAATGTTCATGTTAAACGCCATTTAATCCACAAATCAACCTACTTGGCAGGATACATAAAAAAATCAGTGGTTAAAGCATGGCTCAGTTTTCTCATCACTAAGCCACTGTATTGCATTCACGGAATTAAAATAAACGAATCATTGTATCGCCAGTATGACAATTCGCCGCATTCAGAACTCTTGCCAGAGGCCGAAGCTATGATCGAACCCATTTCGGAAGACTGGACACAAGTTAATGATCTCTTGGTTGCAAAGCAGCACACATTAATGTGGAACGAGGAACACTATTTACAACTTGCACCCGGAATGAATCAACGCCCACTTTCACTTCTGTTCGATGAGCATGCTGAAGAGCTTTCGTTTCCATCCATTTATTTGGGTGAGCCGCGCCGATTTGTTATCAACAACGTTACACCGTATATGATGGCTAATAGTGAAATACGGCGTACCGATCGTCGCGGTGTCAAGCCGGAACATATCCTGTATATGGCGATGAAGGTGATGCGAATACGGCTCACAGAAAGTATGTACTGCACATTCAACAAAAATGTCAATTTGAAACAGTTCACTCGGGAAAATATCGAAAACAACGACTTTCTAAATAACATGATCGAGCGTAATCTTTCATTTTTAAAATCGATACCAAACAGCGTGCAGTATTGGATGTCACGCAAAAAAGACGTTTTTGCTATGATTCGACAGTTGGGAAAGCCAACCATTTTTCTGACCCTAAGCGCGAACGAATACAGCTGGTCCGATCTACTGCATATACTTTACCGATTGGAGATGGGAAAGAAGTGGACAGGCGAAGGAGACCCGGTCACGTCGATGAGTTCCAATTTGCGGACGACCCTCGTCAATGAGGATCCGGTGACTTGCTGCCTATACTTTGAAAAGCTAGTCAATACTATTATGTTCCTGTTCAAATCAAAGTCTTACTCTCCCTTCGGAAGCTACCGTGTGATCGACTATTTCAAGCGTATTGAGTTTCAACAACGTGGTAGTCCGCACGCGCACATCTTACTCTGGCTTGCCGTCGATCCAAAAGAGCCTGTAGAAGAGAATATGCCAGCGACTGTACGCCTAATAAACTCGATTATTACCGTAGATCCCAACCATCTCATGCAACAGAACGTTCAGATACACAAACACACATTTACGTGTTATAAAAGGGCTAAAGACGAGGAGAACCGACGCTGTCGATTTGGAGCACCCTTTTGGCCAATGGAGCGTACGATGATACTTTTGCCAATGACAACAGAAGATGGTCGCCGCGATCGGCTTAAAGAAAAGTATGCGAATATGCACCGTTCGCTGGAATTTGAAGAATTCAACTCACTCGATGAGTTTCTCCAGTACCATGGCGTCGCAAATAATGATTACTATTTAAACATTATTCGTGCCGGTATCTCTCGTCCGCGCGTCTTCGTTCAACGGACGATTCAACAATGCTGGGTAAATAATTTTAATCCCTGGATAGCTAAAGTATTACGGTCCAACATGGACATACAATTTATTTTAGAAGAGTACTCCTGCGCCACGTACGTCGTCGAGTATGTAAACAAAACCAACCGCGGTTTGAGCAATTTACAACGTGAATTAATCAAACTGCGGGACGAGTACCCAGATAAAGATTACAACACCCTAATCACTGAAGTAGGGTTAAAAACTTTGAACGCTGTCGAACTTTCATCGCAAGAAGCCGCCTGGTACCTTCTGAATTTGCATATGAGCGAAGGAAGCCGAAAAATTGAATACATTCCGACGACATGGCCTCATGAAAGACAATGTGTTCGCAAAAGTAAGAAGCAAATGGACGAAGAACAATTAAACAGTCAATCAACTGACATTTGGTATCAGGGCGTTGTGGAGAGGTACGAATCTCGTCCAAAAACATTGGCGGCGGTTTCCCTTGCGCAGTTTGTAGCTAATTATTATCGCAATTCTAAAACAAAGGTCTACAAAAGGCAAAAAGAATCAAAAGTTGTGCGTTACCGAAATTACGATATCAACGAAACGGATGAGTACAAGCGGGAAATGGTACTACTTCATGTTCCATTCCGAAATGAAGAGATCGATGTTCTCGACGCAAACCGTTACCGATTTCTTTACAATGAGCACGAGTCAGTTATTATGGAGGCACGTAAAGAATTTGAATCGAATCTCGACATCGTTAAGATAATGGAAGAATGCCGCCGATTGTTTGTTGAGGAAACTGAAGGTGAACAGGGTGAAGACACGAACGATAAAACCAACGAGTTTGCCAAGAGTAAGGCTGTACACGACGATTTTGTTCACAACGTGCTACATGGGCAAGACGATGACATACGAATGCAGGTAATGGACAAAATGTCGTCGATTGTACGAAGGCGCGAAAATGTTATGACTTCCCAACAGTATTGTGAAGCAATGCGACAAACGAACCAGCGACAGCGAGATCTCGTGCTCGAAGTGATTCATCGCATCTTTGCCGACGGAGAACACAAGCCATTGCAAATATTTCTCACTGGCCCCGCTGGCAGCGGTAAAACATTTACGATGAAAATGCTGATGGAAACCTACAATCGCTTTTCGCTGCAGCATAACAACGCGTTTAATGCATACGTTGCTTCGGCTTCGACTGGTATGGCGGCCTCTGCAATTAATGGGTCTACGGTGCACGCTGCCTTTCGCATCAGTAACTCGCAAAAAAACACTGGTCTCTCCATCGAAGCACTCAACGCATTTCGCACAGCGTTCGCCAACGTTCGCATCGTCTTCGTTGATGAGTGCAGCATGATTGGTGCTGCTCTTCTTGGAAAAATCAATGCCCGTCTTCAACAAATTTTACATGACTACGTTCGCCCATTCGCTGGAATGGATATGGTTTTTACAGGCGATCTACGTCAACTTCCGCCGGTTTGCCAGACTGCGATTTACAAACGTCGAAAACAGAATTTCTGCTGCGAGATAGTCTGGCAATCGCTTGAATACTACCCACTAGTGCAAGTGATGCGTCAAGCTGACGTCGCTTTTTCTTCTGTGCTCACCAAGATCGGAAACGGCCAGCCGTTACTACCTGAAGAGAAAACGATGATAGAATCTCGGTTCGTAGAGCGCTCCTTCGCCGATAGCGAGTACCCTGAGGCCATCCGTCTCTTCTTCCGCACACTTGATGTCGACCAGTACAATAAACACTCGATTAGCGGTGCCGACATGATCGAGTACGTTGCTGCCGATCAGTACACCGGTCATCGTAATGCCGAACAACTCGCCAGTGCCCGCGCAAAAGTACATAAACTCAAGCCTGATGAAACTGGCGGTTTGCCTTACATGCTGCGGCTCCAAGTTGGTAAACCGTACATGATTAGAGCGAATATCGACGTACTTGATAGTCTTGTGAATGGTGCCATTGGAACTTTGCAATACATCGAGCGAAACGTTGAAACGGGCATGATTAAACGACTGTGGCTTTTTTTCAGCGATCCCAAAATCGGTCGATTATTAAGAACGAAAGCCCTGACACACGTACTGGCCGCTAATCAGAGAATCGATCGTTCATGGGTTCCAATAGCGCTACGAACCTGTAGCGTACAAACCACAAGTAAAATTATTAGTTGCAAACGAACGCAGTTTCCAGTAGTCGAAGCTTCTGCGATTACAATACACAAATCGCAAGGAGGTACGTACAACACTGTTGTTTATGAGTACCGTAAAACGCATGAGCACCAACTCGTTTACGTCGCCTTGTCCCGTGCCACTTCAATCGCGGGCTTATACATGTATTTAACGAACGCCCAAGGAGACCACACATTCCATCATTGGCGTGGTAAAAATAACCAGGAGCTGCGAAATGAATTTGCTCGCCTTGAAAAGCATCGCTTAGCAACAATAGGAGATGAGTGTCGTGATTTCCTGATCAGAGCAACGCATTTACATGGTTCTTCTTCATTTTCACTGTGCACGTTAAATACGCAATCGTTTCAGGCGCACTTGTCCGATATAACTACTGATTGCGTATTAACCCTTTGTAAAATATTGTCGCTTTCGGAAACATGGATCGACAATACTGACACACTCGAAATACAAGGCTTTCGAACCATATCCCGTTTTAAGAGAAACTCAGTACGTGCCGGTGGAGTCTTCATCTGCGAAAAGATCGAGAACATTGAAGCATTGCAATCAGTCGAACACCATCTTCTCAAATTCGACAAGACTTCGATGAAAGTGAGTAGGAAATCGACTGACCACGACGGCGTCGGTGACATATGCTCTATCGAAACTGTGGTGAATGGAAAGCGTGCATTGCTCGTCTCGTTATACATTTCGCCAAACACTGCATTTATCAATATGCTTGATTTTTTTGAAGTGAATCTGCTGGCATATAGTCACAAAGCAGCGGAGATCGATATCGTGAATATAAATAATTACCATAACATCCCCATGATTTTATGTGGCGATCTTAACCTCGATTTACGTTCGACGAAAGGTATAGAATTCTTGAACTTTCTACGTGACACGTGGAATTTACAACTTAACAACAATCCATCCGTTTCGACCACGAGAAATTCAACATGTATCGACGCCGTATTTTCACGTCATATTGACAACCTTGAGACGAGAGAATACATCTCGTACTTTAGTACTCACCGGCCGCTCTTAACAATTGTCGCACACGCTACTGCACCTAATTTTTGAGCTGCTGCTCAAATGCTCACACCACATTATTGTTATTACGAAGATTAACACCACAAACCGCACATGATTTTTTTCCTTTGTTTAATTTAACTTCATTAGTACTCCTAAGGGTTGCCCAGCCTTGCTTTATTAACTCGTACATAGTTAACTTTCATAAAAATAATATTGAACTTAAAGCTTTAATAAAATTAAAAAATAAAATTTAAAATATAAACATAAAACTATGTTACAATGTAACTGCGTGGAGCGCAGGTACTCGCTACCAGTCTACTGGTTTTTTTTTTATTAAAAATTATTCATTCTTGGAAATATTAAATAAAAAAAGCAAAGAAATAATATTATACGTTTTTTATCAAAAATTTGGTACAAGAAATCTATTTAATTAATTAATTAAAATTTTATCTCCAGTAAGTAACTCATATTCGTTGTGTATTATTTAACAGTTTTTTATTTTTACAGAAAAATGCCACGCCTTCGTGGAAGAGCAAAAAATATTGGTCGACGTACTCGGGACGCGCAATCGGTCCATGATCGTCGATTAAATAGATCAGTCGAAGAACAATTGGCGGACAATATAAATTTAAGAAATCAAGTTGCACGTACACGTGCAAACGAAAATTCAGGGCAACGCACTCAACGTCTTCGTACTAATACCTTAAGACAACGAGAGGCACGTCAACAAGCGATCAACGCACATAGAGAACGTGATATGATCCTGAAATAAACTATTCGTCACATCCATTGATCACGATCGGTAGTATGGACAAAGAGTGTCAACATTGTCATGCTTTCAAGTACAAAGGTGAATCAGCTGGTTTATGTTGCGCATCTGGGAAAATTTCACTGCCACCACTAAATATTCCACCGGAGCCTTTAAAAACACTTTTATCTGGAACCACATCTCAATCAAAATTGTTTTTGCGGAAAATTCGTAAATTCAATTCATGCTTCCAAATGACGTCATTTGGAGCAACAAAGATTGTCCATCATGATGATGGTTGGAATTTTGAATCTACATTCAAGATTCAAGGTCAAGTGTACCATCAAATCGGTTCATTGCTTCCAATGCTTGATGCCGATCCAAAATTTTTACAAATTTATTTTATGGGAAATGAGGAGCAACAATCACATACACGGTGCGCTTACAACCATATCGAGCAGATGGAGGAACGAGAAATTGTGGACATTTTAGAAACGTTTTTGCAAAATCATAACCAATTGGTACAATTGTTTAAGACTCTTTCTAACAGACTGCAAAACGACAACTACAAATTGACAATATAATTTCAGCGGAAATTCCAGATCCGAATGTTGATCAAGAATTGTTTGACATTGTTACTACTAATATGATCCATGGTCCATGTGGTACTCTAAATATGATGTCACCATGTATGGACAATGGAAAATGTACAAAACGTTTTCCAAAACCATGTCAAACAGATACTATCACCAATATTGACGGTTATCCATCTTACCGGCGTAGAGACTTAGACAATGGCGGTCAAACATATGAATTGCGTCTGTCAAATGGAGTAAGAGTAGATATTGATAATCGCTGGGTAGTTCCATATTCGCCATTGCTGTGCAAAACTTATAAAGCGCACATAAACGTTGAACTATGCAGTTCGGTGAAGTCTATCAAATACATTTGTAAGTATGTTCACAAGGGCAGTGATAAAGCTATATTCGCTGTTCAAAATGTAAATGACAATGACGAAATAACACGTTATTAAATGGGTCGATACATAAGTAGCAACGAAGCTATTTGGCGCATTTTTACGTTTCCTATACATGAAAGGGATCCTGCTGTTATACATTTGGCTGTGCATCTTGAAAACGGGCAGCGTGTTTACTTCACAGAACAGACTGTACTACAACAAGCTTTAACGGCTCCAAAAACAACTCTTACTGAATTTTTCAACCTTTGTAGTCGACAAGATGTTGTTGGTCAATTTGCGAAGACATTGATGTATGCTGATGTTCCTAAATTTTTTACATGGAATAAACAATCAAAAAATTGGGAACCACGGAAACGAGGAATTCCAGTCCAAGGATTCGCCGACATATTTATGACAAATACTTTAGGTCGATTATATACAGTTCATCCTAAGCAACGCGAATGTTTCTTTTTGCGTTTGATATTGGTTAACGTTCCTGGACCGACATCCTTCCAATATTTAAGAAAAGTCAATGGTACTTTATACGACACTTTTTTCGACGCGTGTCGTGAGTTACATTTATTGGAGGATGACAACCATTGGGATCTCACACTTGCAGATGCAGCACTGAGCTCATCTCCACAACAAATTCGGCAATTATTTTCAATAATATTAACAATGTGTTTTCCGTCTGAAGCATCTACTCTGTGGAACAAGTATAAAGACTCAATGAGTGAGGATATTTTGCATCGGATTAGAATTACTAATCAAAATCTTGATATTGGATTCTCCGCAGAAATAAATAACGAGTCATTAATAATGATTGAGGATATTTGCATTCTTATTTCGAACATGCCGCTCATCCATTTCGGCATGCCAGCGCCGAACCGACCAGCAGTAGATATCATCAACAGCGATGTTCAACGTGAACGCCAGTTCAATCAGACTTCTTTGGCTACTTTCGTAGCTAATAATGAGCAATTGCTTACTGCTGAGCAACGAAATGTATATGATGTTGCAGCACAACAAGGTGGATTCTTTTTTTTGGACGCATCAGGTGGCACTGGTAAAACATTTCTCATCTCACTGATACTTGCGCGCATTCGATCACAAAATCATATTTCTTTGGCGATTGCTTCATCAGGCATTGCAGCAACGTTACTTGATGGTGGACGGACTGCACATTCAGCACTCAAATTACCCTTGAATGTCCATACAAATCCCGAAGCAATGTGTAACATAAATAAGCATTCAGGCATGGCTGAAGTTTTGAGAAAATGCAAAATTATCATCTGGGATGAATGCACAATGGCCCACAAGCATTCACTTGAAGCTCTCGACAGGTCCCTGAAGGATATCAAAGGTAATACTAGGCTTTTCGGTGGTGCTCTATTGTTGCTGTCTGGCGATTTCAGACAAACATTACCAGTTATTCCACGTGAGACATATGCAGACGAAATAAACGCATGCTTGAAAGAATCTTATCTATGGCGAAGTGTCAGTAAGTTATGCCTTACTATTAATATGCGCGTTCAACTTCAAAATGATCCATTAGCGTCCGGATTTGCTGAACAATTGTTAGATATTGGCAACGGTAAAATTCAATTGTATGAAGATACGCAATATATTCAACTTCCAGAAAATTTTTGCAACATGGTGGCTACCAAAGATGAGCTGATAGAAAGTATTTTTCCAGACTTGAGAAATAATTATACTAATCATGAATGGCTACGAGAGCGAGCTATTTTAGCCGCGAAAAATTTAGATGTTGATGCCATCAATTTCAAAATACAGCAGTCATTGCCTGGTAATGAAATTACATTTAAATCAATTGACACTGTTGTTGATCCAGACGAAGTTGTCAACTATCCTGTAGAGTTTTTAAATTCACTAGATTTACCAGGAATGCCACCACATAATTTACGTCTGAAAATTGGTTCACCTATAATTTTGCTTCGAAATTTAAATGCCCCGAAATTATGTAATGGCACGAGATTAGTAATAAAAAAAATCATGGGCAACATTCTTGAAGCCACTATTTTGAGTGGGAAATTTCAAGGTGAAGTTGTACTTCTACCACGGATCCCAATGATTCCTTCAGATTCACCTATACCATTCAAACGTTTACAATTTCCAAGCCGCTTGGCATATGCTATGACTATAAATAAGTCACAAGGCCAAACAATGACAATTTGTGGCTTAGATTTAGAAAACCCGTGTTTCTCTCACGGTCAATTATATGTTGCGTGTTCCAGAGTTGGAAAACCATCGAATTTATTTGTTTATACGCCTCAAGGATTAACCAAAAATATTGTACATCCAATGGCATTACGATAAACTAAGTTTTTGTAAATAAAAAAGATATATGTTATGAAATAGTTTGAGTGTATCTTTTTTCACCTTTAATTAAATCCACTCAACATTTTTATTCAACACAGCTTCTAGATTTCATTTCACTCATACAGTGTACACATACTCACACGCTATCGATTGGTCGAATTGTGATAAATGTACCTGTAATGAGGTAAGATATTATAATAACTTTTTAATAGTAATTTTCATCAAAACGGTCCAGATTTCTCCAGCTTATTAAAAAAAGTTTGAAATTTTCGAATTGGAGACGTGTGTACAGGATAACGTCTGTCGGGTCCGCTAGTTATATATATATATAATTAGTGACGAGCTAATTACAGAAGTTATTCCAGGACAGCAGGAACGTTATTAAAAGGTAAATATAAACTACATTTTTACATTCCGTAATGTTAATGTTGCTAATTTTACTTCTTTATGTCATCATTGTCATAATCGTCATCATCATCGGCTCATAACAGTGCTGACATGTCATATGTTATATGTTGAAGAGATACAACCAAATGATTTCATTGATGTAGCAGCTAATGAAATGATGCAGCCTATATTATTGGCAGAGCCCATTACTATAACTGCTGCTACTACTACTACAACTTTACTGCCGATAAAACAATTAAGCGAAATTATAATCGATCTAGACATTGATAAGCCTATTGGCGAGCAGCGTATTGTACTTAACAACGACGACGATATGCAGCTAAATGTCATTTTCACTGAGGAACATCCAAGTAAACATGTTGCCGTTGTTGTCATATCTGCGAACAACAAAAGCCAACACATCATTAAAGAGTTCTACTTTGAAGCGAGTTTAAAGAAGCCTTGTAAGGTTCACTTAATACCACCAACAAACAACGTTATGTCGCCTCATAAGCACTTTCAGCCAGCCATGCCTATTCATGAAGTTATGTTACTTCGGAATCCAACTGGCAACGACGTCGACGTTATTTGTGTTGTCAGCTACAAATTAGGAGACGATCCCGATCTAGTTATTGAATCTTTTGTGATCAAGTCAATTCCATTTGCTGTTTAATGCTTTTCAATTTGTTTTAGGACCAGCATACATTCAATATTGCATGAACATTTGACCGTGAAAAAAATTTGTTCGCGTTGGATCCCACATAATTTGTCAATCGCTCAAAAAAAGGCTCGTGTCGATTGGTCGAAAGAAATGCTCCAAAAATACGATCGCGGTACTTCGAAACACGTCTATGACATCGTGTCAGGTGATGAATCGTGGATTTACGCGTATGAGCCCGAAAGTAAACAGCAGTCGACTGTATGGGTGTTTCAAAATGAGCCAAATCCAACAAAAGTTGCTCGCGCACGAAGCACTTCCAAGCAAATGGTCGCCTGTTTTTTCGGAAAAACTGGACATGTCGCAACCGTACCACTAGAACAACGCAGAACAGTCAATTCTGAGTGGTACACAACCATTTGTTTGCCAGTTGTCTTCCAAGAAATCAGGAAAACTAACCGCCGAAGACGGATCACTCTTCACCACGACAATGCGAGCTCTCACACATCGGCTCAAACAACTGCATTTTTGAGCACTCAATACATCGATTTGATGAGTCATCCGCCGTATAGTCCTGAATTAGCACCGAATGACTTCTTTTTATTCCCGTACGTATAAAATAAAATGAGAGGTCAACGTTTTTCGACACCTGAAGAAGCGGTTGATGCGTTCAGAATGCATGTTTTGGAGATACCTCAATCAGAGTGGCAAAAGTGCTTCGACAATTGGTTCAAACGCA
>JBAMBQ010002294.1:0-56594 GCA_037044495.1 Stegana nigrithorax
TGCAGAAGTACACAAGCAGTTAACAAATCGAAAAAAGAAGAAAGAGGAAAGTTATCGCGAGTATGTACTGCATATGAAGAAAATAGCCGCACTCGGTGACGTTGACATAAAATCGGTTATTCGATATATAGTTGACGGACTATATATTCGTAACGAATACAAATATGCGTTATACAACTGCAAAAGCTTTTTCGAACTGCAAGAACAGTTAAAAGTGTATGAGCGGCTAAATGAAAGCGATAGGCAAGATAAAAAATGTCGCAATTTAAGAAAAGAGGATGCGTCAAGCACCAAAACGCAGAATTGTTTTAATTGTGGGTCGACGGACCACACGCGTAAAGATTGCTTAAACGACACGAAGTGTTTTCGATGCAACAGAAGTGGTCACATATCGCGTAATTGCCCGGAAGCAAAAGCGGCGGTCAGAATCGTTCACAACCAAGGACGGTTAAAATGCGCGGAAGTTAATGGCGTAGTGCTGCACTGCCTAGTCGACACAGGTGCAGACGTGACAATCGTAAGGAAGAGCGCCCTCAACAGAATGCGCAAAGTCACGTTGGACAAGTGCGCAACTAACCTATGTGGCCTGGGAAATAAGATGACCCGCCCATTAGGGAGTTTCACAGCAGACGTGACGGTTGACGGCATAGCTGTCCGGCACAAGATAGTGGTGGTCGCCGATAAGGACATCTCATATGAAGCGTTGTTGGGTTACGACTTCACGAGCCGATTCAACCTCTACGCGACTGCCGATGGGTTTAAGTTTTCTTCCATGCAAGGGGAGAAAACTTATGGAGAAGAAAACAAGATAAGTGTGTTTAATATAACGACAGCTGATATTGAATACGATTTACCCCTAAGGTACAAGCAGCAAGTAATGAAGATGATCGAAGACTACAACCCAGCGCAGTCGGCTGCGGAGTGTCCCGTAGAACTAAAGATTATACCGGATGGGGAGATGGCCCCGTTTCACCACCCGCCCAGTCGATTACCCAGCACCGAGTTAGAAGCAGTAAACAAACAAATCAACGAATGGCTACAGGCGGGGATAGTACGGCCGTCTTCGTCCAACTTCGCTAGTCGCATCGTTATAGTGAAGAAAAAAGACGGAACCAACAGGATTTGCGTCGATTACCGTAAACTAAACAAAATGGTGTTGAAAGACTGTTTCCCGGTCCCAATCATCGATGATATATTGGAGAAACTACAAAAGGCGAAGTGGTTCACAGTGCTGGATTTAGAGAACGGTTTCTTTCACGTGCCTGTTGAGGAAAACAGTAGGAAGTACACGGCGTTCACAACTAAAAATGGACTATACGAGTTTAACAAAGCGCCATTTGGATTCTGCAATTCGCCAGCAGCATTCGTTCGCTTCGTAAATAATGTGTTCCAGAGCCTAATGAAGGAAGAGGTGGTCGACCTATACATGGATGATATAATAATTCATGCGGTAGATGCGGAAGAGTGTTTGAGCAAAATGGGAAAAGTTTTCCAAACTGCAGCGGCGCACGGACTACGAATAAAATGGAAGAAGTGCCATTTCTTGCAGACGAAGATTGACTTCCTAGGGCACACAATTGAATCCGGAAAAATCACACCGGGGCAAGAGAAGACTAACGCCGTCAATAAGTTTCCGGTGCCGGTGAATGTCAGAGGAGTGCAGTCGTTCCTAGGCTTAACTGGTTTTTTTCGCAAGTTCATCAAAGGATACTCGATAATAGCCAAGCCGTTGACAAATCTACTTCGAAAGGATGTACCGTTTAAAATAGGGCACGCTGAGAGCCAGGCGCTAGAAGAGCTGAAGCATAGCTTAACGATGGAGCCTGTGTTAAGGATTTACGACAGAGACGCAAAGACAGAATTGCATACCGACGCGTCAAAAGACGGATACGCCGCAGCACTATTACAGTGGTCCGATGGTGAACTGCACCCGGTGGCGTTCTGGAGCAAGAAGTCATCAGATGCTGAAGCGCGGCAGCATAGCTATGTGCAAGAGGCAAAAGCGGTGTTTTTAGCAGTAAAAAAGTACCGATATTATTTGCTCGGAATTAAGTTCAAAATAGTTACCGATTGTGCAGCATTCAAACACACGTTAAGCAAAAAGGAGGTACCACGCCAGGTCGCACAATGGGTGGTATACCTGCAAGATTTTGATTTTGTTGTGGAACACCGAGCAGGAGACCGATTAAAGCACGTAGACTGCCTTAGCAGATATCCATTAAAAATTATGACAGTAACGACTGAGATGTCAGCACGTTTGAAAAATGCACAGCAGGGTGATACGATGATAAAAGCAATCGCTGAAATACTAAGCACGCGCAACTACGAAGACTTCAAAATAAAAGGCGGCTTATTGTTTAAAACAATAAATGGCGCCGACTTATTAGTGGTGCCCAAAGTCATGGAAAAAGAGATCATTGTTAACGCGCATAACATAGGGCACTTCGCAATACAGAAAACGTTGCATACGATTCAGCAGCATTATTGGATACCACACCTGGAAAGTAAGACCGCGCACGTTATCAACAACTGTGTACGATGCATCATGTATAATAAGAAGTTAGGGAAAAAAGATGATTACCTGCATGCTATTCCGAAAGGGTTAGTGCCGCTGCATACTTTACATGTGGACCACCTGGGCCCAATGGATGCGACGGGAAAACATTACAAATATATTTTCACCGTCGTGGACGGATTTTCGAAGTTTATATGGCTATACCCAACGAAGACCACAAGTTGTGAAGAAGTGATAAAAAAGCTGACAGAGTGGGCCACAGTTTTTGGAAATCCGACCAGAATCATCAGCGATCGAGGAGCAGCGTTCACAGCCAATGCATTCAAGGAATACACAGAAGTAAATGGCATCGAACATATCTGGAGCACCACGGGCGTACCTAGGGGAAACGGTCAAGCGGAGCGAGTCAACCGGTCGGTATTAGCGGTCACTTCAAAGTTATCGTCGGAGGAGCCACAAAAGTGGTTTAAATACGTGCCAAAGGTGCAAAGGGCAATAAACGCGGCGGTGCATGTTTCGACTAAAAGATCGCCGTTTGAGCTCATGTTCGGCGTCAAGATGAATAATGTCATAGAAGACCAGCTTGCCAATATGATCGAGAAAGAGATGTTTGAGAACTTCGACGACGAACGACAACAGCTGCGGCAAGAAGCAAATATAGAGATCCAGCGGGCACAAGCAGACTACAAAAAACAGTACGACAGGAAGCGAAAAAGTCAATACGGTTACGGTGTGGGCGATCTAGTAGCGATCCGGCGTACCCAATTCATTGCCGGAAAAAAACTGTCGAGCGAGTATTTGGGTCCATATGAGGTCACAAAAGTAAAGCGAAACGGCAGGTACGAAGTCCGGAAAACGACAAATGGGGAAGGACCGAGAAATACAGCAACAAGTTGCGATAACATGAAGTTATGGAGATATATCGCAACACTGGAGGATCCATGGTCATCAGAGTCCGATGACGAGTGCAGGATGGCCGAATGTAAGAATGGGATAGCAACTAGGGCTAATCGCGGTGACTAGTATTAGCAATAAGAGGAAGAGTCAGTTAGAAGTTGGAAGTTGAGCAAAGAAGTACGCAGAAGTTAAGTTGAAAAACTCATGAAGTAGTGCAGTGTCGAGTTAAGAAGCTATCGAATTTAATCCGTTGTTTATTTCTAATTAAATATACTTTAAATAAACTAATTAATTATACTTTAAATAAACTAATAAATATACGTTAAACAATTAAATAGAACAATCTATTTTACATATATATGGATTAACAGCGTTAATTAAATCAATATCGTCAATGATAAGATGTAACAGGGGCTCCTTATTGAACATTTTGGGAAAATGGATGTGTGACATCAGGTAATAGAGATACTTAGGTTACTACCCCTATACTACCCCAATTATGCCGCAACCGGCTTTGAGTTTTTCGAAAACTTTTTCATTATCTTGACCCGCATAAGCTCCTACTATAATGATATCGATCGATTAAACGTTGTACAAAGTCGCTTACACGTTTTGCATCCGTGTTAGAAGAAACTAGAAAAAGTGCTACCGGGCCTGCTTTCTCTGTCAACGCCAAATATGTCTTCTCTATCAGTGTACAAATTGCAAGCAAGTAGCACCAAGTACGTACGGTTTGCGTATTGTCGATTAGTACTAATGAGGCGCCGTGCAGTAAAAGATTCCAAGCGATTATTTGGGTGGAATAAGGAGAACCTCCACGAAGTATGCTTTCTAATTCTTTAATGCAGTATGATGAAAAGTTGATATCTGAAAGCAATGTTCGCACCAGTCTGGACGACAGCGCCAACAAATGAAAATTGTATATAAAATATTGTTTCCGATCCGGTGCCATCAGATTGTATTGGGGATATTTAGCCAATAATTTGGTGGTTTTTGAAATTACTTTTATTATTGGACGCAAAGCACTGACATTTGAAGGAGTATAAGTTAGCCTGTATGGATATTCAAAAGGCCTTTGCCATTTAAGTTTTAAAGACAACTTCATGTAAATGTTGTCCGCGGCTCCGTTTCAAATGGTCTATTCGGAAGGTCCAATTTTGCGTCACTTTTTCGAGCATTTCGGCCTGTATTCCAGGAAATACGCGTGTTATGTAATCCTGTAAGGCTTCAGTCGTGTTCGGCTTGTCCACATAAACTAACGACTTTACATAACCCCACAAGAAATAACCAAGAGGCGTTAAATCGCATGATCTTGGTGGCCAACTCACAGGGCCATTTCGAGAGATAAGCTGCTCACCAAATTCATCCTTCAACATTTCCATTGTTTCACGAGCTGTGTGGCATGTGCACCGTCTTGATGAAACCACATGTCAACCAAGTTCAACTCAGCCAACTGGGGCAAAAAAAAGTCGCGTATCATGGCTCGATATCGTTCGCCGTTGACGGTAAGGTTTCTTCCACGGTCGTCTTTGAAGAAAAATGGACCGATGATGCCACCATAAACTATAAACCACATCAAACTGTCGTTTTTTCGGGATGCATCGGTAATTCTTGAATGGCATGTGGCTGTTCATCACTCCAGATGCGACAGTTTTGCGTATGCGACGTATCCGTTGAGCCAGAAATGAGCCTCATCGCTGAACATAATTTTTCGATAAAACAGCGGATTTTCATGGAGCTGTTCTAAGGCCCATTCACCAAAAATTAGACGTTGTGGTAGGTCATTCGGCTTCAATTCTTGCAGAAGTTGAATTTTATAGGCTTTCAAACCCAAATCGACACGTAAAATTTTCCATGTGGTTGAGTAACACATGCCCAATTGCTGAGAACGGCGACGAATTGACATTTCATGATCCTCGTTAACACTGGACGCTACGACTGCAATATTCTCTTCGGTACGAACTGTACGCATGCGAGTCGATGGTTTAATGTCCAACAAAGTAAATTTGGTGCGAAATTTGCTGATAACAGTACGAATTGTTGATTCACCAGGTCGATTATGACGACCATAATATGGTCGTAACAACCGGTGCACATATTTCACAGAGCACGAATTTTGATAATAAATTTCAATAATTTGCAACCGTTGCTCGTTTGTAAGTCTTTCCATGATTAAATGGCAGAGTATACTGAAAACTTCTCACTTTGACAGATGACGTTTGGACGCCATTACTAACCAGTGCTGCCAGCCTGAAAAACTTAACTATTTAAAAAATCACCCTTTATAAGAAAAAAGCCCAATGCATTTCATTCTTTAAAAAATAGTTTGTTCTTGCATTGTGACACACAAAAGTATTGAAGATTTTCAAGACTAACGCAGCGTCTTAAGATTTTTGGCGTTGTGTTATCTTTATTCGAGTCCATGTTACCCAATTTCGTTGCTATACTGGCCACAAGCTTGTTTAAAATTTTTTTATAGATAAGTCCGTTACACATTCACAGAGTTGACAACTCTGCTTCTCTCTATAGTAGCCATCAGTTTCGCCCGAGACCCGAAGCAGAAAAACCATTAGAGTGGTTCTTATTCTTTCTGACAATATAACTTGTAAAAAAAATGTTGCGAAACAAAAATAATATTCACGCAATGTCAGATTCAAGTGAGCAAAGACGAGAAAAAGAGGAATAGAATTAAAAGTAGCCATTTCGCAGTTGGCTAGGTTGATTCGGGTGAAGCAAAATGCAATGGCTTTTCGATGATTTATAAAAAAAAAACTTTTGAAAAAACATACACAAAGTTAATCACAGCGTTGCAGATTTACACATTGAACAAAAAATACATAATACCAAGGGAATGCATTATAACGCTATTGTATCATGTATAAATTATAATATAAAAAAAAATCCGTCCGGTCTCCTAACAAAAGGAATGTTCAGTAAGCCAACTCTTGCACAAGAATAGAGTTTGCAGAGCTCGGAAACTGTTCTTTCTCACTCACGCACTAGCTTGATCATCATGTCAACATGTATTAGCACTAGCAACTACACAGTTTATTACTCACTATTCGATTCGCTGTTGTGTTGTATTGGTCCACCAACGACAAGTGGAAGCAAATTGTTATATATTGTAAAAAACAATTTGAAGACAGTCGCACAAATAAAAGTATCGCGCAGTTTCGACTCACAATTAGACAAACAAACAGTATATTTGTTCACTATAAATTCCACGATGTTGTCATTTTTCTCAAAGAAGAAACAAAACCCTGAAACCCCAACAGACGTCATTCAAGGACCCACAGAGCCACAACAAAACAATAATGGAGATGAATTTATCTTCGTAGAACGGAAAACAAATACAATGCCAGATGATCCCGTAAAATCAATGTATCCCCCAATGCCGCCAGCATTTGGCGCAGCTGGTGCGCTGCCATACCTTGCACCATATCCACCTGCGGCAGGTGGTACCAGAATTGGCGATAGCGGTGCATTGCCGCCAGTATCCTATCTGCAGGACGTGCCTTTCGAGTTATCGCCGCAATTGAGCACGAAAAGCATGTCAGATGTGACGCAGCTGCAAGTGGATGGTATCCTCGCGTTTATGACTCGCCAAATGTCTGTCGATGAGCAGGCAGACGGTTACACTTTTGCATTGGAACGGTCTATACAAAACGAATGTTACTAGATTATCTACAGAATTGTTAAGCTAAAACCTTTTTATGTTGCATACGACTAATCTAATTTAAACAATAGGCCATAATATATGTAAGAACGCGGAATATTCGCTAACAAATCAAATTCGTTTTCTTTATGATTAAGATTTCTTTTTAGATATTTTACAAATGAGATTTCCTATCATGCTCAAACTTCTACTAAACAACTTAAACCCATCGCAAAACAGAAAGACCACTCAATTCTACGAGTTCTTTTCGCTTTTGGCATATTCATTTTTTTTTATCAATTAGCTTCAGTTGAATCAGTTAAAATTTTGACACTTATCGAACACACTGGGCGGCGGTCGGATTGGTGGTCGTTTACGACGACGCTCGTTAATGATTTTCTTTTCAGCAGCGCACATGAGACGATCTTTGATGTAGTTGTCCATTTCATAGTCCATGTCCATCGGCTTGCAACAATCTGATGGGCCTCGCGTAGCCGCCATATCCAACGCTTTTATGATCAGACTAAGCAAGGCATGTGCTAGCCGGTGACAGACGTCATATTCAATTGCATCCTGGCTAGTGTAGTATATAGCCGATTGGGAGGTTGGCTGGACACCAATGGCCAACAGAATATTACAGAAGATCCCACGCTGCATACGTGCATAAGGGTCCACCAACTGCGGTGGGATTCGCATTGTAGTAGCTAAATGTGCAATAAATTTTGCGAATTTCTTAATAAGCACGTTTAGGTATTGTGTACGACATTGACGCTCCAACTTGGTGAGCATGTCATAGTAAACCTCTTGCTTTCGTTTGAGCAAATCTTCTTTTTTTCGCTCCTTTGTCTTATTAGTCTTAATGATTTGTTCGAGTTGCCTGGAAAGAACACGTTAAAGCGTTCGTGACGCTTGTGTGGTTCAGAAATGTTTGGCACTTACTCGGTGGTTATCGCATTGTACTTGCCCATCATACGCTTCAAGCGCTTAGCACGCAACTTTGGATCCAAATACTCTTGAAAGAGTTCATAATTGTCAAGGAGCACGTAGCGTTTCGGACGCGACATCTCATCGTATCGAGGCTTGATCTTTGGTGGTAATGCCGGATGATAGGCCATACGGCGCACATAGCTTTGAAGTTTGGCCATATTTTCATCTTGACGACGCTTTTTGACTGTATCACTGCATTCATCTTCAGTTTCCTCTTCCGGGGTCTCTGTTGAAGTCGGCAACGCTGTGTCCCAATCATCCACATTCGAACTGGCCATGATTTCAAATTTAATAAAATTTATTTACAAAAAATTTAGCAAAAGAAAAAAAATTAACAAAATTTACGGAGCACAAAAAATTTTACACGTTCATGAATTCTCAACAAACTGAGTCAGTGAAGCGAATTAAAATTCACATTAAAATGCTTAGGTGACTTAGTTTAATTTTTACATTTATTTTCTAATTGTGAGGCAGAGCCATTTTTCTGGCACATCAAAATTCTCGGCGGGATTGACCAAGTAAACTGCGCGACAGGGTACATGCCAAGTGTTGACCAATTTGTGTGCAGAGAGTCGATAGCGAATAGGTTCCTTTGTGTAAAGAGAAATTAGAAATCAGTTAGCTTTGACGGTCGCTTGTTGTCAGGTATGTAAATCCTTTACAATCAATCACCTTTACGATTATTTTACCGGCACCCGTTTGTGTAACCAACGAGTATTGGTGTTCTTGTTGCCAGCGTCTAAATATCGCCTTCAGCTCAGCGCCCAGCAGATGGGCATGGGAACGCATGAGATCGCGTGAGAAGAAGTCTGTGTCAGGACCACTGTACAATGCAGCCCACAGCAAGAATGGATCATCTTGGGAGCTGTTGATCAGTGAGAGTTAAATAGATAGTCATTTAATAATTGGCAGTGGTAGACATATCACCAGCATTTATGCCATTCAACTCACAGATTTTGCGTTAAAAACACACTTGCGTTGCTGTGCACATAGCGCATTGCCTCCTTGCACCAAGTCTTCATGTGCTGCCGGCCCAGAACAAGTACGCGCTTACGACGCTCCTTGAAGTAACGCACTACAGTCGCGAGCTGGATTTTTGTAAAGCAAACACAAGTTAGCAGAAGTTAAACTGATTAATTCAAATAGATATTTACCAGCCTGGCCAGCTCCTTAGGCGGCTTGTTGGAGCCGGTTGAATAGGCAACATTGAGGCCATCAATGACACAGTCGTAAGGCGCGGTTTCCTTTAAGAAACGTTCAAAACGCTTAAGCTCTACGGGAGTTGATTTCCGGAACACATCCTTGCCAATTAATACATGTTGGAGAAATGCCTCACGCAGTCGCTCGAATTCCTGCTCACTAATAGCTACGTGTTGCAGATGTTTGCTGCACATCGAACATTTGCCTAGGCGATCTAATGTAGCCGCTTGCGTTGCGCTAACTTGATCCGGCCATTTAGTTTGCGTGCAATTGACAATAGCATCCGCCACTTTATTCGTTATAAGCAGGTCATAATTTTCAAGAAATTGCAACAACCGCTCCAGTTCCGTTACCGTTGTCATATAAGCCAAAGCGGATAAGTAGGTTTCACATTTGGGTTGCTTGCCCACAGAAACCATTTCTTGCAGCAGGCGCCATCCTAGTTCTGGTTCAGTCATTGCAAAAGATTTTAATACTATTTCTGTATACGCTGCCAAACTAGGTGTTGTTTGGCTGAGTTTCATCATATTAAGTATTTTAATCGCCTCAAGCCAATTTGACGTCGTGACTAGTCCGTGTATAAGCTGCTCGCACGTTGTCGCATCCAAAATCTCATGTTTCGTCTGCAGCTTTGTACAAATGCTGAGCACATCGTTTTGCTCCGTGGTATTCAGTGCATTCACATTACCTCCACGTGCGTGATATGCCGCATTGTAAACACGCAACAGACGCCCAAGCGTTGCGTCGTTTGGTGTGGCGCCACTCTCATGCAAAAATCGTATGTAATCCTTCGCCAGGGGTAGTTGGTCTGGTTCATTGCACACACCAAGTATAACGGCGTCTACATTGTTTTCTTTTATGTGTCTGTAATTATCGAGAAGCGTCTGTCGAACTTGTTGCCACTCGGACTTCTCCAAAGCCTTACGCGCCTCAAAGTAGGTGGATTTTAATTGCTCCAATTGATCAGGCGGCAGTAACGCATCTAAGCGACGCTTATAGTTGCTTGCCATACGAGTTGTACTGTTTTGACATCGTAACGTTGGATGCAATATACGCCAAAGACGCAGTGCATGCATGTTGTATTAAAAAAAAGATTCGAAAATGTTTACTTCTCAATTGGAACGAAAATTTAAATAAACCGGCGTGTTATCAGCTGTTAAGGTTGAACCAGATTTATCATATCTCACGAACCGTTTTTACACGATTCTAGTTTTTTTTTAAACATTAATGAACAACATTATTAAGCAAATCTTCAACAAAACATAATAAGCAACAAATTTAGATTTGGTTATTTTAATTCAAATTCTTTTCGCCTTCTTTGTAAGTCACCTTTTCATTTATGACATGTCAGAAAAATCAACAGAATCAACATTGCATGCAACTTGTCGCTCATAACATCCTAGCCAAAATCGGTTGCGCAATTTTAGGCATATATTGGCAACTGTTAAATTATTTTATAATTAAGCAGGAAACATTCGGTCAGTAAGATAAGAACGAGTGAACTACATTAACTCGATCATGATAGAGTGAACTTATGGTATAAAAAATGAAGGTATTGCCAAACTTTTACAGTTGTGTCACCATTTTATATTTGTGACGTCATAAGAATTTTGTATTTATGGAGCTGATTTCTAAATTTCTAAGCCGCACGAAATTGACGAAATATGTGCTACCTTTCTGTTAACAGTTATATGGTATAATATAATTAAACTGGTGTTATATATGTGAAGCAAATTATGTTGTTTAAATAAGCGATAACTTTCATGTTTAACTGCCTAAAAATTGCATGAAACAGAGAAAAGTTGCTGTTTTATTTGTTAATTTATAATTTTATTAAATTTCTTGGATATGCGGCTTTGGTTATTCGCCATTTCACGAATAAGTTTTCTTATAGTGAAAAACATACGAGCTCTAAAGAAAAGTTTTTTGACATTGGGTTGACAATGATATCTTTCGCTGCATCAAAGTGCATTTCTAAATAATTTTTTGAGAACGCAGCTCACTGCGTTTACGCAAATACTGTTCAACTATAATTTGCGTCTGCGTTTTTTGAGCTGCCAACGTGAGTCTGTGCAAAGTGGGACAAAATTGACCTTGAGCTTGCATTCTACAATCAGCTGTTTACTATAAACCATTTTTAATGAGGAAAAACTCATTGAATTCGTCAGCCAAAACAAAAAAAAAAAAATAAATAAAAGTTAAAAAAAGCCAACCGAAATTAAAAAATGCTAGATTTCCATCTGGCTGCTGTTTTTAAATTTTACCCGCTAACAGACTAAAAAAAGCTAGTTATGTGGAAGAAAAGCTAAATTGGCAACACTGGTCCTCTTCGCCAGCACATGATGTTTATATTCTTCAGTTTTGGTTGGCATTGTGTAAGGTGGATGGTGTGTGTTTGTTTATACCAGGAAAGAAAAACGAAGAAAGAATCGTAAATAATAATATTGGCAAAGCGCATACCACACACATACAGTACCAAAAACGAAATCCAACGTAATGAGCACAATCGATGTCGCTTAAAATGAACGCATTGCGCAACATCTTCAGCTCGCGTACTTTAAACTACCTCCGTCAAAATGGTCAGAACGCGCTGCTTAACGCCACTCAGCCGGCCGCTGTGGAGTCAGCGTCACCGGCAACAAGCTCACAAACCGATGCCAAGGATAAACAAACAGCTCAATCCTCATTGTCGTCGCTGCTCATACCCAAGTCGATCATTGACGCCTGCCACTTCACGGAAAATAAGTTTCAGACGCCTCCAGCACAGCCGTCTGGCTCCATATCACCAACGACACTTAAACGTTTTCGACGAATGCAACGCACAGTTGAACTTGTCTACCTCTGCAAGCTGTGTAACACGCGCAACACGAAGACGGTCAGCGAGGCAGCCTACACCAATGGCGTCGTCATACTGCAGTGTGACGGTTGCGCTGTCGACCACCTGATCATCGATAATTTAGGTTGGTTTGCAAATACCAAGGGCAAGGACCTCGATAAAGTACTAGCCGAGCGTGCAGAACGCGTGCGGGTGATACGCGTCAACGAACATGGTGAAATTATCTAGTCAGAGTTGCGCAACCATAGCCAAAGCACCCGATAAAGGAATTGACGCCACTAATGGCTTTCTGCCACAACCCAAGAATGACGACACACAGAGCTACTGTTGTTTTAAACAAACTGCGAATAATAAGTAGTTTGTGTAAATATGATTTGAACATTTTGTTTCTTGTTTTCCATGTCAATTTGTGTTTATTTGATTGTTAAGCAGTTATGCGAAGAAGAAGATAAAAAGGAAAAATCGCAATAAATAAAACCAATGAGTAATTGTTTTAAAAATGTTTGCCAACTAATTTCTAATCTTATCTATGTACTTCGTGTAGACATACATACATATTGTATATAATTCCTGTAGCCAACCTCAGCGAGCTTGGGAACAATTATCGTTAGGCATTATGTGAACAACAAAACTCGCTGTGTCACGATGCTACAGGCATTTCATGTATGATTTCATTTAAATGCTGCCAACAACAAAAAACAAGACAACAATACGAGCTATGTAGAGAGACGATTCGGGAGAGCGAGACAACAGCGAACGCTCAAAATTAGCAAACCGACGTCGAAGTACTAGTCTTATATTTTTTTACTTTTATTGAAATATGCTAATTGGTCAAAAGGAATATTGTGTTTATTCACACGTATTACCGTATATGGCGTTAACACAAATGCACACAGCGGTTATTTTCAGTCTCGATTAGGAGAAGCGCTGTATACTAGGTGTGAACCAGCAGGTGGCGTTACACATGTCCTTCGTAGGCTAGATTTGCCAATATGGAATCACAATTTACTTGGTTTTAATTTTTATTAAACGTACTTCATGTCTTTAAGTTGTCTTTTTTTAATTTTTAAATAATTAAAATTAATTAAATACGTTTAGCTACTGCAATGTTTCTGCAATAAATGGCTTAGCATTATTATTTCTATTTTTACTTATGCGCTACAATTACCGTTCTTGTCATTTGTGATATTTTTAATTACTCATTTATTTTGTTATGCACTTGTGAAGTAAATGTTTTTGAATTATTCCACAATTAAATAAATTATAAAAATTCATAATTATACTTTGATTTACTTAAGTAGGCTATCAGTTGTATAATCCAGATACACTTGTAAGTATATATATAGTTTGTGTATACATTCTCAAGAAAATTGTAATCAGATTATTTTAGTTGTGTTCAAATATTTCAATTTTTTTAGTTTTCTATTTTCGATTTCTTTGAAATTTGTTTAATAAGAAATGTAATGGTAAAACAATTTAAATTAAAAGGTAATAATTAATATATAATATATATATATATATATATATAAATATGTATATCTTTTAAAAGCTGCTAATTGTTCTTGGTGCATTTTTTTACATTACTTTGTTTTTAATATTAATTATTTACATATGTATATAAAATATTGCAAATCATTGCTCAGTCGTTAAAAAAATAAATATCTTCACACATTAGCTTTTATATTTAAACATATATAAAACATCAGGAAATACTTTAAAGAATACTTGATTTATGTTTTAGTTTTAAGTGGAATGTTAAGAAATAATGTAAGTTTATGGAAATGCCTTCAATAGCAATTTGCCAACTGTTGTGAAATGTCTCAACTTTAAAATATTCTTAACAAATTACAAGACGTTCTTCTTTTTTACTTTTTAAATAACACAAACTATGAATAAAAAAAAAACCAATAAGCTACACCAATTCAAACATAAAATTAATAATAAAATTGTTGCTGTCGGCGGTTTGAGAAAAAATATATGAGATATGTTTTAAGTGTAATACAGATTTGATTATTTGCAAACACTTGAAACGCAGATGCATGTATATATGTATACTATAGTCTGATTAAAAACAAGTTAAAAAAATGATAAAGTGGAAAACAGTCAATGCAGTCAACGCATGCATACAAGTAACAGCTGAACAACTGCGCTGCAATTAAATAATATTCCTATAAAAATTAATGAGTACATTCAGTGTTAAGTACTATTAGTTTTTGTGCGCTAACTACGTTTAGGCCAAATTGGATTAAAAGTGCGACGCACACTATGGGAATTGTCTAGACTTTAAACCCTGAATAGTCACTATCTTCAGAGACTACTTCGTGCCGTGGGTGCTGGTCGGTTGTGACGACGTTTGTGCAAATAAAGACCAGCCGCTTGCGCAAAGGCAGATCCGCAGATTTGGCATATGTAGCGCTTAATTTTGTCGTGAATTTGTTTGTGGTTTTGAAGGTTCTTCGACGACTTGAACCCTTTGCCGCAGATGTTACACTTGTAGTCGTCTTCGGTGTAGTGCATCTTCACGTGCTCGAGCAAACTTTGGCGCGCTATAAACGATTTGCCACAGTGCGGATAGTCGCACTTATGGCGCCGATCACGCTCGTCCGTATGCACGACACGATGCGAATTAAGATGACCCTGACTGGCAAAAGTGCGATGACAAATATCGCAAGCGTAGGGCTTTGCGTCAACAACGAGCATAGGCAGTGTAACATTACCATCATTTAGATGCGGCCCGTATACTTCCGCCACCGTCGGTACGGTACCAACTGAAGCGCCCAAATCACTTAGCAGACTCTGATCCATGACTAGTGAGGGTAACAGCAGTTCGTCATTATGTCTTCGCATATGTTCATCGTAGTTGCTCTTCTCGCGGAAGCTTGCTGTGCATAGATCACAATTGAATCTAGTGTTGTTTATAACTGAGGGTGGTGTTGCGGTGCTTGTAGGTAAATGTAACTGTTTATGACTGTTGAACTCTTCGGCACTTTGAAAGTAGATATTGCAGATGGTGCACTTGTAGCTGCTACTTGCTGTATCAGGCTGATGTGTAAGCATGTGCAATTCCATTTCACGCCATGACTGCAGTATCTCCGCGCATTCTTGACACTTAAATGGTGACACATCATCGTCCATGAACAACATGTGCTCATAGTAAGTATATGATGGCAAGAACTTCTTAAATTGACGCTCACAGTTAAGTCGTTCTAGCTTCTGTTTGGAGTAGTCGAAACGCAGTTGCGAAATGCGCTTTGAGATTTGTATAGTGCTCACATCAATGATTTCCTGCAGTTCATTAGCCATTTGTTGCAGCGCTTCGCCGCGCTTTTCTTTACTTCGATAATCCGGATCGTTGCGATTATAAAAACACTGATGTTTCTTAACCATACTCAAGAGTTTGGCTGTTGAAACATCATTCCAGATGGCCGAGAATCGCCGTCTATAGGAGGTCTCCTGTACCACTGCTTCGGACATCTTGTGGTTATAGCTGTAGAGACTGTTTAAAAAGTGCAGTTCCTTAAAGTACCATAGTGTACTGATATTAGTGCGCTCCAAAGCCATGCGATTGCATTCACGTTTGTATACGGTTCGTAGATTGTCCCATTTTCGCGTAATTGCATCTTTAGCTAGTGTAATGTTGAATCGCCGTTTAAACTCTTGTACAATCCATTCTAGAAATCGCTGACGTTTTACACGATCTCGGAACTGCGGATGCCGGTGATCCCATAGAAAGGGATTACGCTTATACGAATCTATCAGGAATTGAATCATTTTACGATCTTTGATGTGCATTGTAAGTTCCGAGTCTTGCTGCAATACAAAGTGCACAATTAACCCAACTGATAGTCTTTTTGTTATATGGCAACCTCACCCCCAGCAGAGCCTCCTCAACCATTTCGTCGTAGCTGGGACAAAGGTTGGCTTTGTCATCGTCGTCCGGTGAAATGTCATCATTGTCTTGTGAAAAATGTTGTAAATAGCCAAAATCATAATCTGAAGTATTGTCGAGGAAGCTGTTGTCGTCCAGTTCCATTGACATATCAATATCAGTTGTTCTCTGCTCAGATTTAAAGTGCAACATGTCGGACTCGTCAATCATCAGATTTTCATCAGCGGGCTGCAAAAATTTTATTAATACTTTAGGTAAAAGCTTAGATTATTATTAATCACATCATCTTGAAGCTCTTGCTTGATGACCATTTGTGGCACAAGCAATGCTGGGTCAGCATCAGACAACTCGTCATGCTCTGGACGATTGGTTCCTTCAAAGCCGTTGCGTTCTCCCTTTAAATTAATACTTGTTCCTACGCCACAATTATCTCCATTATCACTATCACCCTGGTGTGCATTCTCCAAATGCACGGTTTGCATGTGTCCGATAAATGCATCAAAATAAAGAAACTTTTCTTCGCAAAACTTGCAACCCAATGTAAAGTACTGAAAGTCCTCTGTGGCTCTGACTATGCCGCATTCTTTGGTGCAGCGTTTAAAGACTTCTTCGTCATTCGTCGGCGGATACGCGAGGACACTCATTTTATACACTCACAAGCGCTCAGTGTGTTTTGACTTATATATTTTATTACAATTTTCCTTTTTTTTTTTTGTAACAAAGTAAAATTTGAGTTAGTTCACTTTAAAAATATAAACGTGTTAATCTTGTAGTGCGATTTCAATTGTTTTCCAATAAATTGCTTCCACTTGGTGGTCACACCAATACTCTCTCCAGAACAGTGAGTCGCACTGCGAGTGTGACAATAGCAGTTCACGTTGCATGAGAATGGCGCTACGGCTAGTGCCTGAGGGAGAGAGAAAGGTTTCCGAGCTGTGCAAACTCTATTCCTATGAAAGAGTTGTCTTGTTGAACATTCCTTTGTTGTGAGACCGGTCGGAATATATGGTTATATTATAAATTATACATGATAAAATGACATAATAATGATTTTTCTCTCTCGAAATCGGACCACTCTCATTAGTACGCCGCCATTTTATGTTGTTGACGTCATAAGTATTTAATGTATTTTGCTCTTTGGTATAATTTCTAAAGTTTCACGCCAAACAACACCAACATACGTGAAAAAAATCAAATTTAAATTTAGCATATATAATTTATGCATTAAATTGATTATTATTAGTTAAAAACAACTCAAAATGGTTCAGGTCCAAAAATACACTAAATGCTTATGACGTCAACAACATAAAATGGCGGCGTTCTAATAAGAGCGACACATAACGGTATATACTAGAGGTGTCAAACTATCGATGGTCACACCATCGATAGTTTTCGATATTTAAAAAAAAACTATCGATATTATCGCGATGGTATCGCTAAAGACGAAATTAAGAAAAAAGAAAAAAAATCTTTAATGGAACCTGCAAAAATATTAACTCTATGTAATATGGACTCATTATGCGTTTGCACAATTGTGGTGTATCACCTAACAAATATTCTTACCGTCAGCCATCTCGAAAACTGTATCAAAAACCTGCGCTTCGAATGTTCAAGAGAAATGTTAGTGATGGAGTTCACAATGTAAAGCGACTATCGATAGTATTTTAAAACCATCGATAGTGCTGGAAAATTAAAACTATCGATACTATCGATAGTACCATCGATAGTTTGACACCTCTAGTATATACCATTGTGTAATAATTAGAAGGTGATGCCAATATGTGTCCCTGATCGGACCACTCTCATTAGAAGGCCGCCATCTTATATTTGTGACGTCATATGAATTTAGGGTATTTTGAGCTGATTTCAACATTTTTACGCCGCACAACACTACCATATGTTTGGACTGAATTGCAATCTGTAAATAAAGAATTATGTTAATATTTTGGAAAAATTACGGCATGTTTGAGTTAATATTTGTTGTTGATTGCTTTATTACCTGTTTAAATTTGCGATAACTTTCATGTTCCACTGCCTGAAAATTCCAAAAACCAAAGAAAAGTTGCTGTTTTGTTTGTCAACTTATAATTTTATTCAGTTTCTTGGATATGCGGCTTTTGTTATTCGCCATTTCACGACTAAGTTTTTTTATAGTAAAAAACATACGCGCCCTGAAGAAAAGTCTTTGGCATTCGATATCTTTCGCTGCATCAATGTGCATTTGTAAATAATTTTTTCGATAAGTATTTCATCGCCGTTGAATTGGCGAAATATGTGCTCCATCGCTTTATTATTATTATTATTGGAACTGGCAACATAACTTCTGGCGTAGTTATGATTACCTTCAACAACGCCGTTAACCTCTTTTAAGGCAATCATTTCAATATCTATTTCATGTTCGATGTTTGGACTTATATCCTTTTCATTATCTCCAATACTACCCGAGTTCGCAATTGATGACACAGTTCCTTGTTTCAGTATCAATTTTCGTGGTAGTCTTAACAAGAAAAATTATTCCGTTGCACATTAAACAGTATATTCAATTAATTTGCAAACTCGCCAATAATTACTTACTGGATCGGTTTTGTTGCAAAACCTTAGCCATTGATCCCGCAGTTTTTTGCTGCTTGGAAACGTAAAAAAACTTATGCTTCTATCATTATTGGCAGTCGTTTTATTACTGCAATTTTCCACTACACACTGCATTTTTAATTTGAATTTTTGAATATTAACCAACCAATCCAATTGACAATACTGGTTTTGCTATTTGCACTACATTCCCCCTTAATGTTCAACACTAATTTCAGCTAAAAAATACCCTAAATTTGTCCTATGACGTCACAAATATAAGATGGCGGCCTTCTTATGAGAGTGGTCCGATTTCGAGAGAGAACAATGCCCGATTGGCGTCACCTTCTAATTATTACAACATGGATCTGCCGATATACGTGCGACTCTTCTCTTTAGTTGTTTTTAAATAATTGCTAATCATTTCTCCAAGACATTAGAATAACAGTGATGTAAGTACACTAAAAATCGTAAGGTTGTTTTGACTATTTTTAAACGGTTCTTTCCATTAATATTTTTTTTTATTTTGGAAAACGCTCGTTGAGCGTTTGAAGTTAACAGAAGTAAGAAGTTTCTACTTCTAGAGTATTATTGAACTTATTCGATTTAACTTAGGCGACTGACAATAATACTAAAAGATATGGTGCTTGCCAACACTGAGGCCGGGTCGCTGACGTGTTTTCGATAGGCAGTGGAAGCGAGAGAGTGAAGCGGGAGTTGTTCACTCACTCCTCAACAGAACTTTGTAACAAAAACACTATTTTAAAAGTTTATTGAAATTATTGGTCAGTGACTATTTGTGGTTACTGTCTTAATTATATTGCGATACTTTAAATCGCGTTACCAATGTGCAACAGCTGTGCCTAGTACGCGAGTCAAACAGCGTAAAGCAAGCAGCGACAAGCAGCAGCAACAACGAAATATCAAACAAGGGGTTTACCAGGTCAGCCAACATCATCAAAATTTGATCATTTAAATACGACAGCAGCGTGAAGAAGCAACAACAGTAAGATAACAAATAGTCGACAAAAACCAAATTTAGACGCATCGAAATGGCTTTGTTGACGATGATTGCGCGTGTCATTGATGGCCTGCCGCTGGTGGGCACCATGCAGGATGACGAACAGGTAAGCCACATCTACATCTTTGTCATTAATTATTTCATCACTCGGTTACGTGTTTGCAGAGCGGGCGCAGCATATTAGAGTACCAAAACCAGGCGAAGATGCTGTTTAGAAAGTTAGGCTTAAATTCGCCAGCGCGTTGCAGCATAGAGTCTGGTCCGTATTTATTTCAGTAAGTAGTTAATTGCTTATACATATGTACATATATGAAAGTGCGGCAACATAACACTTCAACCTTTGTTCTGAACTGTGTTATACAGACATGTTTGCGTTTTTTCTTTATCATAGCTACCTTATCGAGAATGAAGTTTGCTACCTGGTCATGTGTGATAAAATGTACTCCAAGCGTCTAGCGTTTAATTATTTGGAGGACTTGGCACAGGAGTTCCACGCAAACTACGGAAGGCGCGTAAACTCTGTGACACGGCCTTATGCCTTTATCGAGTTTGATGTTTACATACAAAAGGCCAAAAGGCAACTAACCGATCGCCGGCGAAATATTAACACGATCAATACACAACTACAGGATGTTCAGCGAATTATGGTGCAGAATATTGATGATGTGCTGCAGCGTGGCACTGTACTGGCAGAGCTCGATACAAAAACACAAAATCTGTCGATGATGTCGCAGAAGTACAAGAAGGATGCTACCTTACTGAACCGAAAGTCGATGTATGTGAAGGCTGCTGCGGTGGGTGTGGTGCTGCTGATGTTCATTCTATACTTTTGGGTTTTGTAATGAACGCCGATTCACTTTCAGTTTGATTTCGTTTGGTTTGTTTAATTCGATTTGGCGTTGGCATTTGCCCATGACTAAGCTGTGTGTGTCTTTGATTCCCCGGTTTCCTATTCCAATAATTTAAATGAAATTTTTTTTTTTAATTTCTTTGTTTCCTTTTTAATAACTATTTTTTTTTTCATATATATACATATACGTGCATTAAGGCAAAGCCGCATACAGTTTTGGTTACACCCGCCTTGGGCGTCATATGTAGACTTACTGTTGCCCAGTCGATTTTATTTATAAGTACTTTGTCTGTCTGTTCGTATTAATGTTGATTAAAAATCTAAGACTATCACTGGGACATGGTCTCAGAAATGCGAAATGTGCATATAAACTTTTAAATCGGTGAAGTGGGAAACTATATAAAATAAAATCAGACAGGAAATTACATGAAAAGTAAACAGCTGTAATTCCAAATTGTAGTCTCGTTTGCACGAAATCCGAAATGAAGTAAAATTGAGTGTAAAAAAAAAAATATAATAAAAATTAAATACGTTGATAAATAAACTACAATGGTGGCCGCCTTCATATGAGGAAAACATTTTTTAGGCAATTTATAAAATGATTTTATGTAATAAATATGAAATATTATTAAAAATAGGTATTATTTAAAAAAAGCAAATACTATACGATTACGTTTATTAATCATGCCGACAATTGTGACTGTTAAGAATAAAGTAAAAAAAAAAATATAATGAGCAAAAGGAAGCTACATAAGCAAAAACATGAGTTTTTTTTTATTTTAATTTGGCTATTTCACATAGCCGTGGTTTAGTGGATCAAAGTCTGCCGTGTTCAAAGCGAAGAAGAAATTGGTGCCAAAAGTTCATACTTTACCAAGGTAGGGCCTTGGTAAAAGAATGTTTATAGTAAACGAAACTAATATAATAAATGCATTATACTTTATGGGCAGTATAACATCTGCCGGATCCGCCTAGTAATGTTAATAAAAACAATGGTAGCCTTTTGACTAACCGATTGTTCACACTGAGCTGTAAAAAGGGTATGTCGGCATTCCCTTTTGAAGATTATAAACAAGTCTTATCTCCCGAGTATACTACGAGTATAAACACGATAAGCGACTCAATGCAAAAGCTATGAGTTTTTTGTTGTTTATCGTTTTGGTCGTGTGTGCACCTGCATTCTGGCATGTACATTTACGCAAGGCGAAATAATTGGCTTTTCGGTTTTTGCATTTTTCTAATTTTTTGTCTACGCCCAAGAAGGTCACACACACAAAATGGTAAAGGGTATATTAAAGTTGTGCAAATGTATGTAACAGGCAGAAGGAGGCATGGCAGACCCCATAAAGTATATATATTTTAGATCAGTATCGAAAGGCGAGTCGATCTTGCCACGTCCGTCTATCTGTCCGTATGATCGCATGGATCTCGGAAACGGTTAGACCTACAATCACAAAATTTTGCACGAAGACTCTCCTAATCCATAGGTTTATTTTGTTTTTTTCGATATTCAACCTATAACATATAGTTTCCATAGGAACGATCGGCAGAAAAACCACTTTTATTAACAACACCCTTTTGTTTTTTAAGATATCGTTACCAAATTCCGAATTTAATAGTTCTGTGTAATATCAAATTATATACCTGAAAGGCAAGGAAAAACGAATACTATGCATACTTCAAAAACGTTTATTAATAGAGAATAATATTAATTTTATTACACTATTAATTAATAAAAAGGCTTAAACGGTTCTCTAGCATCGTTGATCTCATCCATGTTTTTACATGACGCAGTGTGCAGAAGGACCTCTCTATGTTACTTCTTATACAAGGCTGTGGCAAAGAATTCACACAGAACACTTCCGTAAAGTCTAGTTCTCTGAGGTCTTCTCTTGTCATACCCTTGTCCTTCCATAGTTTAAACCATAGCTCGGCTTCGTTCTCGAAAAAATCTAAATGCTGGTATTGGCAGAAATTTTTTGATTTATCTTAAAAATCAGCCAATGAAATATTTAGCATTAAACTGGGATGTAGCGACATCAAGTCGAAAGCAGGTTAATTTTTATTATCAAAATGTTGCTCCAGGGTGGATATCAGGGAATCTAAATAAGGGATAAAGATCGATCGCTTCCAAAAATCGCATGGAGACTTAGCAGGAAGATTGGAACGATGTTGTTGGCGAGATACAATGCGAGAGACTTGTAAATCAGTCTCAATTGCAGCTGCAGTTTTGGTAGAATTCTTGAAAATAATTTGGTTCTCCTCGTCCGCATTGATGCGATGATGTTTTACGAGAAATATAATTTTTTTAATATGATTCATGCATGCATACATGTCGATAGATGCCCCACCCTGCCCGTACCTGGCTACGCCCATGGTTATTTTGCTTTCTATGGTTTTGGTCTCGTGCGCATCTGCATAACGGCACAGACTCACAGATTCTGCATTAAGTCGCTTATACCGCGTTTTCATTGTAAAAAAAAATGTTCTACGAAAAAGGTATACTGATATACTGACTTGAAGTAAACTCTAAGTATACTATGGAGAAAAGACTTGTTTACATTCATCAATGCCGACATACTTCTTTTACAGCTCTGTGTGAATAGTCGGTCAGTGTGAAAAATCGGTAAATAAAATAAATGAAGCATGTTTTGCAAACGTTTTTTTTTTTTTTATTTTCTACAAAAAGTGGATATATTTTTTGTTTTTTTTCTTTAATATTTGTCGTTTCAAATACATGTTGGATATATTTAATAATATATATATATATATAAATATGCATATATATGTATATATATATTGTTATATATGTATTTATATATAAATAAATATATTTAGTTTTAATTTTGATGTTAATATCATGCAGTATAACCAATCAGTACTACAAAATTGTTTGTTGTGGCCTTTTGCTTTCAAGTGTTTTTCACTGCACATACATACATACATACATACATAATTATTGTATAAAGTATCATTCGGCTTGTTTAATTTGGTTTAATTAAGTTTTTATTTTTTTAATGTTTAAATATTCGCCTCAACATAAACATAAATATATATATATATGTATGTATACATATCATTTCGTTTTACATTTTGATTTATAAATAAACGTAGACAATATTTTTTCTATATGTTGCTTCGTTTTTGTTAGAGTAGTTAGTGAAAAAAAATGCATATAAATAAATATAAAAAAAAAAGATTCCTTACGTTAAGTTTATATTTAGTTAAGTTACATAATGTAATATATATAGATTTATGCATATATAAATAATTTGTTTGTTTGAAGCGAAGCTTTTGCGGATTTCTGACACACCATCCGATGCACACTTTCAACTTTCTCTTTTGCTGCAGACATTAACTTTTGCTAGCATAACAATAACATTTACTTGCTTCTGATTTTGCTTTTTTCATTTGGACTTTAACGCATTGCTTATTTTTTGTTTATTTAATAAATGTGTATAATTAGCGCAATTGAAAATTTTTTACAAGGTTTTTTTCATTTAGTTATTTTGGTTTTGTTTCGTTTTAAGATATATTGTTCAGCATAGGAAACACAGTTTTTTAGCCTATTTTTTGGTATAGCAAATATTTAAAGCAGAAAAAAAAATATTAAACAAAATTCTATTAAAATATGAGGGCGCTTATCAGGTATGCGTACAACATGTGTATAGCATATGGTAAAATATAAAAATCGGTTGTGTTTGGGCTTGCACTACTCATGTTGATTGATTTGAAGTTTGATTTTATGTAGAAACTTTATCTTTGTTTTTAATGTATAAAATTTTGTTATGTTGTTGGTTGTTTTTGGATTTTAGCTTATAAAATTCTATATAAAATATTGTTCGAGTGTTAGCTCTATGCGCTGACGCTTTTTCGAGGGCAGTATGGCCGCCTGGAGGGATAGTTTAGATCCATCTAAAGGAAAATTTTACAACAAACGAAACGACAATCATATAAAAACAAAAAAAGAGCAAAATCTATAAATAAATAATTAATAAATACATTTTCAAATATTTGTATAAAATAGTTTTGGTTTTGCTTTTGTTTGTTTTAGCAATATCGGCAGCAAAGCGACGATGTATTGTTTACATTTTTGTAGCATACTTTTGGCTGCTGATGAAGTCACTTGCTCGCGCCGCATTTAGTAAACCGATTTTGCTCACTTACACATATGTATGTATTTAAAAGCACATGCACACATTCACATTTGTTAAAAAAAAAACACCATCGCTTATTATTAGTAAAAAAACAAAAACAAATTCCACGCGTAGGCTTAGCATAATATACTACGGTGAAGTGTTCTATGTACAATTTTCGATTCATTTAATGCTGCGTTGATGATCCGGCGTGCTCTTCAAAATGTCCGGCTGATGGTGGTGATGTTGATGTTGATGATGCGTGCCATAATGATGCTGTGAATGCAAGGAGCTCAAAGTGCCCTGGTGACTTCCACCACCACCGCCGCCGCCACCGCCACCGCCACCAGCACCCCCACCCCCACCACTACCAACGCCGCCATAGTGCGAAGAACTGAGCGTATGCGAGTGATTCGAATTAAGCGTGTGCGTCGCATGCGAGTTGAGTGTATTGTGCGCCGTTGTTGTTGCATTTGTCGAGAAGCCAGTGGCCGTTGTCTGGCCGCAACCAACTCCGCCGCCGCCACCAAGAGTGCCTGTGCCCACACCTACGCCTGGCCGCTGTGATGAACGCAAGGAACGATGCGAGCCATTACGTGTCAGTGAGTTCATTTGCGGCGTCCCGGGCACCGTGTGCCCCAATGCATTCATGTAATCTGCGATCAGCAGCGTTATTTCGAGTATCTTTGGCTTGCTCATGGCAAAGAGCAGCTTCTGCTCCTGATTCTGCTGCTGCGGCTGTTGCTGCGTCTGTGGCTGCGGACCGCACGTGGTTAGAGCGTCTTCGTTGGAGACGACCAGCATGAAATCATCTTGACAGCCTCCGAAGGTCATCACGGTTGTGTAAGGATAACGTGCCACCGGCGCCATCGACGACAGCTCCAGCACGTTAAGCGCATCCTCGGCAACGGCCAACCAGGCGACTGTGACACTCGCGTGTGCATGTGGTTCACTGTGACGTGGCTTTGCTTGGAACAAACAAGCGCCAAAGTATGGCCACTTGCGGCAGCACGTCAAATAGATGCGCACACAGTCGAGCGTGGAGCGACCCTTGAGCAGCATCCACTTGGAAATTAGTAATTCCTGCACGTCCTTTAACTGCTCGCTATTGAGTGCATCGCGGTAACGGTACGGATAGAATTTGTCGAGCGCCTTAATGCCAACATTCATGGCGGCTGGGCCACCACTGCGCGACTTCTCGTGTGAGTAATCGCCCATGTCGATTTGCGACATTAACGAGGCTAGTTCCAACGCCAGTTCGCGTGACAGCGGAAACCGGCCCTGCACGATTTGTGCATTCGTCTGATAGCAGAGCAGCAGGCGTTCTTTCTCCGTCTCGAATTTAACGGTGTGCTTCCAGTAGAGACGGTTCTTGTAGGTCAGCTGTATGACTCGTGAGTTCTCGAATTTACCGGAACCTTTTTCGCGCAAAGCCGTCTCCCATTTGGAGATGACATCGCATAGCTTGGCTAGTGGATCCAAATAGTGCTCAAGATCCTTCTCGATGGGATCATCGCTGAAGAGGCAGAAACCGTTAGTGGCGTCGCGTGTGCCCAATTCCTGAGCAAGCGTGGATTGGAATTCCTCTATGGTAGTGGAGCCATCGAAGGAACAAACCTGTGTAAATAAATGTTTAACATTGAATAGTGTGAGTAAAGTCGATTAGTGAGCTGCTTTGCGACTAAGCCACTAGGCTTACCTGGTAAGTAGCGTTCATCATGTGCACGGGTATAGCATGTGGCAGTGAGTGATGGTAGGGATTCTTCATCAATATGGACAGCACCTCCATACGCGAGGGCTTTGTCTCTCGCCCGCCATTCTTGAGTGTGCGTTCCAATGCGCGTTCACAGTAGGCAGCATACTTGCCTGTCTCCGTCTTGGAGTCCGCGTTGCGCGATAGATGCAGCTTCAGATACCACAGCAATCGACTCGACTTGGGTACGAAGAGTGACACGGCCAGCGACAGCAGCTGCCAGCCCTGCACGAAGCTATACGCGGGCGGATTCGATTTGCAGTCAATGATGGGAGCTGAAACGGGCGCCTGCGTGTGCGGGTAAGGAAAAAAAGAAAGAAATATAGAAAAGGTGAAAATATAGAGTAAGAGTTAAGATCAGCACATGCAAAAAACAATAATTCAATATGATTTAATTAGTGCCTACTATAAGATACTGTTGGGATATTCAAAACAAAAACTAATAAAAAAAGCAACAAAAAAAAAAAGAAATAAAAAAACTATTCACAAACATACACACAAAAATTGTAATTATTGAGCGCATAGATGGAGAACAAAATAGAGTGAAAGAGAGAAAGAGGAGGAGAGAGAGAGAGAACGAGAGAAAGCGAAACAAATTTTGACAACACAGAAAATTTCCCCTCATACCTGAATAGATGTCGGGGAGCTGCCATTCGCTTGGGTGGCGCCCGCCTGTTGGGTATCACAGGTGAAAAGGCTCTGCGTGGCGCACAAGAGCAGTTGCTGTAAATTTTCAATCGGGTTTTCGAATTGGATTTTCGATTGTCGAATGCCGCGCATTCGTGTTGGTTCAGGTTGTGGTGTTGGTAGACGGTAGTTGGTAGTTGATAGTTGGGGACATTTCGTAAACCAAAAGTTGAAGAAATGAAAAGTAGAAGAAAAAGCCAAAATTTCATTTTTTATGCTTTTAAATTTAGAAGAAACTTTCATGGTTGGCGATTTTTTTTGTTCTCGTTTTTCTGTTTTATTGGTGTTGTTATTGTGGGTATTCGTGATTCTATTTTGCGTTTTGAACTAATTATCTTTATTTTTTGTAGTGTATTCTGTGTGTTGGTATATGTGTGATTTATTTGTTCAGCGTTTTTGCTTTTTTTTGTTTGATTTGGGTTCTGGCTTTTACAGTGTATGATTTTTTCTTATGCTGGAAACACATGTGCGTTATACGCATCTGAAATTCATGTTGCGACAATTTTTGACATACGTTTGTTTACCTAATTGGAACTTGTTGATTTTATTGTGGATGCTATTGTCACAGACAATAAATCGTGTGAAAATTGTGTAAAAACGGATGCGCAAATGGCTCACAATTTCTATTAATTCCTCCTCCATTTTATCAAATAGTGTCTTTAACGTTGTTGTTTTTTATCTCTTGTGTGACTTTTCTACAAGAATTTCTTTTGGCTGACGAATTCAATGAGTTTTTCCTCATTCAGATTGTTATGAAGTAAGCAGCTGTTTGTCGAATTTAATAATATTGTCAATGTTGTCGCACTTTGCACAGATTTCAGGTTGGTAGCTCAAAAAACGAAGCCGCAAATTATATTCGAACTGTACTAGCGTTTACGCAGAGAGCTGTGTTTTCTCTCTCATTACAGTACAAATTTTTTTTTTCCGCGCGGAAAAAACGCACATGTGTTTTCCCAGTTACTATAAACTACACTTAAAGAATTCGAAAAAATCGAGCGACATTCAGAACTAAAAACATTTCAAGAAGCTCTTGCAAAACAAAAATATATATATTTATATATATACAATAGTATATAAGAAAAAAAAAAAAATTAAAAAAAAAATTATAATGATGTCATTTGAAGAAAGAACACAGCGAAGTAGAATACACTTTGCCAAATTGGTGCTGTATTGCTATGGAATTGTCGCGTGTACATAAAAGTGTGCTAATGGGAAATGAGAAGCACCAAGGCAAGGAACGGCAAGCTCGCTCTCCATTTCCAGCAGTCCGAGGCATAATGACAGTTTTGAAAAAGGACGTCAACGTAAATGCAACATAGAATATAGCACATAGCAATTTGCGGCAGTAACATTGCGGATGATAATGGATTTTGCTTATTAGAAATGCCGCCATTTATGTAAAATGGTCAAAGAAAAATATTTAGAAAAACAAACCAAAGATTCGAATAAAGTTAAAAACAGTTGTCGCCTACCGTACTATACTATACTATAACTATAAAGATTGTTTGGAGATATATACACATTAGCGAATAAAAAAACATTATAAAAAATAAATACAAAATTGTAAATTGTAACCCAGGGCTATATGATTGTTAAGTTTTAGTTGTATATCTTGCAGTGGATAACTTCTGCTAACAAGTCAACTTGGTAGCAGCGTATGTCCTCTAAGTAATCAGTAGCAGATTGCCTGGCAATTGCAAATTTAGTGACTGGCTTGTGCTTTTGTGTTGTTGTGTACAATTATGAGAATCGTTTTGCCTACGCCACTAAAAGACCTTAAACAGATCTGAGCTGGTCTGATCTTTACTGGATCTTGATTATATTACATTTACAGCAAATACTCGCACGAGATCGTATACGAGATTGTGTATTTGTATGTTATACTCACATATGCATACACAGCGAGAAAAAAGAAATAAACAAGAACTTGGCGCTTGTGTTGTTGTTAGGTTTTCTTAACGATGTGAAAATATATTGAGCCAAGTTATGCAAGAGTCGAGAGTCTCGCGTTGAAATACATATGAAGAGGAAGTGAAAATGGAAGCGGAAGCGCAAGAAATATACGAAGTAGCAGCCGTAAGCTAGCAGAGGTTATGGGGGAAATCCATTTGTTGGTATTTATTTTTGTTTGTTGTTTTTTTGGTTTGGTTTTCGTTTTCAATTGTGTATATGCACGTAAATAAATGCGTACAAGAAACGAAGTGGAAAAAAGAAAAGCATATAATAAACAAAATTTATAAAGTGGTTAGTAGACATGAAACATGCAGAGGTGCGGTTTAAATTACTTTAAGTGCAAGTTAAATGTTAAATTAAGCTTAAAATGTTATTTTCTGTGCTTTAGGTGATTTTTCTTTTTTTTTTTTAAAACTGAAAACAAATACGCATTGAATAATAGTTCAGTTTAGTTTGAGTTGAGTAGAGTTCAGTTTAATTAACTTAAGTTTAAAAGCGTTTTGATAAGCGAAGCTTTGCGTTTGAAATTTGCAATTGTTAAAAAATGAAAAATTACGAAAAGAATTCATGTAGAAATTAAAAATTTATTTAAACTATGCGTATTTATAACACAAGCTCTGTGACGTTGGCTAGTAAAATATGCAAGCGTTAACCGACAGTGCCAAAGCAGTGAAAGCTAGGCAGACAATTGACATTTTAACTGTTAGTTAACTTAAGCTTAAGCTCCTAATTGTTAAAAAGTTTCGAAATTCGTTTGTCAATGTGCTGCGTTCGCTTTAAGTCAAAAGTTTGAAACTTTCAGGGCCACAGTTTTATGCGAATTTTCAAAATTCGTACGTATCCAAGCTAAATCGATTTGTGGCTTTGCAGTCAAAGTTCACATAGCTAAGTCATCCCTATTCTGCTGCAATTCAAAAAGTTAGTTTGTTAGTAAGAACTTAAAATGAAAAAAGAAATCCCCGATTTTCGGTTAAAATATTGATCAATCGAAACGAATGAAATGGAATGGAACATAACAAAAAAGTAAAGTAAGGAAACTAAGGCAAACAAAAGAAAAAAATCTGTACAAAATCGAAGAAGCTTTGCAACTGAAAAAACTTACGCGCGTTTGCTTGCCCAGTTTCTTGTTTACCTGGACGCCGACACTCAGCTTTTGGCTCGTATGTCGGGAGGTTTGCTTAATGAGTATGCAAATCATTTCCGTTTGCAGTTCAGGCATATCTAGGCAGTGTTGTAATGCGTTCTGGGCGAGCACAACGTGGTAGTCAATGCCGGGCTGGTTCACGGCGACGGACATAAATAGTTGAATACTCTGCGAACGCAAGCGGGAATTGGTATTGGATTAATTCGCGTGCTCTGTGGAGTAAATTTTGGCGCTACGATGGAGGATTACCTTGAATAGTTTGATAGATTCCGGTTGCATTATCTCTGAGTGCAGCGAAGAGAGCGGAGCCGTTATCGTATCTTTGGTATGCAACAGTATGGGATGGCGCCAAAGCACGCAGTCTAGGTGAAAGAGTAAAATATGAAGGCGTTTAATAGGGGTTTGGTTACCAAACTTTGGTGTAGGTTTATCAGTCTGTATGTACTTACTGGGATCGCCGTCAGTCTCCATGAGCTTCTGCACAAGCTGCTCATATTGCGTACCTGCACTGGGTCCGCCGCCCGAGACAACGGTCAAATGGTAAAGCCAATTGTCTCGCTCCGGTTTCCCGGGAAGAATTAGATAGGTAGGACCTTGATGTGCCGGATAGATGGCCACTGTCAGTCGCGCTTGGTCCTGCGCCGCATCTTCACGTTCTTCCGAATCCGAGTCCGATACGTGTTCAACCTCCTCGACGCGTGCATCGCGCATATTTATCTGACCGAGGGGATTCTGTGGAAGTGCAGAGTAGTGGCATAGGTGCTCATTGATTGTCTCATAATCGTTTACGTATGTGGGCTTACCGTTTCCGCGGGTGCTTTGAAGTAGAGAAACATTTTGCCGAGCAACACACACCAGCATTTCTTGCCGTGACCGTTTTTTACTTTGTTCACCCAGCCCTGCACCGTGGGCTTCTGATCCTCACGACTAAGAAGCAATTTTGTTGCATTGCGTCTCTGCACATTCTGCAGCACGCGTATCCAGTCGTCCATGGTCGCATGTGAGTCTGCTGTTAGGTAGTAGACCTTCTTGCCCGTATCAATCTCAAAAGTGGATGCGCCCTCGGCACGACTAATACGACATGCCTCGTCAAGCATTATCTGACCCTGCGGCTTGCGGTTGACATCATGTTGGCTCTTCCAGTAGGTAAGCGTGCCATTCTTGAGCACGAACCAACGCTTTCGCCAGGTCTTCAGTTTGCCGCCCAGTTTTGCCAGATGACCCATCTAAGTGTTGTTTTATTATTTCATTACAGACGGCAGAGTAAGGACAGATAGGCAATGTGAGCTCACCTTCTCTAGTGATTCAATCTTCTTGCTTGGTGAATCTACATAGGACTGACGCATCAATAGTGACGGCATCGATGCATCCATACATGTGGACTCTGATACGGCGTCCGGTGGCAGTGCGTAGTCGTCTGAGAGGCCTGATTCAAAGGAGAGATCTGAAATTACTGTTCCACGCATGTGATGCGGACGGCGATGGGAGGGAATGAGTAGCGAATGATTCTGATTTGGATTTTGGGTCGTAGTCATCGTACTAATCCCCGTACGTGCTGCTGGCGGCAGAGTGTGCGACTGCTGTGGTGTGTGATGTGCGGTGACTTGGAGTTGTTGATGATTATGAAATGTGTGGTTCTGATGATGATTGGTGACTGCGGATGTGAGGTTAGGGGTTAAACAAAAAAAAGTAACAAAACAAAACGAATCGAAACGATTGAGCGGAAATGTGTTTTGAATGTGTTCATCAAAAGATATCGTTAGTTTTAGTTATTGTTGCTCTTAAATTGTTAAGTCTCTATTGGGATGACTGACTACTTAGCAAAAGGCAATCTACATATCGTACTCCTAAAACTAGTGGTGTAAGTAAGTGTTGGTGTTATTTTAATTGGTTTAATGGTTTGATAGCAAAGAGGTTTGATGGTTCTCTGGCTGGTGCATGAGATTTACATGACAAGGTTATTAACATTACTACGTCTAAGTCTTAGGTCTACGCAACTACGTATAAGAGGTGAGGAAATCGGGATAGCGGTATTTGCGTTTATTTCTGGAACTAGGGACGGAAGTGGGGTTCGCTTGTATTATTTTCAATCATGCTACATACCACGCGCTTTAGTATTCTTTGGACTTTCCGAGCCACTTCGCTTTGCTGGACTGAGGCTTGACGAAGTTTTTAGACTCTTCGATGGACTAGAAGCACTGCCCGAGGTCGATGTTTCCGTATTGTCAGTGCTAGAAGAGTTGTGCGAATTGTGTGTCAACATGACTGCATGATCCTCGCCATCACTCGAATCATCGCTTGAATCACCGGTAAAGGGCATGGAACGTATCTGGGAGGCGCGTCCCTTGACTGTTGCGTAGACGGGCACTGAAATATCACAGAATCCACCGCTGGCAGTTTGTTGCTGACGCGTCGATAATTGCGGTGTGCCAGGTGTTAAGCAACCTCCTCCACTGCCTGGGTTGCTGCCCAATGTGCTAGAGCGACCATTGGGCAATGTATTATTGGCGCTGCCTCTGCCGCCTCCGTCTCCTAACGTTGCTACCATTGACTCTTGTTGTATGTCCGGCGTTTGGTTAACATGTTGCTCATGTTGCCCATGACTGTGACCATGGCCACCGCCGGTGCCATAACTGCTGGTTGTGCTTTCAGGGCCGGTGCCAGCAAGACCATCATTGGCCACCTGATAGATTTTTGCCTCCCAGCTGGGAAAACGATGCAATGGCGGTGTTGGCGGCCGTGGTACGCCCAGATCACTCGTTGTTGTTGTCGTAGTGCTTGAATTGCCCCCGCTCGCCATCAAAGCGGGATTGTTCTTCATCCAGGCAGGTAGCTTCTCGCATGACGGTGTGTAAATTTCTGCATAATCATGTGCGGTATCTGTGTCTGAACTATCCGGACGCATACTTGCAATAGAGGCTGCCGGTACGGCTGTTTTTGCCGTGATGCTGGACAGCGGTGTTAATGTAAGGCCATCCACGGCTGCGACTAGATTCCGTTCAAGCTCTTGCGGCTCCATTGATAGATTGCGCCGATGCTGGTGATGCGGATATGAAGAGGTTAGTGGCCTATTGATAATTTCCTGCGGGTCTAAACTTTCGCTACGCCGACGTGTGTCTGTGTTATTTGCAAAGTCCTGTACATCCAAGCTCAGACTGTTGCGCACTGGGCCAACAATGCTGTGTCGGTTTGATTGGTTCGCTATGTGATTCTTTAACAGCTCCAGTTGTTGGTTACACTTGATATTTTGTTCACGCAGCAATTGATTCTGCTCCTCGAGATCGCGTAACTTATTGTTCACCCACTCTTTGATCTTGGCCGCTTTTGCTTCGATCTGACGTGCGTCGTGCAGTCGTAGTTGTCGTTGTTCTTCGACTTGAATTTCTAGGGATGTGATCGTTTTTTCAGCGTCAATTGTCGGAACACACGTGGTTTGTTGCTGTTGTTGTTGTATTGCGGCTGCTGCGGCAATTGCGGCCGATTGCTGTTGGTTTTGTTGGCTTTGATGGATCGGTGAGCTGGTAGCAGGAGTCTGTGCTGGTTTTGGCCATTCACTCAACCTTTGTTCCATAGCCCGAACCTGCAAAATGTAAACAGAAAAAGAAATTAAAAGCGTATGGTAAAAAGTAAGTAAGACTTGCCAAGGTAAAGAAAAAAAAAGTAAAAATAAATGGCATCCTCTGCTTGTCTCAACAATTCTTCTGGTGGCGTCTAATCGGCTTACGCAATGATCATCTGCATACTTCATACAAATTCATCGTGTTGGCTTAAGTTCAAAAGCTGCTTCGAGTATACGAGCACGGCAACACGGCAGCTTGATAGGATGACACATCAAGGAAGCAAGGAAGCAGGGAAAGGCACTTATTCGGAAGTTTTTCAGGTGGCAAAACATGAGAACTTAATTTGTCGCGTGTTTGCTGCCGTGCCGTGATTGCGCTTCACCTTACACAGCACGGGCAATGGCACCAAAACTCCGCCAAACTGTCTTACCGCAACAAAGACTTAATCATGCCGTGCATGTGCGCACACAAGTTGTTAAGTTTTGCGTGAGCGGTGTGGAATGGGAGCCATGTTGGCCAGAACAGGATAGGTTTGGTATGTTCTGTCTACTCGGTGTAATGATGTCGCTGGCTGCTTTGTGTTATTCGTGTTTTTTTACCTCCGTGCTTCCCTGCCCTCCTTGCCTGCCTGCTTTATTACATTGCACACGAAATTTTTTCCAAAGCCTTGGCACGTTAAATGAACTACACTATTGAAGGTTTAATGTATGCTGGGTATTAGTACCGTTACCTGACATTTATGCGCTTATTAAGCCAGCGCATAATTTGCAATCTACGACAGTAGAACATGGGGCGAGGATAGTATTTTTGCGCGTACTAATTAAATTAGTTTTGGCTTTGTTTGGCAACAATGCAATATCGCACATTGTCACTTTGTCAATTGAGACCAACAATTGATTATTTTCTTGCATTTAAGACTGAACACTTTAAGAACAGCAAGGGTAGAATAGAAAAGCGTTGTAGCGGTAAGTTTCATACCAGTCCAAATAAAACGAAACGAGCTATTGGCATGCAATGCTCTGCTCTCCCTTTCTGTCTCTATGCTCTTCGTCTATGGCTATGGCATTGGAACCTGGCAACTGGCGGTTGGCTCATGCTGCGCTTGTTGTTGCAATGCAATTTCGCGTTCTTGTGTAAATGTGACAAGCCGCCATTAGTTATTTCGCACCCAATAAAGTAACGGCAACGACGTAGTGTAGCGCACATTGCACATTATAAAGGACACAGACTAACGCCTTTGGTGGCGTGTAAAACGAAACGATACGCAACGAAACTGACAACAGGGCGCAAGTCAGGGTAACATGCAGTGGAATGCGCTGGGCTCTGGTGTAAGGCGAGAACATGAAACGCGGGAGACAAGCGACAAATGTTTGGCGGCGGCATCAATGGGGCTTTATAGGAAACCACTGGTTACTGTAACAGGATGTAAAAGAGGAAGTGGGGAAGTGCATTCTAGTTCGCGCGAGTGCCGGAACATAGCAAATTGCCATATTGAGTTTGCTGCATTAAGGTGTTAACAATTGCCTCACAGCAGACACTCCGTCTAGGTACTCGAAAATGACTTCCTCATGATGTCCTCTAATGGAAACCATAAAGTGACTTTACTCTAAGTGACCTCCCTCAACCGATATTCATACACAAATATTTGACTCTTAGTTACTTGATCAATACAGGGTAGCGTTGTTTTGGAACGCCTGGTTGGGGCTTGAACTATACATAATGTAAGTGCTGGCACATTCACGATAACATTTTTCGTTTGCAGACTTGCAAGTCTTAAGCAAATGTTCAGCGTCATAGCTGAGCTTTCGCACATTTATCGAATTCTGCCATAGACCATAAAAATGATAATACAATAAGTAAATTGTCAACTCAAGTAAAACAGAAAAAAAAAACGGAGAGATCAGAGTGGCAGTGACAATGGCAAAGGCATATATGCATATGCAAATAAAACATAAAAAGGAAGAAAAAAAGAATTGATGTTGCTGTTGCAAAAGCTAAACTCATCTTTGCCGCATCGGTGGCATTGTGCATACACCATGCCAAGGTGGGAAGTAAGGACAAAAAGGAGCTGTAATGAAATTGTTTATGGCTAAGAACACTGTCAACATTGCACTGCATGCGCCGAAAAGTATGCAAGCAATCAAGATTGATTGATTTAGCCGAGTGACATGGGAAAAATTCTGGCTCTAAATAAAATCAGACAGATGTATGAAAAAAGCAAAAAAAAGAAAACTAGAAAGGCAGGGCTATTGTCGGGCGTAACCGACTATAGAAAACCCTGTACCCAATCCAAAAAAAAAAAAATTTTTTTTTTTAAGGAAAAGCCATTTTTTGGCTGATCGTTCCTATGGCAGCTATATGTTATACTAAACCGATATTTATCATATTCAGGAATATGATTTAATATTGCCTGTTAAATCCAAAATTTGGTAACGATATCTTAATAAACAAAAAAGTTTTTCTCATTAAATGTTGTTTTTCGGCCGATCTTTCCTATGGCAGCTTTATAATATAGTGAACCGATATGCATAATATTTATATATGTGATTGGGTATTAGCTAGAACGATTAAATCCAAAATTTGAAAACGATATCTTAAAAAACAAAAGGGTTTTGGTTAGGAAATGTGGTTTTTCGGCCGATCGTTCTTATGGCAGCTATATGTTATAGGTTGATTATCAAAAAAAAAAAAAAATAAACTCGTTATGCCTATGCCTATGTATTGGGCGAGTCTTCGTGCCAAATTTGGTGGTTGTAGGTCTTACCGTTTCCGAGATCCGTGCGTTCATACGGACAGACGGACAGGCGGACATGGCTAGATCGACTCGTCTTTCGACGCTGATCAAGAATATATATACTTTATTAGGTCTGTCACGCCTCCTTCTGACTGTTACATACATTTGCACAACTTTAATATACCCTTTAAGATTTAATTGGTACAGGGTAAAAAAAATAAACACAACAACAGGAACAATAATAAAATTCAGCAGCAAAAGAAAATTGCGCAAATATTTCAAAGTAAATGTCAATGGCAATTGTCTCTCTGTCTGTGTATGTGAGCAGTCTAGCGTAAATACGCATAAGCAAGACTCTGCCAAATTGCAGCGCACTAAAGTATACAATGCATAAGTGCAAATCGAAGATGTAAACGCAGCAGACGCAGAACAAGCTATGAAATGAAAGAAGAAAAAAAAAAAACAAAGGAAAACATGGCGACGCAGCGGCTTCACATCTTTTGTCGTCAAAAATGTTTTTTTTGGCGGCATTTGCCATTTTATTGTAATTATTTGCATGCCAGCCAGCCAAGCAAGTCTGCAAATGTCCTTTGCTTTCTTTTTGCGACTATATGCTTAGTGCTTTCTGCACTTCCTTCGCTGCATGGTGCCGCTGCTGCTCCTTTTTGCGCTTTCGTGACAAAAGTTTTGCGCTTAACGACTTTGCTGCTGTGTTCTACAAGGTTTGTTTTAATATATTTTAGTCTGGCGCGTTTATGTTCAGAAAAGGACTGAAAAGAAAAAATAACCAAGTAACAAAATGACGAAAAAATGTATGGCATACTCGTAGGCTATTTGCGTGTGTTTGTTACATTTTCCTTTTTATACCCTGTACCAAAAAATGGTAAAGGGTATATTAAAGTTGTGCAAATGTATGTAACAGGCAGAAGGAGGCGTGGCAGACCCCACAAAGTATATATATTCTTGATCAGCATCGAAAGGCGAGTCGATATAGCCATGTCCGTCTGTCCGTCTGTCCGTCTGACCGTCTGTCCGTCTGTCCGTATGAACGCACGGATCTCGGAAACGGTAAGACCTACAACCACCAAATTTGGCACGAAGACTCTGCCAATCCATAGGCATAACGAGTTTATTTTTTTTTTCGATATTCGATCTATAACATATAGCTGCCATAGGAATGATCGGCCGAAAAGCCATATTTAGTAACAAAAACCGCTTTATTTTTTAAGATATGTTTACCAAATTTGGGATTTAATTGTTTTACCTAATGCCCAATCACATATCTAAAAACTAGGTATATCGGTTTACTATATCATATAGCTGCCATAGGAACGATCGGCCAAAAAACAACATTTACTGAGAAAAACTTTTTTGTTTATTAAGATATCGTTACCAAATTTTGGATTTATTGATTCTAAGTAAATTCAAATCATATTCCTAAATATGATAAATATCGGTGCACTATAACATATAGATGCCATTGGAACGATCGGCCGAAAAATGGCTTTTACAAAAAAAAAATTATTTTTTCTTGAGATATCCTTACATAATGAATACAAAATATTAAAGCAACAAAAAAATATATTAAGTTTTGGCTTCGGTACAGGGTTTTCTATAGTCGGTTACGCCCGACTATAGCCCTGCCTTTCTAGTTTGTATTTGTTTCTGTTTTTATTTTGTTTGTTTGTCGCGACGCGCCGTGCCGCTCAAGCAGTTTTATGCAAATTTGCTATGACTTTTTATCGTGCAGTGTTTGTTTCTGTTTCGTTTGTGATTTTTTGCTTTATTTGTTCTACTGCTGCTGCGCAAACTTTGTGCTGAGATTTTTTGCGATGTTGCATTTGCCAGAGCATGGGGAAGTGACCTACCTTATGGATGCTCGCGCCTTGAACTTGGCAAAGCTTTTGAGTGTTGTGTTAACACACAACACACTCACACTCACATACCCACTCACACACGCACCACAAATACCGTGCCACACCATGCCATGCCGCACACCATCGCCACTTGTCTGTGGCAGCTTTTGAACAAAGTACACAACTGCTATGTACGTTATATGCTCTTTTCCTTGCCTATTTATGTGCAAAATAATTCAAACTGCAAATCAACAGCGGCACGTACATACACGAATAATAATTTATTTATTATTTATATTTTTTTCCTTTACTTCAAGTCTTTGCGTGCTTTGTGTGCCTTGTGTGCCATACCCTGTTCTGCCCTGCTTTGTCCTGGATTGGCGTGGCCTGCCTATCAGTCAGCTACTGTCAGAGTTAATCTTGCAATTATTGTGCGCAATTTGTTTGGCAGGCGATTACATCGCATCCTTTCAATGACGTATACGTAAAAGCAATAGAAAATAGCAAATAAATCTCAGCGCAGAAATCAGTCTAAGTTTGTAAAACGACAATATTCGTCCATGCCTTTGCCCATACCCATGCCCATGCAAAGGGTTCAACGCACACGTACGCCGGCCTATGTCAACGTGGAGCAGTAGCAGCAATAGCAGCAGAGGGAGAGTAAGTGGCTGTGGCAGCGACAGCTGCTACATGAAAGCGAGCATGTGGCAGTCGAGTCGATCTAAGCCCAGCTAAGCTATGATGGAGGCGTATGTGCTTTACGGAGAGTAGCTGCATGCTGTGGATTTGCCGCAGCTGCTGCTGGACTTTAGACAATTCGATTTTATTGCAAAATGAATGACATTTTTATTGCCTCGCGAACATGAAAACAGAAAGCATGGAAACTTTAAGCGCAGCCAGCTGCCACTTGCGTTGGCGTAGGGCAGATGGACAGACGGACAGACAGACAGGCAGAATGACGGACCAACAAGCAGGCAGGCAAGCAGATATGCAGACAGCAGGCAGCCAGTTAAATGATTAAAATTTTAATTGTCACACGAGCGTTGTTTAGCCATATGCGCCATGCCCAAGACGCCCACCATATAAATGCGTGCAATGAGAGCATCGCATATTCGTGCTTTGCTGAAGCGCTTGTGATTGCTGTTGGTTTTTTTTGCTTCTTTGTTTTTTTATTTTTTCGATTTTGTCGATTCAGTGAACATTTGATTTTATTTCGCTTAACTGCCGCAAAAATTATGTTTATCAATTTTAGTGCGCGACGCAGTTGCTGCACGGCAACTGCGTAGCTATTTCATTTTATTATGCATACGTGTGCCTGCAAAAATAAATTCGAATAATAATAATAGTAATAAAAAAAAAACAAACACCATAAGACTGTGCGCATAAAACTGGCAACAGCAGCAGCTTTAGCAACAGGAGAAAGCATTATCCTGCAGGCTTTTCACGGTGCTGCACTTCCCGGTGTTACAAAGACAAACTGTAAACTGGGTTTCAATCTATGGAAAGAGTATGGCTAGTCAAAACCAAATGACGATCACGATGAGCTACGCTTTCAGAAACAATAAAGGCAAAATAACTTGACATTCTACACAGAGCTGAGCATGCTCAGAAGCCGCTGCCAGGAGCTTAATCCCAAATATAATAACTGTCCTAAGCTGGCCCTTGTCACGAGCAAAGTAATATAGTAACTGCGTATATAAAAACAAGCGTGAAAAAGAGAGCGAAGGTTGCGAAATACCCATTCTATTTTTACGAGTGAGAAAATCTTGACGATTTAGCTGCCAACAAAACTCTATCTGTAGGAAACCTTAACCGAGATCTGTTTAAAATAAAAAAAAAAGAAAGCAGGTCCCGGTAAAGGCAACTGTTACTGGTTTGAACGCTTACAAGTGAAGGTTATGACAAAACATCGACAGATCAAATGACAAAAAAAAAAAAAACAAGAAAGGCAGGGGCTATAGTTGGGAGCACCCGACTATAGAATATAATGTATCCAATCCAAAATTCAATGATTTTTACTTATTATTTTTTAATTTATTATATTGTTTTAATTATGTAACGATATCTCAAGAAACAAAAATTTTTTTCTTTTTAAAAGTCATTTTTTGCGCGATTGTTCCTATGGCAGCTATATGTTATAGTTAACCGATGTTTATCATATTCAAGTATATTATTCGATATTATTTTAATTTACTGAATCCATATGTTGGTAATGATATCTGAATAAACAAAAAATTTGTTCTCAGTAAATGTTGTTTTTGAGCCGGTTCTCCTATGGCAGCTGACTATATGATATACTTAGTAAACCGATATACATAATATTGAGATAAATAATTGAACATTATGTAGTACTATTAAATAAAGGATTTTTCTTAGTAAATGTGTTTTTTTCGGCCGATCGTTCCTATGGAAGCTATATGTTATAGATTGAATATTGAAAAAGAAAGCTAAACTCGTTATGCCTATGGATTAGGAGAGTCTTCGTGAAAAATTTGGTGGTTCCTGGTCTAACCGTTTCCGAGATCCGTTTGTTCATACAAACAGACGGACATGGCTAGATCGACTGGACTTTCGATTCTGATCAAGAATATATATACTTTATGGGGTCTGCCCATGCCATTTTTTAATACAGGGTATAAAAAGAAATATGAAAATACAATGTGAAAAGCGATACCAAAGTGAATTTTTTATATGACAGCACATTTCGCTGGGCCCTTATACGCGAGTAGAAAGCGTTGTATAGAGGAATATCTCTAAGGCTATTTATAAGATTGCGTGACTGAATGGAAGAATTCTTCTACCGGCTGTTAGGTGAGGAAAGGTATTGACTGCGGTTCGACAATATTTAGCATGATCCAAAAAGTCCCGCAACATAACACGTATATGCATATACTAAATAACCATATTCACATACATATGTTAATGTTTTTTACTTTCGATATTTTTTTTTTAAATTTTTTTAAGATAATTTAATGCGAATTTTATCGTTAAGTTTAAAAAACAGCCACTCATTGAACTTTGCATTTGTAACGATTTGTAGCAAAATCATATAGGAGAGAATGGCTGGCTGCTGATTGCATGTTTTGGTGAAGGGATACAGGGTGAGACATGTACTTGTATGGTATATTAGATATATATATATATGTGCATAAATGGTCGAATAAGAGAGAATATTTTATGCAGTGGATTGGGTAGCATTAAATGTGTTCGCATTTTTGTCGCTAAGAGTGCGTAAGTGGAGGCGGCATGTGAGTTTTGGCTGCTACTGCCGTGACTACTGTGGCGGCTGATGCTGCTGTTGCTGGGCTATAAATAACAATGGGACAACATCATGCCTTTAAATGGAATATTGGAATATCAAATTTATGCAGCCAGGCTATAAGACTACCAGACTATAAGCATTCGCGTTTGGCTCATCTTGGGCATGTGGGGTCGATAATGTTGCATGGCAGACTGAGGGCTGCTGCTGCTGCTGTGTGGCTCTGAGACTGGCTGACTGGCTGGCAGCAAAGTATAATAAAAATAAAATACTAAAGAAATGACTAACAAATAAAGCATCATTCAAATTGCCGAAGTAACTTCTGTATGGGGTGCAGAGTGAGTGCCTAGCAAAGCAATGAATTGAGTAAATTATCTGAACGTTGGACGGGGGGACACTGTTGGGGTATGTTATGCTGCTATGTTTTGGGTTAATGAAACAAAGTGGCTATTGAAAATCACAACATTATGGGTATGGGCAGCATTTCATTAACTGCATTTAAATTATAAATACACAAAGGAATCGTCTGCGGTTGGCTGGCATGAAGCTGACATGCAATTCAATCGAGTGCTTTTATGTAACATACCAAGACGTTTAACGCATGCTCATTAATGTAGCCAAGTTGATCTTATTTACATACCACTTTGAGTGCAAAGGACAGAAGGCAAATTCCTGAGTAAAATTGCAGGCTAGGCTCAGTAAAGTTGAGATCCTGACTTAATAATATCGTAAAGTTAGTCTGGTTCGATAAGAGATTTACGCTGTCTTTGCTGTTACACATCCTCAAATGATGTGAGCTTAAGCTGCCATACACCCAAGAGACACAATTCGGCATCCGGAGTTAAGACACAGCAGCTTACTTGCTCCACTGTGAGCGACATTAAATGATTCAATGAATTGCGTTATGCCACTAATGTAAAACGTGTAATAAAACTCATAAATCATAATAAGTGAATGAGTAAGTAAGTGAGTGTGAGCATCATAATGCCATGTCGACTATGCGTGAGTGTAGTGTATATATGCTGTTCGGCATTCATTGCTGCTCTTCTTGCTCCTGCTCTTGCTGCTTCTGTTTCGTCTGCTACGTCCCGTTGAAGGCATGCAACGCATTAAAAATTCAATTACAAAACGCTTAATGCGCTTTTCAAATTTTCCCTTCGCTTTTCATTTTCTTATCGCACGCGTTTTACGCTTTATCGAATGTGGACTTTTTATACGCGCAACTGCTGCCGCATTTCGTTTCCCTTTGCTCTTGCCACAGCACGTTTTCATACTTATAATCCGCCATATAACGAGTATTTCAGTATTTTCCTTATGCGCTGCTGCTTGCCGCAAAACTTTTTTCATAAAAAGGCAAAATGAATAAATGGAACAAAAAAACGAAGAAAGAAAAAATAAAAGATGTTTGAAAACGGTGCATAGGACAAGAAAGTCGCTAACTTTGCACTGTCAACTTTTTTATTTTTATCTTAAAGTGATTAAGATAAAATGACGACGCAGCGGGTGAAGTGTGAGCAGCATGAGTTTCAGCATCTCTGGCTGCATTTGTATGTGGCTAGCTGCAGTAAGGTTATTATGCATATTAACGCCTGTCTAACGCCTGATGGCTGGCAGGACTACGCATTGTACCACCGGCACGTCGGCTCCTCTCTAGAATGCAAGTATGCTACACAACGCATTTGGGCCGGCGCCAGCGCATAAGACAAATCAGCTCGACTAGCTGCGCACACAAATCAGTTACCAGCCAGTAGACAGACATGAACTGACCAGGGCAGGAGGTTTAAGTAAATTGGCCACATTTATTTGGCCAGACATGCCGTTTGTCTTGGCTTAAATGCCGCTTCGGCGTGTCCACAATACGTACGCAGCAATACGTTGAAATGAATAAATGATGATGTGCCAGGCATCAGACGTCAGACCTCGGCAGTTTCGCAGTCGCAACAAAGGACAAAGCATAAAGAATCACGGACATCTACAGCAGCAAACCGGCAATGTGGCTAATTAAAGGCTGTTTAGCAACAAATAAGCAAAGTTATGCATTGCCATGGCAACATTAAAGTATGCGCACAGTAACCACATTTAATTTTCCTTTTTCATATCTATGCATTTGTTTTTTTTCTTTTTGCTCCCGCACTTGAATTCCTTCAGTTTATAAAAGCTTTCCTCGTGCTGCTTGAGTAAAGTGACAGGCGTCAACTTAAACAGCAACAGGACAGGCAGGCAAGCAGGAAGGCAGAAGTCATTGCAGGCATTAGTTGTAGCAAAGATGTGTTGCACGGCAAGTTTTGGATGCACAGTCGCACAGAGGAATAAACAGACGTTGAGTGCCACTTGTAATTAAAAAAAAAAAACAGACACGTTGCACAGTTAACTGAACATTGAGTTGTCCAAAGCGACAAGGCGTGGGTAGAAACATGAAAGCCATTTTGCATAGACGTGCCTGGTTTTGTCATGCTGTGAGCTGCAGATGTCGCACGACAAAAACGTAATGCAGCAAAAAAGGCAAGACAGCAACAACAACAGAAACAATAATTGCATTAATAATAGACTGGAAAACATTGAATTTGCCATTTGCAAAACTGTCAAAATGCAAATATGCACATTGACACTTGCTTTAATGGAAAAACTATTAACAACAACAACAACAACGCAAGCATCTTCATCATCAACATCATCACCGTCATCAACATCGTCATCAAGATGCACATGGTCATCATTATGCTGTTGCTTGCTGTTTCCAAGATGTTGCCGTGCGAGTATGCAAGCGCGCTGCTGTTAGCGAGTTTTCACATTACTCCTCTTGTTGTTGTTGTTTTAAGGGTGCAGTGGCAACTTACTTGGCTTTGGAATCGTGTCACTACAGTACACAGTCGGTTGCTGTGGAACGTTTGTGTCGCTTCGGTTCAGTTCGAATTCGTTTAAGTTTGGGTTCGTCTTGGCTACATGTCACAGTGACTTGGCTACGGGTGCGGCAAACTCAGAAAATGTAAGTAAAACGCAACTAAACACGCCCATACCCAAACTCTTGGCCGAGCTGTTTTTGACAACTGTCGGCAGTGCGCCGCCTGCCAACGATGGGTGTAAATTATGTCTGTTTCACACTCGACTGCATCGCAGCGACACGAACGGATCGAAGACGTACTCGCACTCGCATTTGCACATAGACGAGTGCAGCCGCAACGTGAAATCGGAAGCGAGCTATTTCGATTATGATTTGTTAGCATTTGCCGACAAGAAGAAGAAGCAAGAGCAGCAGAAGTATCTGCAGCAGGAATAATAGAAGTTAAAGTAAAATTTATAGCAGGAGTGGAAGTGTTTGACGAACTAATAAACTTTTAAGGCAGCGCCCCATGGCTTTTGTTACTGTCGCAGGCAATTTTGGCGCAACAACAAAATCCTTTTAACAACAATAATGCTGATGATGATGAGGATGAAACAAAGCCAAGCAGTGTTGCCCTTTGCCTAGCTAAACAGACATACACGCACACACTCACGACACACACATACACACAAATTAAAACACACACACACATACACACTTATACAGATCCATGTCGTGCGAGTTTTTAATCTAAAAAAGGGCTTTTGTGCATTATGCCTTGTTTTTTTCTTTCTTATTTTATTTTGAGTTTTTTTTTCGCTATAGCATCATTGACATAAAGTGCATTCAAGCGGAAGAAGACTAAAACAAACGACAACAAAGACAACGGTGCGGTCGGTGATGATGGTGCAGTGTGGCGTCAAGTTCATTTAAAAAGAAACTTAAAAACAAAAACACCGTAAAGCACTTTAAATTGTTACTCTATATGGGCGCTGCATGCACCAGTAATTTAACCTTATGTTGCGTCACTCAAAACTGAATTCGTATGGTCAGTTTTATCCCTTAAACCGATCTTATCCATATAAAATCATTATTTTCATAGAGATTTAAATAATTTTAACTTTATTTGAGCTGCTTAAGATCCTAAAATACTTAAAATAATAATCCCATGTGGGATAGACATGCATAGAAAATTCGAACTTAAAACATAACAATAAAAGCTGAGTTCGCTCGGTCAGTTTTATCAATTTTATGAAGAACTTTAAAGGATACGTACATCTCGACATTGTGTCTTTGCTGCAAGCGTTGCATGTGGGAATTCCAGTTGGAGTAATCATTTCACACTTTTAAAGATGAGAAATTATGCACTTTTCGTTTAAAACCGGTATGCATCTGCTATTAAATGTTTTCTTTTTATATATATTCGTTTCAGATTTCATTCACTGTAATTGCCATAAATCAAATTATGCATTATGATATTATAGAAAAAATAAGCCAAAACGTTTAATTCAACGTCAGCCGCATACATGATCAACAAGGGTTCAGTAGGCTTTCTTATTGGATTCTAGATATGTATTAAGCGTATTAAGGGTTGGGGGTTGCTTGCCTACTGGCAACCCATTACATATGTGGGAAACCGGTTTCTAAGCATACGCAATTTTTTTATATGCGTCTGTGTGGATAATAATTCTTGATTTTTGTTTTTTTTGGCAGGGGTTGATCGTGTTGCTAATTTTTAAGGGTTGCCTCTTTATTGTTATTTCTTTTGCTGTTGTTGTTTACTATTGCTTATGACTAACTGAAGTTGTATTTTGCCTATGCTGCTTTGTATTAATGTTTAAAGCTTGGCAAAAGTGAGCAAGCGTCTGAGCTACATATTCGTTTATATTAAAATCCAACATTATTTCCTGTTGATCAAGTATTTGACATATATTTTTTTTTCAATCAGGTATTTATTATGAATTTGAAATACATTTCTTTTGTTTTTATTTAATTTTGTGCAACATATAACACGTTAACAGGCAAACACGCGCGCAGCAGTTGTTGTCACTTTTCTTATTAAATTTTTTTTTGTTTTGGCTTAAGCTAAAAGCGTTTTGAGCAGTCATGCACACATGACGAGCACCGAATGAGCACTAAATTGCTGCTCTGGGGCATTTACACGGCTAAGCAATAGCAGCAGCAGCAGTAACGGCAGCGATAACGCGCGCACCAAAAAAGTGACAGAGGGAACAAAATCAAACAACAAAAAAGAACGAAAAAGCCAAACCTGCATCTACACACACAAGGGAAATTTCTTCTTGCGCCAACATAGCGAGAGGGAATTTCACACAGCTGAGCGTAAAAACAAATAAGTGACACGGCAAAGAATACTGCTGGGTGGGTGGATGGTAAGTGTAAGCAAGAGGCAGACAGTAGCTGTAAAAGCATGCGAATACGAGTGCGAGTGCGCGCGCAGTAGTTTATTGGCTTGGCTGGCTAGATGCGTGCGAACAGTCGAGCATGCTTACGTTTGAGGGTGCTTTGTGCACTTAATTTTGTTTATGTGGTAATTCATCTTCTTGCCGCTGCCTGCACCCCCGCCGTCTCGTGCTTGCTTACTTGCTTGTAGATTTATGAAGTTGCCATTACATGCGAAATTTCGATTAAGTCAAATGCATGCGTATCCATATTAGAACAAACGTGCGCGTAGGTAGGCAGGCAAGAATGGTTAAATATGGCGAAGCAGCCGTTAGTTTGTTTTGCCTATCAGCAGCTGCATGTATTGTGGCCTCATTATAAGTAAAACTGTGACGGCTTAGCTGCTTCGTATATCCGCGTTAGACTATATTAGCATGAGTCGCAAACTGGACGAACCTATTTACATATACTTAAACGCATACGCAGATGCAGACGTATTCGTCGTTTTTTGGCTGCCAGCCAGTCTAGTCATATTTGCTGACGTGGCCGTTTGTTGTCTAGCCGACACTTGGCTAATAATGTCGTAATTGTTACAATCAACATAATGACTAATAGACGCCCAAGCTGTTTCCAGGATGACTCAGCTTGGCGCTTAGTCGCCTATGCAGCTTAATATGCGCAGCAGCCATAAAGTATGCAACAGTTTCCTGTTCTTAACTATACGATTTGTAATGTTTTGCCAGTCGCAGCATTGAATTGACATTTTGGGACTGACATGCGAAGAGTCAGCCTTCTTTGGCGTATGCCTCTCAAGCAAATTGCATGTGAAAGTTCAAAGATAATGTCGTGGGTAGGCATTGGGGACGTGGACCCCGTTGCTGCTGCTGACGATGACAAAGCCGAGGCAACGACTAAGATAAATTCACGAAAAACACAAGATCTGACAGTTAAACTGACATGTAACATGTAGCAGTACACACGAAACTCGGCAAAATTTAGCCAACAATACACACAACTAAGGAAGAAACAACGACCAACTACCACAACTGCCGCCTTAACTCATGCAGAGGGTCCTGTCCCCCGATAAAGAACGCACTTAGTATGATTTGTTTGCCGTACCATGAGCATAACCGATGCTTATGCAAACAGACAGATGGACAGATAGGCAAACAGACACTACACTAGACACTACGCCGTTTGCTATTAGTTTCTGTACTCTTTCTGCTCTTCATCAATACCATGTTAATGGCTGCAAAGCACTCGTCATGCGCCATGCCCACGAGCCAGCGGTGTAGGATTGAGGTTATAAGTTATAAGTTGCAAACTATTGCCACGAATTTTGTTGCTTGTTGTTGGTGTCTGTGGTTGATGGTCGGTGGTCACCAGTCGTTGGTCGCACATCAATTTCGCATTTGAAGTCAAACGCCATTTTCTGCGTATATGCCTTCGTCATTGTCATCTCTTTTAAGTCGCTGAAATCTGTGAAGACTCACGGGCATTTGACCAGAGCACGTTTAATATTTTGCGTTTAATATGAACGGCGAATACAGTAAAGCGTGTCCTTTAATGTAGACCTATAGTAGATATTTGTAAATCCTATCCCTTTTAGGTTACATATGAAAAAAAAGATATCGGTGATGTTGTGGCCCCTCGGACTGTGGCATGACAATTTATCTAACAAAGCAAGCAAATTAATTATAAGCTGAAGTCTTTACATTGGATGTATTAGTTACAGATGTGGTGCCTAAAATCTTAAGCAACGTCACTTTTTTCTGCTTAAATGGCCAGTTGAATCAATATGCTGTCCTTAGATCCCGAAATTACAATGACTGCAACTAAATAACCTACAGCATTTTGTAATCCGCTTTTTATAGAACAGAACTGATTTTTGGTGTTGGCACACTGAAGCTATTGGGCGCACAGCCATCCGAGTGCAATTTGTATATTTCTAATAAGCGATATGCAAGGGGCGCCAAATGCTATTTGATAAATAATAAATAAATAAATAAAAATAAAAAAAATCACATGAAGGAAAAGGCGAAGAGTTGCCAATGCCGATGCCAACTGCGCAGCTAAGATCAGAGCAGATAAGTGCAAAGTAAAGGCGGCACACCACACCGTGCACAAGACAAATTAAGTCAAAAATGCAGTCTAGGCGCTATTTATAAAATGACAGCAGCGACAGTAGCAGCAGCAGCGAGCGGGTGGGTGTGCATACGTGCGACGAATGATGTCGTCGTCTTATAAAGAGAAACCACTTAAATTGAAACACATCGAAATGCATTTCGCTTTTTTATAAATACAAGAGGCAAGACAAGAAGCGCAGCTAGAAAATAAAATTATGAATAAATGTATAAAAAGTGCCAATGACGATGGCAATGACGATGAGGCTGCCGATGATTTTAGTAGCGTCGTTTGACGCAGCGCATGAGGCGCGGACAAAGCTTGTTGCCGGCGGCGTTGACGGATGTTTGCATCATTAATTCAAGTGAAATATCAGCAGTTGCCACTGCTGCTACTGCTGCCCTTGCTTTACAGTTCAACCCAACTCAACTCGACTCGACTCCATGCAATGCAATGCAACACGACACGACCTCTACTCAGTCACCGCTAGACATAGTTCCATGCCACACACAATGCACAAGTAGCCGCCTAAGCGACTGTGTTGGTATGCTGTGTTTTGCTTATATCAATGCATGTGCCAATGCATTGAATGAATGTAAAAGAGCTGGATGGCACGCTGTAAACAGACAGACAGACATGCAGACTACGGACAGACAGATAGTTAGTCACTTTGTTAGACAGAGTCCCGGACAGTCAGCAATCAATCAACTGGCAACTTTAATAAACAAAACAAAACTTAAAATGCAATATCATTCTATTGGGGCTGATGTCCGTCTGTGTTCGCCTGGTCCATTGTCAATTTCAATCTAATCCAAGACAATGCCAATAGCAATTCCGTTATTCAGCATCTTTGCTCGAAATTGATTTGTGATTTGTGTTGTTTTATGCGAAATCAAAAAGCAATGTGCAATGAGTGGGAGCGCGAATGCAGCAAGAACAAAGGCCACTAATGGTTTCCAATCGGAGGAGATTGCCTCCAATCAATTGAAATAGCCAATTAATTCGCAAATGGGCTTTGGCAGAAATGATTATGTATTCAGTTATCTCTATTAACTAGAGAAGCCCCAGCATGTAAGGTGAACAGGTGGTCAGGTCTGCGAACTATGTCTTGATGTCTGCTCAGTTATGTACATCGCTTTACGCGTGCTTCAGAGGTACTTATCACTGTACGCTAGGAGCAGCAAAAATACTCGCAATCGGTGGCCAGCGACCATTGATCAGTGTTCACTGTTACACCTCTCGTTTGGTTGCTGCTGGCAAAGGTTTATCGAGCAGGCGGCTAAAGAGAGTGTTTAATCAGATTACCCTATGGCACAAGCGCCACTTGTCTGTTTATTGTCAACATGAAGCATCAGGCCGAGTCGCGAGCCTTGTCTAAATTTAGCTGGGATTAATATAAATTTGCTGCGTTTGTCGCACTCGTTGCAGTTGAGTGCCGTGCGCTGGGTGCCGACAGTGGCACGCCACGCGGTGGGATACCCATGGAATAGGCAACGCTTGATGCGCACACACATCGCGTGGGCTAAAAATGTTGAAATTCTTAAGAAGTCGCAAGTCGCAAGTCGGAAAGCATTCCTTTTCTTTTATTTTTTTGAGTTTCTATTTGGAATGTTTTTAATGTCATTTAAATTAGGCGAATTTTTCAACTGAACTTTCTATCTTTGGATGTCTTTATTTTATGCTTTGTTGGTATAGTTTCGTTTTTATTTCGTGCTACTGCTTTCGTTGCAATCGTTTTATTGAAGCATATTTGAAGCAGCAGCAGCAGCAACAACTTCGCTGACGTGATGACGTATCTAATTTTAGCTACATATATGCGCTCCGCTGTATTGCTTCTGGTTGGGTAGAGTGGAACGCGATGTGGTTGGAAATCGATGTAGCTTTTAATTTCCATGCGCGATTGTCTCTGTGGCTGCTTTAAGCACAGCAAGCACATTTGAAATAAATGCTTAAAAAGAAAACTAGAAACGCAGGGCTATAGGGCGTAACCGACTATAGAAAACCCTGTATGCAATCCAAAACTGAACATATTTTTTTGTTGCTTTAATATTTTGTATTCATTATGTCAGGATATCTCAAGAAAAATATTTTTTATTTTAGTAAAAGCCATTTTTCGTCGATCGCTGCTATTGCAGCTGTATGTTAAAATAAAACCGATATTTATAATATTCGGGAATATGATTGGATATTACTAAAAATCATTAAATCCAAAATTTGGTAACAATATCTTAATAAACAAAAAAGTTTTTCTCAGTAAATATTGTTTTTCGGCCGATCGTTCTTATGACAGCTGTATGTTATAAGTCGCATTACATATAAAAAAAAATAAACTTGTTATGCCTATGGATTGGGCGAGTCTTCGTGCTAAATTTCGAGGTTGTAGGTCTTACCGTTTCTGAGATACAGTTCATATAGACGGACATGGCTAGATCGACTGATAGAATATATATACTTTGTGGGGTCTGCCACGCCTCCTTCTGCCTGTTACATACATTTCCACAACTTTAATATTTCCTTTACCATTTTTTGGTACAGGGTATAAAAACACAAAAAACCGTTGCATACTTTTTAGTCAAATGGTTTGCCAAAGTGTATGCGCGATTGCCAACTTACGTATTTCGCTTCAGTTAATCGATTTATTGGACAAAGTGGCTCCAATAACGAAAAGGAACGAACAAACTGACAGTCATAGAAACGTATGCATAGACACACGCAAAGGCAAACAACAGACGCCTGCAATTGTTTTGACTCGCCCCAACCCATGCAGGTGCGTTAGTGCATGGCTTGCCAACGCGTGACGTTTGACATGCTATTTTGGGAAATTGCTTGCGACACGTTGATGACCTCTAAGGAAAGTGAGGCCTACTTTTCGCTAGTCGACAATTCGCTTGCTTACCTTCTTCCTGTAGTTATCCATTCATATAAACGTGGCTGCTTTCTCGTTGCCTGGGGTATGGGTAATTGTTGCTAATAATATTGTTTTCTTTGGCGTTTCGTCTAAGCTGCTTTCTCTCTTACAGCACATGTGTTCCTGTTTGAGTGGTTCGTGAATGTGAGTAGTACTGTTAGGCTGTTAGGTTGTGGGTTGAAGACTTAGGGACACGCGCGCGCGGGTATGTTAGCCCAAAATACTCTTTAACTCAACTACGTCGTCTTAATTTTAGCATTCTATACGTTTACTTCTTTTTCAAGACATTAATTACCATTTTTGTTTTTGGATTTTTTATTTTGTATTTGATGCTTTGCACTTTTTACAATAATCCTCGTACATATTCACATTCTTCTTTAATATTTCCGTTTTGTTTTATTATTTCGTGATTGCAGCAGCAGATGGCGCACTTCTGCCTCCCCATGCCGCTTACGTAGTTACGATGTTATTGGCTGTAGGCAATGCTGCCAACACCAATATCAACAATAACACTGACATTGGCACAACTGCAATACGTTGGCAACACTGGCACATAAATCATGCGCGCATAGTGATTTTGCCTATATCTTTTTTCCTAGCTTGTTGTTATGGTCGTTGCTATTATTTATAAGTTAATTTATTTATTTAAATTGTCTATTCGTTTATGCTGATTTTCAATTTAAATTTTATATTATCAACTTTCAATTGGTAACGCATACTCGCCCATATGACTTGACTGATATGTTTCGTAATTTGTTGCTTTTGTTCCTTCGATGTATTCCTTGTGGATAATATGTACATTCATTTTTCACTACTCGTTACTCTTTTATGCATTTGAATATTTTCTTTTTTCATAAAGTAAATCCAAAATTGCATTCCAAAACTCACGCATCCGGTCAAGTATAATATAAGCGAAACAAATAAAAAAAAAAGTATACAATGTAAGCGTAAACGCCATCTCGAACGAATCAAAAAACACCACAACAACAACTCAAACTATAGTCTCAGCAATCAGCTGTGACTGACATGCATTGGCTCTTTGACGCGCACTCGTACTCGCTCTCTCTCTTACACTCGCGTTCGTATGCTTATTGCTTTGCTGCTCAGCAATGGCGTTGAATCTAGCTTTGCGCGTAACGGTGCTTGTGGTTGTTGTCAGAGTGGGAAGCTGCCGGCGGGCGCGGGTGCAAAACTATTTTGTTCTTCTTCTTTTTGCAAAAATATGCCTGTTCTTTTTGCACATGGATTTTTTATTGCTTTCGGTTTTCATAACTATTCCTTGACAGTGTGGTGCAATTTGTATAAACAAATTAAGACATATATCGACGCTTGTTTATGCTTTACGTCGTTACGTAGCTTACACACCGAATTCATTATGACGTTATATCTTTTTCTTTGCACTAAGTCTTACTGTTGGTGCCGTTGTGGGCTGCTTGGGTAGCTATGATTATGTTAAATAAAAATATTCAAATGGAAACAATTCGTTGCACTTTTATCGTTGTTTGTTGCTCTTCTTGTAGCGTTAATAGAGGAATATTTGGCAGAAGTAATAGACTAAGACATATATACGTATAACGCCGAAATGAAGGTAGTTAAAGTTAAGTAGACAAGTCCCGCTTTTTCGCACTTAATTCATTGTTTCGTTTTTTTTTTCATTCTCGTTTTTGTATTTATTATCACTTTTTTTCGCCAGTCAAATTACACTAAATCGTTGCTGTTCTTTTGTTGTAAAATTAGTTAAACACTCGCATGTCCACGGTAAGAAGAATCAAAATTTATTTATAAAACTTAATAAATGAAAATTGCAGCCACAAGTCGTCCTTTTTGCCTTTCGCCTTCGTTGTCGTCGTTGTCGTTTTTAATACATTTTCTTTTTCGAACACAAAAAACTTTTTTACGACCGCAACACGCTGTTCTTCTTCTTATGCTTCGTTACTTCGTTACACGTATTGTGGCTCTTCAGTTATTTTGCTTTTGAGGGTTGTTCGGCTGGCTAGACTGGCGACTGGTAAGCCATTTGTTGGGCTGCCAACTTGTGTGCGTGCTCATGTAGAGCACAATTATATATTCTGATATGTCATGTGATATTTTTGTTTATTTATTTCTTATTGGTTTTCTTAAAAATAAGCCGATTGTGTCTTTTTTTGTCATATCATACATTTTGGCAGTTATTTCGAAAATTCTCAATTAAAAAAATCAAGCGAAACAGTTGGCAGCGCTGCTTTGCCAAAAGTACACAAAATAAAATAGAAGCAAAAGGAACAAGAGCAACAACAATAAAGGAGAGTGGCTGCTTGTCAAGTTACAAAAGACATCAGTAACAGCAAAAGCAACGATAGCAACAACAACAACGGTTACGTTAAGCCATAGCATTGCTGTAACCATCGTGCTTCCTATTTTTAACAATTGCTATAGCACAAAGTATAAGCAGCAACATTGATAACTACAACAATAACAATGACATACGACAACAGCGAAGCATGAATGAATGCCTGCATCGCACAGTGGTTGACTGTACGAGTATACAACTGTGCAAACTGTGAGTAGCGGCAAGCGGCAAGTGGGAGACTGTGCGGAAGTTTAAGGCACTTTCAAACGGAAGAATGAAACAACGAAAACAAAAACACATCGCACAGCTGTGCGGTGTTTTATTAGGGGCAATTTTGCCCTTGCGGGATATTCTGTCTACAGGGATATTTTTAATCCTGGGTTCTTGCTTTCAAATTGTTTACGTTACGAAAACTTTGTTTGCATTCGTGTTTGTTGCTTTCTTTTGCCTGTTTATAACGTTGATATCGGCTTTGTTGTTGTTAAATGTATGTTTTAACGAGTAATCTACAAGGGTTTAATGAGTCTACGCGAAAAATATATTATAAAATATATATACGAGGTAAACAATGACGTTGATTGTTGGGGAAATCATAGTTTTCTTTAATGCGTCTTTGCAATTCTAGAACTGTGTAGGTAGCAGTGCTAGAGGTAGGCTTCGATCAGTCTCTTGCACCTGGGCAATGACATTTTAGTAAACCTGCAGCTAAGGCACATCACCAGCCAAAAAGTAAAACAAAGTGCATTCATGGCAGTTAAGTTGTGTTCATTAGCGTTGAGATTGTATACTTTTGTGTCAATGATATTAGTTTAAATGATCTGCTAATAGTTGCCATCAGTATACGCTACGGTTGACGACCTTTCCCACTCCCTTGACCCGTACTAATTGCGGTAACATACGCCATATATGATGCTGCATGTCAGCAGTCGTGTCGCACGTTTGTCATGTTGTTGATAGATAAACGCATGGCAGCATGGAAGATGGCATTGTGTGATGGCTTCCGTTTCGTTAAGTGTTTTTGGGCTGCTGGCATGCCGAAGAGCTCATGGTGCTCTTGGAGGTGCTTAAACGATGGAAGATTGACGCATACAATGCTGCAAAATTAAATATTTGTACAAATAGAGCCCAACCAAAATTTTATTTGTCACGGTGGTTGGTACAGGACGGCAGACATTAACAACAACATTTGCATGCGAGGCAATATGGAGAGAGAAGCGAGTTGTGCCATACGCCTGCACCGCACTTTATTGTGTGTACATATTTGTAAATATACTCAAGGGTCTTTTTACGAGTAATGCAAAACAATGCCAACAGGGGCTGCTCTTGTTTGTGGATGCTGTGCCAATTTTGTGGTTAAGGGGTTGATTGCCAATGGCGAATGATTTCTAGCTGATTTACTGAATATGCGAGTGGGTGTATGTGGGGTGGCACGCAGCCGCTAGTGGCGAACCAAGGATACAAATCTCACAATAACATGCAACAGTAAGTCTTCAGTATGTAAACAACACCAACAACAACAAACAAGAACAATCACACTAAAGCAGAAAACGCGGCAGCTATGTCGTTCGTGGGTTCGTGACTAATCGTGATGTTGCATTGTACACCCAACTGAATGCAGTGCTGCATTAATGCCAACTTCCGGCTGCTGTAATCAAAATCCCAAACGGAAATAAGCACAAACCGGATAACACAAAGGGGAGCTGCCATGTGCGCAGAGCAATGCATAAATGCGTCCTCCTGACCAACGACATCGACACCGTGCTGAGATGATGGTCTATTGCCTTTTTTTTGTTATGTCTCAAGGTAAGCTTTTCTATTCGTGATATTCCCTGCCCACTACATAAGGCATCATTAGCTTTATATGTTCATATAATGTCAAAGGAACATTGTCTGCTTTCAGGCGCAATACTTACTTTGTCTTCAGCTTCCTCTGCGCGTTCTTCCGCTTCAACGACGCGCTGCTCCAACTCTGTTAGCTATAAAGAAAAGAAAAGAAAAAAATTAGCAAAAAAACAATTTATATCTAGGACATACACATTCATATTAATGTTGGAAGCATAAGATAACGCACTGAAGCGAAAATCTAGATAAGTTAATCAGCAGTTTACGCTTTTTTGTGGGCTTGCCCTTGTCTTATGACGACTAAATATGGCGTTTAAAGTTTAATCGAGTAGCAACGTTTGATGACGTTGATGAACTTTATATGGCCGCCATTACTCAAGCATATAAATGAATGGGTTTAAATGTTTGTCATATATAGACTACTAAATCGCTTATCCGAACGAGGCGAAACTAGGCGAACTTGTTATTGTTTATATGGGAAAGGTTGTTTCAAGCGCAACAAAAAAATAAAAAAAAAATTAAAAAAGAACAAGAAAAAAAGCAAATAAAAGTTCACAATATGGGAAAAAGCTTTGCTTAAAAAAGAGCTCTCACAAGATGCAAGTTGCAAATCTCTTTATTTCGTACGTGATAGTGATTACACTATAAACGGAAATTCACATTACCCCAA
>JBAMBQ010002295.1:0-208697 GCA_037044495.1 Stegana nigrithorax
AAACTCGTAAGATTAACCCAAAATAAGCAAAACTATTCCATAGTATCGAAAAATGCGAAATTTTAGCGCAATTATTTAAAATATTCATTCCGGAACTATTGTTCAAAACATCATAATAGTAACTAAAACTATTAATATAAACCAAAATAAGCAGAACTATTCCATAGTATCGAAGCATGCGAAATTTAAGCGAATTTAACTAAACTGGAACTATTGTAATTGTCCAAATCTTTATAATAGTAACGAAAACTATTAAGATAAACCAAAATAAGCAAAACTATTCCAAAAAATATTCAATCCTAAACTAAGTTGAGCTATTCTTATCCAAATAATCAAAAATATCATTATATTAATAAAAACTCGTAAGATTAACCCAAAATAAGCAAAACTATTCCATAGTATCGAAACATGCGAAATTTAAGCGAATTTAACTAAACTGGAACTATTGTAATTGTCCAAAACTTAATAATAGTAACGAAAACTATTAAGATAAACCAAAATAAGCAAAACTATTCCAAAAAATATTCAATCCTAAACTAAGTTGAGCTATTCTTATCCAAATAATCAAAAATATTATTATATTAATAAAAACTCGTAAGATTAACCCAAAATAAGCAAAACTATTCCATAGTATCGAAAAATGCGAAATTTTAGCGCAATTATTTAAAATATTCATTCCGGAACTATTGTTCAATACATCATAAAAGTAACCAAAACTATTAAGATAAATCAAAATAAGCAGAACTATTCAATAGTATCGAAACAAGCATAATTTTAGCGAAATTACAAAATTTATTCAATCCTGAACTAAGTTGAGCTATTCTTATCCAAATAATCAAAAATATCATTATATTAATAAAAACTCGTAAGATTAACCCAAAATAAGCAAAACTATTCCATAGTATCGAAAAATGCGAAATTTTAGCGCAATTATTTAAATATTCATTCCGGAACTATTGTTCAAAACTTCATAATAGTAACGAAAACTATTAAGATAAACCAAAATAAGCAAAACTATTCCAAAATATATTCAATCCTGAACTAAGTTGAGCTATTCTTATCCAAATAATCAAAAATATCATTATATTAATAAAAACTCGTAAGATTAACCCAAAATAAGCAAAACTATTCCATAGTATCGAAACATGCGAAATTTAAGCGAATTTAACTAAACTGGAACTATTGTAATTGTCCAAATCTTCATAATAGTAACGAAAACTATTAAGATAAACCAAAATAAGCAAAACTATTCCAAAATATATTCAATCCTGAACTAAGTTGAGCTATTCTTATCCAAATAATCAAAAATATCATTATATTAATAAAAACTCGTAAGATTAACCCAAAATAAGCAAAACTATTCCATAGTATCGAAAAATGCGAAATTTTAGCGCAATTATTTAAAATATTCATTCCGGAACTATTGTTCAATACATCATAAAAGTAACCAAAACAATTAAGATAAATCAAAATAAGCAGAACTATTCAATAGTATCGAAACAAGCATAATTTTAGCGAAATTACAAAATTTATTCAATCCTGAACTAAGTTGAGCTATTCTTATCCAAATAATCAAAAATATCATTATATTAATAAAAACTCGTAAGATTAACCCAAAATAAGCAAAACTATTCCATAGTATCGAAAAATGCGAAATTTTAGCGCAATTATTTAAAATATTCATTCCGGAACTATTGTTCAATACATCATAAAAGTAACCAAAACAATTAAGATAAATCAAAATAAGCAGAACTATTCAATAGTATCGAAACAAGCATAATTTTAGCGAAATTACAAAATTTATTCAATCCTGAACTAAGTTGAGCTATTCTTATCCAAATAATCAAAAATATCATTATATTAATAAAAACTCGTAAGATTAACCCAAAATAAGCAAAACTATTCCATAGTATCGAAACATGCGAAATTTAAGCGAATTTAACTAAACTGGAACTATTGTAATTGTCCAAATCTTCATAATAGTAACGAAAACTATTAAGATAAACCAAAATAAGCAAAACTATTCCAAAATATATTCAATCCTGAACTAAGTTGAGCTATTCTTATCCAAATAATCAAAAATATCATTATATTAATAAAACTCGTAAGATTAACCCAAAATAAGCAAAACTATTCCATAGTATCGAAAAATGCGAAATTTTAGCGCAATTATTTAAAATATTCATTCCGGAACTATTGTTCAAAACATCATAATAGTAACTAAAACTATTAATATAAACCAAAATAAGCAGAACTATTCCATAGTATCGAAGCATGCGAAATTTAAGCGAATTTAACTAAACTGGAACTATTGTAATTGTCCAAAACTTCATAATAGTAACGAAAACTATTAAGATAAACCAAAATAAGCAAAACTATTCCAAAATATATTCAATCCTGAACTAAGTTGAGCTATTCTTATCCAAATAATCAAAAATATTATTATATTAATAAAAACTCGTAAGATTAACCCAAAATAAGCAAAACTATTCCATAGTATCGAAAAATGCGAAATTTTAGCGCAATTATTTAAAATATTCATTCCGGAACTATTGTTCAATACATCATAAAAGTAACCAAAACAATTAAGATAAATCAAAATAAGCAGAACTATTCAATAGTATCGAAACAAGCATAATTTTAGCGAAATTACAAAATTTATTCAATCCTGAACTAAGTTGAGCTATTCTTATCCAAATAATCAAAAATATCATTATATTAATAAAAACTCGTAAGATTAACCCAAAATAAGCAAAACTATTCCATAGTATCGAAAAATGCGAAATTTTAGCGCAATTATTTAAATTATTCATTCCGGAACTATTGTTCAATACATCATAAAAGTAACCAAAACTATTAAGATAAACCAAAATAAGCAGAACTATTCATATATCGAACTGAATCTAAGATTAACTAATGCTATTAATCAAAATATCATATAGTAACAAAACTCGTAAGATAACCCAAAATAAGCAAAACTATTCCATATATCAATCCTGAACTAAGTTGAGCTATTCTTATCCAAATAATCAAAAATATCATTATATTAATAAAAACTCGTAAGATTAACCCAAAATAAGCAAAACTATTCCATAGTATCGAAAAATGCGAAATTTTAGCGCAATTATTTAAATTATTCATTCCGGAACTATTGAATTCAAAACATCATAATAGTAACGAAAACTATTAAGATAAACCAAAATAAGCAAAACTATTCCATAGTATCGAAACATGCGAAATTTAAGCGAATTAACTAAATTACTATTGAAATTGTCCAAAACTATCATAATAGTAACGAAAACTATTAAGATAAACCAAAATAAGCAAAACTATTCCATAATCGAAAATGCAAATTTAGCAATTAATTAAACTATTCATTCCAAATGATCAAAAATATAATATTAATAAAACTCGTAAGATAACCCAAAATAAGCAAAACTATTCCATAGTATCGAAAAATGCGAAATTTTAGCGAATTACTAAATACATTGTAATTGATTCAAACCATAAATAAGCAAAACTATTAAGATAACCAAAATAAGCAAAACTATTCCAAAATTATTCAATCCTGAACTAAGTTGAGCTATTCTTATCCAAATAATCAAAAATATCATTATATTAATAAAACTCGTAAGATTAACCCAAAATAAGCAAAACTATTCCATAGTATCGAAAAATGCGAAATTTTAGCGCAATTATTTAAACTGGAACTATTGTATATTGTCCAAATCTTCATAATAGTAACGAAAACTATTAAGATAAACCAAAATAAGCAAAACTATTCCAAAATATATTCAATCCTGAACTAAGTTGAGCTATTCTTATCCAAATAATCAAAAATATCATTATATTAATAAAAACTCGTAAGATTAACCCAAAATAAGCAAAACTATTCCATAGTATCGAAAAATGCGAAATTTTAGCGCAATTATTTAAAATATTCATTCCGGAACTATTGTTCAATACATCATAAAAGTAACCAAAACTATTAAGATAATCAAAATAAGCAGAACTATTCAATAGTATCGAAACAAGCATAATTTTAGCGAAATTACAAAATTTATTCAATCCTGAACTAAGTTGAGCTATTCTTATCCAAATAATCAAAAATATCATTATATTAATAAAAACTCGTAAGATTAACCCAAAATAAGCAAAACTATTCCATAGTATCGAAAATGCGAAATTTTAGCGAATTTAAATTTCATTCCGGAACTATTGTTCAAAACATCATAATAGTAACGAAAACTATTAATATAAACCAAAATAAGCAGAACTATTCCATAGTATCGAAACATGCGAAATTTAAGCGAATTTAACTAAACTGGAACTATTGTAATTGTCCAAAACTTCATAATAGTAACGAAAACTATTAAGATAAACCAAAATAAGCAAAACTATTCCAAAATATATTCAATCCTGAACTAAGTTGAGCTATTCTTATCCAAATAATCAAAAATATTATTATATTAATAAAAACTCGTAAGATTAACCCAAAATAAGCAAAACTATTCCATAGTATCGAAAAATGCGAAATTTTAGCGCAATTATTTAAAATATTCATTCCGGAACTATTGTTCAAAACATCATAATAGTAACTAAAACTATTAATATAAACCAAAATAAGCAGAACTATTCCATAGTATCGAAACATGCGAAATTTAAGCGAATTTAACTAAACTGGAACTATTGTAATCCAAATCTCATAATAGTAACGAAAACTATTATAACATGCAAACTATAAATAACCAAAATAAGCAAAACTATTCCAAAATATATTCAATCCTGAACTAAGTTGAGCTATTCTTATCCAAATAATCAAAAATATCATTATATTAATAAAAACTCGTAAGATTAACCCAAAATAAGCAAAACTATTCCATAGTATCGAAAAATGCGAAATTTTAGCGCAATTATTTAAAATATTCATTCCGGAACTATTGTTCAATACATCATAAAAGTAACCAAATCAATTAAGATAAATCAAAATAAGCAGAACTATTCAATAGTATCGAAACAAGCATAATTTTAGCAAAATTACAAAATTTATTCAATCCTGAACTAAGTTGAGCTATTCTTATCCAAATAATCAAAAATATCATTATATTAATAAAACTCGTAAGATTAACCCAAAATAAGCAAAACTATTCCATAGTATCGAAAAATTCGAAATTTTAGCGCAATTATTTAAATTATTCATTCCGGAACTATTGTTCAAAACATCATAATAGTAACTAAAACTATTAATATAAACCAAAATAAGCAGAACTATTCCATAGTATCGAAACATGCGAAATTTAAGCGAATTTAACTAAACTGGAACTATTGTAATTGTCCAAAACTTCATAATAGTAACGAAAACTATTAAGATAAACCAAAATAAGCAAAACTATTCCAAAATATATTCAATCCTGAACTAAGTTGAGCTATTCTTATCCAAATAATCAAAAATATCATTATATTAATAAAAACTCGTAAGATTAACCCAAAATAAGCAAAACTATTCCATAGTATCGAAAAATGCGAAATTTTAGCGCAATTATTTAAATTATTCATTCCGGAACTATTGTTCAAAACATCATAATAGTAACTAAAACTATTAATATAAACCAAAATAAGCAGAACTATTCCATAGTATCGAAACAAGCGATAATTTATAGCGAAATATTACAAAATTTATTCAATCCTGAACTAAGTTGAGCTATTCTTATCCAAATAATCAAAAATATCATTATATTAATAAAACTCGTAAGATTAACCCAAAATAAGCAAAACTATTCCATAGTATCGAAAAATGCGAAATTTTAGCGCAATTATTTAAATTATTCATTCCGGAACTATTGTTCAAAACATCATAATAGTAACTAAAACTATTAATATAAACCAAAATAAGCAGAACTATTCCATAGTATCGAAACATGCGAAATTTAAGCGAATTTAACTAAACTGGAACTATTGTAATTGTCCAAACTTCATAATAGTAACGAAAACTATTAAGATAAACCAAAATAAGCAAAACTATTCCAAAAAATATTCAATCCTAAACTAAGTTGAGCTATTCTTATCCAAATAATCAAAAATATTATTATATTAATAAAAACTCGTAAGATTAACCCAAAATAAGCAAAACTATTCCATAGTATCGAAAAATGCGAAATTTTAGCGCAATTATTTAAAATATTCATTCCGGAACTATTATTCAATACATCATAAAAGTAACCAAATCAATTAAGATAAATCAAAATAAGCAGAACTATTCAATAGTATCGAAACAAGCATAATTTTAGCAAAATTACAAAATTTATTCAATCCTGAACTAAGTTGAGCTATTCTTATCCAAATAATCAAAAATATCATTATATTAATAAAACTCGTAAGATCAACCCAAAATAAGCAAAACTATTCCATAGTATCGAAAAATGCGAAATTTTAGCGCAATTATTTAAATTATTCATTCCGGAACTATTGTTCAAAACATCATAATAGTAACTAAAACTATTAATATAAACCAAAATAAGCAGAACTATTCCATAGTATCGAAACATGCGAAATTTAAGCGAATTTAACTAAACTGGAACTATTGTAATTGTCCAAATCTTCATAATAGTAACGAAATCTATTAAGATAAACCAAAATAAGCAAAACTATTCCAAAATATATTCAATCCTGAACTAAGTTGAGCTATTCTTATCCAAATAATCAAAAATATTATTATATTAATAAAAACTCGTAAGATTAACCCAAAATAAGCAAAACTATTCCATAGTATCGAAAAATGCGAAATTTTAGCGCAATTATTTAAATTATTCATTCCGGAACTATTGTTCAAAACATCATAATAGTAACTAAAACTATTAATATAAACCAAAATAAGCAGAACTATTCCGTAGTATCGAAACATGCGAAATTTAAGCGAATTTAACTAAACTGGAACTATTGTAATTGTCCAAATCTTCATAATAGTAACGAAATCTATTAAGATAAACCAAAATAAGCAAAACTATTCCAAAATATATTCAATCCTGAACTAAGTTGAGCTATTCTTATCCAAATAATCAAAAATATCATTATATTAATAAAACTCGTAAGATTAACCCAAAATAAGCAAAACTATTCCATAGTATCGAAAAATGCGAAATTTTAGCGCAATTATTTAAATTATTCATTCCGGAACTATTGTTCAAAACATCATAATAGTAACTAAAACTATTAATATAAACCAAAATAAGCAGAACTATTCCATAGTATCGAAGCATGCGAAATTTAAGCGAATTTAACTAAACTGAAACTATTGTAATTGTCCAAAACTTTATAATAGTAACGAAAACTATTAAGATAAACCAAAATAAGCAAAACTATTCCAAAATATATTCAATCCTGAACTAAGTTGAGCTATTCTTATCCAAATAATCAAAAATATTATTATATTAATAAAAACTCGTAAGATTAACCCAAAATAAGCAGAACTATTCCATAGTATCGAAGCATGCGAAATTTAAGCGAATTTAACTAAACTGGAACTATTGTAATTGTCCAAATCTTCATAATAGTAACGAAATCTATTAAGATAAACCAAAATAAGCAAAACTATTCCAAAATATATTCAATCCTGAACTAAGTTGAGCTATTCTTATCCAAATAATCAAAAATATCATTATATTAATAAAAACTCGTAAGATTAACCCAAAATAAGCAAAACTATTCCATAGTATCGAAAAATGCGAAATTTTAGCGCAATTATTTAAATTATTCATTCCGGAACTATTGTTCAAAACATCATAATAGTAACCAAAACTATTAATATAAACCAAAATAAGCAGAACTATTCCATAGTATCGAAACATGCGAAATTTAAGCGAATTTAACTAAACTGGAACTATTGTAATTGTCCAAATCTTCATAATAGTAACGAAATCTATTAAGATAAACCAAAATAAGCAAAACTATTCCAAAATATATTCAATCCTGAACTAAGTTGAGCTATTCTTATCCAAATAATCAAAAATATCATTATATTAATAAAACTCGTAAGATTAACCCAAAATAAGCAAAACTATTCCATAGTATCGAAAAATGCGAAATTTTAGCGCAATTATTTAAATTATTCATTCCGGAACTATTGTTCAAAACATCATAATAGTAACTAAAACTATTAATATAAACCAAAATAAGCAGAACTATTCCATAGTATCGAAACATGCGAAATTTAAGCGAATTTAACTAAACTGGAACTATTGTAATTGTCCAAATCTTCATAATAGTAACGAAATCTATTAAGATAAACCAAAATAAGCAAAACTATTCCAAAATATATTCAATCCTGAACTAAGTTGAGCTATTCTTATCCAAATAATCAAAAATATCATTATATTAATAAAACTCGTAAGATTAACCCAAAATAAGCAAAACTATTCCATAGTATCGAAAAATGCGAAATTTTAGCGCAATTATTTAAATTATTCATTCCGGAACTATTGTTCAAAACATCATAATAGTAACTAAAACTATTAATATAAACCAAAATAAGCAGAACTATTCCATAGTATCGAAGCATGCGAAATTTAAGCGAATTTAACTAAACTGGAACTATTGTAATTGTCCAAAACTTTATAATAGTAACGAAAACTATTAAGATAAACCAAAATAAGCAAAACTATTCCAAAATATATTCAATCCTAAACTAAGTTGAGCTATTCTTATCCAAATAATCAAAAATATTATTATATTAATAAAAACTCGTAAGATTAACCCAAAATAAGCAAAACTATTCCATAGTATCGAAAAATGCGAAATTTTAGCGCAATTATTTAAATTATTCATTCCGGAACTATTGTTCAAAACATCATAATAGTAACAAAAACTATTAATATAAACCAAAATAAGCAGAACTATTCCATAGTATCGAAGCATGCGAAATTTAAGCGAATTTAACTAAACTGGAACTATTGTAATTGTCCAAAACTTTATAATAGTAACGAAAACTATTAAAATAAACCAAAACTTAGCATTTTGGTTAATAATTGATTTTAATATTATATTAAGAATTAAAAAGTTATAAAATTAATTACATAAACTTATTTGGCTTTACATTTTTGTAATTACCTCTCATAAACACTTCCTTTTCCTTATATTTGTTGTTTTTTTTTTAAATAATGTTGCCAACTAGTTTTTTTTTTTTTTTAAATAATAAAATATAATTATAATTAATTTGCTTATTTAGCAAGAAAGTACAAAAATTTGAGTTGCCATTTGTCTTGATACTTTTGCTTTTGCTTTTGTTTACATGTGATAATTCAAGTTGATTTATTTTATTTCATCTTTTTGTGGTTTGTTTTGCTTTTATGCTTGTTAATAAGTTTGCTTGTTTTACTTTGCTGTTTGCGCTCACTTGTTCTCAATTAACACACACTTGCAACTGACAAATGTCGTGCACACCACACACGTCGTATGATTAATAACATTTTCAGTGACAAAATGCTGCGAGGCGCAGCCAAGACGGAAGCACGGCGCACGTTTAACCGGCTGCGCAAACTTTCAGCGACTGAAGTCGATCGTCGCGCATTTTCCTCGGGAAATGTCGTGGTCGATTTTTCACGCTGTGCCGACGCTGTCGTTATTGTTGTATCTATTGGCTATTGTTGTTGCCTCTTGCTGCTCGCTAACATTGGCTGCCGATCGATTAGGCATGGAAAAGGCAAACACATCAAGCACAGCGCAAGTGAAATACACTTAACGCGGCTGCCTGCTAAGCAGTTTTACTTCTTTCCCTCCCCCCTTATTGGTCGAGTGCTGTTAATTTAGCAAGAAACCATTTGCAAAAATACCAGAAAAAAAAAACAAAAAAAAAAATAACAAATAACGCCAATAATGATAAAGTAAATAAATAAGCAATAATTGCTTTTGAGAAAAACTTGTAATAAAAAAAAGTGTGCGTCAGCTGACCCAAATCTAAGCCAACGCAGCCATTATTATGACCTTAATTTTGTTTATGTGGCCTTCTGTGCCTGTCTAAGCTATCTTAATTTTAGATTGCCTCTTTACAGCATCAAATTGTTATTTATTTTGGCAAGGCAATTAACAACAACAGAAAAAGAACAAAACCAGAAGAAACCAAATGCTAAAAATAATAATTAATGTTATTTAAGCAAAATCTTTGCGCACGTGGCTAATTGTTGTAATTGCTGTAGGAGTGGCTGCCACTTGACAGGCTGCTTATCTCATGCTCTCGGTCTGCCCGACTGCCTCTCAGTCTGTCTGCCGATTCGCCTGTATGGCTGCATGGCTGTCGCTTTGTCTGCCTGTGTGTCTGTGGGTCTGCCGTAAAGCCGCAGACTGTCATTAATCAAGCGCCAAATTGTCACAATTATGTATTTTCCTTGTAATTATGACAATTTGTTATTAATGCTGTACGTTGCACTATTCTCATTGTTGTGGTTGTTGTTGTTGTTGTAGCTTGCTTGTGCTTTTATTGTTTTTGCTTTTATTGTTCACGCTGCGGTTTTTGTTAGTTCACAAGCATTTTGTGCCACGTCTGCAACGTCAACGCGACGCTAATGTGATTAATTTCTAAAATCGCATACCCGGCGTATACGTCATCTCATCATTTAAGCAGTTTATAAAGCGTTAATTATTATGCGTGTGTAATTGTCACCTAGACATGTTAATTGTTGATTTAACGCTTGATTAGTGCAAGTAACTGCACAAGAACACTCACACACCTACACTTGCACTTACACATATTTCACATACGTATGAATATGGGCTGCAGTAAATATGCCAGCTTAAAGTTCATTATTTAAAGTTGCAAACAATTGAAATTTAATTTCATGCGCCGACATAAATCAAAAAGTCAAAAAAGGAAAAAAAACTTATTACGATTAAACTGAATTTTGCGCATAAAAACCACAAAAATTATTTAGAAAATAAATAACAACGATTATGCATAAACAAAAATTTCAATTTTGTAGCCATATTTGCTTTCGCCTGCAGCTGCTTGCCCAACTCCGTCGTATTTCGAACATTTTTCCAATTTCGCAGCTGACATTTACAAAACAGGCGACGTACGCTTCGCATGCGTTTTTATAATGAAATTCTGTTTGCAGCTGGCAGCATGGTGTGCCATTTAAATATATATCAGCGATATACACACGCATGCAAAGCACACAGACCTGCACAGTGTCACAGGGGCAAATGCGCGCCAATTATGCCAACCGCAAGCAACAACATTGGCCATGGCCAGCCTACACAAGGCAACGGCATAATGTGCCACAAATGACTTTAACAGTGGCAAAAAAAAAACAGAACAACAAACATCGGCAACAACAAATTGTTAACAATAACAACACAACACAAATCGAAAAACAAAATTGAAAATAGCAACGAAGCAATGAAGTTCGAGCGAGTACACACGCGTGCACGCTGACATGGCGTAACGCATTTGACATTATTTCAAAATTAAGTCACCGGCCACCCCCATCGGTGCCCCACAGCTAACCGCGGCCAGCGCACAACACACAGTGCACACACGGCTTGACCACAAATGTGCAGGCATTTCAGCATTCGACTGCTGCCCACATGGCAGCCCAGAACAGCCGCCCAGCGCAGCCGGCATTTCAGCAACTATTTCGTTTTTTATTTGTTGTTTTTGTTGTATTATTTTTTGCTTAATTTTACACCTAATGTACGCAAACAGAATAGCCGCCGGCGACAGGCGTCAACACGTTGTACGTTTTGTAATGCACATGTTGCCAAAAACCAAGCAACAACAACAACAAAGAAAGAGATTAGTTTCTCCCTGCAGGGGAAAACCTTTGGATCATATATATGCCTTATAAAATCTCATATTCTCATAGTCATATGGATTGGTTGGTTGAAGAAAAGTGCGTTTTTTAATTGCATTCAAGTGCCGGCACCTAAACAAATTTCAACGCTTACGCAAGTTATAAACAACAAACAGACAGGCGGACCAACATTTCATTTATTTTTCTATAGTTTGGCCTCTTGTTCATCAGCGCAGCAAGTATAAGAACAACATTCGCGTAAGCAAGAGACTGTAAATGCGAAAACAACTCGCTTACCAAATTAAAGTTCTGTAACCTCTTTCTATGACACTCAGCCATGAGGCATATGTATGCCAAAAGAGATGGGACGAAACCGAGCGAGCAGACAATTTAATTACCCATACGCAAGGGCATTAAAGGCATGTCTAGGTGCAAAACATGCGGCCGATGATTTACAATGCCAAGCGACACTTGTTTTCTGCGGCGTATGTAAATATTATGGAATTGCATTATAATGTTACCTTTAAATGCGGCGTAAAGTAGTTTACGTGACAAAAAAAAAAAAAGGAAAATAGAAAGCCAAAAAACGGAAAGAAATAAAATCACAAAGAAATGTGTAGAATGATGGCGTGAACTAAATTTAATTTTACACACGGGAAAAGTGGTTCCAGCTGTGCATGCTGTGCGCTGTTTCCTGTAAAAAGAAAAAAGACAAGAGAAAAAACAACACGAAGCAGCAAGCAAAGCTGTATGTGTGTTACTATGCCAGAATGTTGGCTGCGAGACAGTTGCGCACAAAAATATGCTACAGGAAATTCTCGAATATATGCGCAAAACTCGTACATTTATTGCTCGCTTTTGCTGCAATGCACAGCGTTGTCTCCAAGTGTGTGTGTGTGTGTTTGTCAGCAGAGCTGCATTTGTTGTCTTGCCTAAAAATAGTTTATTTTACTTTTTTGTGGTGTCGAAATGTTTATTTTCGCTTGCCTTGCTTATTTAAAACTATTTATGTGGCAGACGTCGCTGCTTGCTGCTGCTGCTGCGGCTGTTACTGTTACTGCTGCCATTGCACTACAGTTGCAATTGGTTTGTGAAAAGTTTTTCTTATGCTGTTTTTTCCTTTCTTTTTTTTTCGTTTTTTTTTGGCTGTATGTGTTATTGTTAGCAGGGCATAGTTTCGTGCAGATGTAGCAGTTAAATTTATTTTTTGGTGAAAGTTTGGCGTTTCCGCCGTTTTACCACACTTTTTGCTCTACTTTTGTTATTTTTAGTTTTCTTCTTATTTTTTTTTCTTAGTTTATGGCAAAAATATGGCGCAAAACAGTAGAAGTTTTTAAAGCTTATTTATAAGACAGCAAATTGAAAGAAACAAATAATTGAGTTGCTTAAATTACAAGAAAAACAACATATGCACATGCAAACTAATTTAAATGCATTGCACACTCAGCAACAGACAATACATAAATTCATCATTTTTCTTGGCCAACAGCAGACTGCAAGCATTTCATATCTATATGCAGACGCACACGCTTCGACGCTCGAACGACGTTGAGTCGCACGCCGGCTGGCCCGACTATGGCCAGCATGAGGATTTAAAACTGTGTCAGCACAGTGCCACATGCCACATGCAGCGTCACTTGCGAGCATGCGAGTGACCAGCGCACTCATGCACGCAGCTCAGAGGGATTATTTATGATGTATGCTGTGCTGACTATTGCCGAATTACTTTATTTAAAGATGCAAGACTTTAAGACAGGCAACGATGACGACGACCATGACGACGACGACGACGATGACGACGACGAAGACGATGATGAAGACGGCGCCAACGTGCTTAAGTAAACTCAAGCTAGTGCAAGTCTGTGCGTATGCTCATTAGCTGACAGCTGCCATTTGTCACTGCGAACGTAGACTGCGACTGCCGAAATACCTTGCTTCTCTTTCTCCCTGTCAGTCTCCCTCTCTCTCTCTCTCTCTGAGATATGTGTGTGTATTTGTGTGTGTATCTGTGGGCATGAAAAGCATCAAAGCGCTGCTTAAGACAATCAAACAGAGACTAATCCGATTATATCACGAAAGTATTTCGCACTCTTGCTGTCTGTATTGCGAAAAGCACGCGCAGACAAACAAATATGCGCCAAACATGTAGTGTTATAAAAAATGTTGCTCTATTAATTTTCTTTGCATATCTAGCACCAGAAGAGCCGACACAGCTCACCCCCACCCAGCCCAGCAGTCCAGCCCAGTCCGGCCACACTGCAGACAGGCAGCTTAGCAACTTGGCTGCCGTTTGGGCGCGTCAGCGCGCAGCAATGCGGGATTAGGCAAACAATCATCGTGTGGCAGTGGCAGCAGTGGCAAGGAAGTGTCAGAAGGAGCGCTTTCTAATTCAGTTGAGCAGAAATAAATTACTTACGTAATTGTTGCCACTTTTATATTGCTGCAGACATAAAAATAAAAGCAATGTTAGACTCCTGCGCTGCTGCTGCTGCCGCTTACTCACTTAAGTTTGATTTGCCTGCTTCTATAGTTCTTAACTGTTTTTCTTAACACTTTAGTCTCTCAATGAATTTGCAGCAAATCCACAAAGTAAAGGTATTCGCATTTATGCTTGTGCACACTGGCGTAAAGGCATTAGACCAAGAACCCTAAAAGTATGCAAGCAATTTCACATTTTTCCTGAACACTTTTTGTCACCTTATAAATAAGATAAATTAATTTTAAATCAAATCCGAAGCAAAAACTTGACACGTACACCTGTCTAGAAGCGGCTTTAAAAACCTACACACACACGCACACACACACCCAGGCCCAAGCAAGACCTGATCAATGGCCAGCTTAAAGGCTAAAAAGGCATACAGCAAGTATTAGAATGCAGCAGTGCAACGTCGGCTGCACTTAAAGCAATAAATTTATTGAAACACACTTTGATATGCAGCATGCCGTAAAAAAAAAAGAACTGCCAGTTCATATTAACTACGCTTTATCATATGCGTACGCAGCCAATGCACGAAGCACAAGGAATCCATAATAACTGCAAGGATATCAATGACGATGACGACGTCAGCGGCTGTGGCGGCGTCCAGGGTGGCAACGGTGGGAGTGGGAGCAAGCAAGAGAGAATTTCAAATTACGCCTTTGAGTGGCACATTGTGCTGGCGCCGCACGGAAAACGTGTGAATAATGCCGAAAACCTCCTTTTTTATTGAGCACTTTTGCAACGCGAAATCCATGCATGCATTTAATTGCATATACAGAGGCACGCAGTCAGCCACGCAGTCAGCCACGCAGTCAGCCACGCAGTCAGTTTGGCAGTCATACTGGCAGCAAACTTCAACTTCAACTGCAGCTGCACAATTGCATTTACGCATTACATCAATGACAGCAACAACGGCAACAACGACAACAACAACAACATATCGCACAGTAGTTGCTGCATAAACAGCATCACAGAAGAAGGCGAGCTGGCAAACAAACTGCAGCTGCAAATGACGTTTAATCAAACTTGTTGAAATTGATAGCACTGTGCGCGCCCTCTCTATCTCTCTCTCTCTTACACACACATACGCACACGAGCACTTATTCAACTGTGCATACGTGCGTCCATATGCATGTGAGTGTATCTGTCGATGTTGTTGTTGTTATTACAGTTTAAGCGCTAAATTTTAATTAAAAACAAAAAATGCACAGCGCAATTTACTTTTTTGCTATGCATCATACAATATTTCACTGGCTCACATTATTCATACTCGCAGTGCGAGCTAAAGAAAAAAAGCGATTAGTTGCTACCTTCGGGGAGAAACTTTATATCATATATATGCCTTTTAGATTTTTCACAGCAAAGCGATTATTGCAGAAGGAATATGTGTTCATTAAATTATGTTTGGCTTTAACCTTTTCCAAGAATTTATGATTTAATATTGCAGATGCAAGGTTATTGATGAAATTGGCCATTTAGTATTGGCTTCTCATTCAAAAGTGACAATCAAGGCTGTGTACTGTGCTGCAGTAACTCGATCAACACCAACACGAACAACACCAATGATGTGCCGTGTCAATTTTCTGTCTGTAGACGGAAAAGTTCATCAAAGAATCAAATAGTCAAAGGCAACTAAAATTGAATACAATTCTTATTCCTGTCACTCAGCCAACAGACATATACACACATATATGCAAAGAGAAAAGACTACAAAGTAGGTAATGAACTTCCCTTCTTGCTCGCACGCGCACTGCACGCTTAAATTACCTTAACGATGCCATCTACTCGTGCTCACGCACACATGCTGAGCGTTATTTCACACTTAGAAGATCCTTACGGTGGCAAATGTTGCCAACTGTTCTTAGCAGAATGAACTTAACTGCACTTTGCACGATAAACATTTCGCATGATTATTTTAAAGGATTCCGCAGCATTAACACTGTTTTATTTTTATATTATTCCCCGCTTCTGTTGGTTTTTCGTGTTTCGTATTTTGTATTCATTTACTTACTTTTGTTTTGTTTTGCTTGGCTTTTTTTCCGCTTTTCTTTTAAAATGTTGTCTTACTAAGTATTCGCCGTGCACTTGCTCCACAGCTGCACGTAAAGAGCCAAGCGCAACGGCAGGACAACGTGTACTTGGGCTTGGATTGGCTCGGATTGTGTTTGTAGGTAGGAACGCTTAATGAACTCCTTTGCCTTGTCTTGCGTAGCTTGGCTGCTGGCTGTTGTTTTCCCACAGTTGTTTTTGCTATTTTCATCATAAGGCTTCTGCGTAATTTCTTTTTTGCACAAATATGCAAACATTGAGGGAAATCTTTTTGCTGTTGACCAGCAAACAAATCATGTAATTTAAATGCATGGAAATGTCTATTAAAAAAACACTAGAAATGCATGAAATTGTTTAAATGCACAGCAATGCTCAGCATCGCCTCCCACCCATGCAAGAGCGTCGCCTGGCATATTTCCCTCATTCTTTGAACCCTGGTTTCTGCTCTTAGCCATAAACTTGCGGAAAGTTTTCTTGGTTTTTTTTTATTTTTATTATGATTTAAGTTTGGCATTGACCCTAAAATGTAAACAATGTTACGCAAATTGCAACATTTTCAATTAAAATTAACAAGAAAATCATTTGGTTAAAGTTTTTTCGAATTTTTCATTTCATATATGCCAATTAGCAAAGTCACAGTGCTTCGTTTTTTGTCAATAATTTGGCATTCCTTTCGAAGCATATCTGCTGCGTGTAAAGTAACTGCACAACTTTGGCATGTGACACACTTGCTGCCTCATTGTCGTGCTTATCCTTGTGCGACTTGTAGAGTTTATGTTTAATCTGCTGCTGTGTTGTGTGTTTATGCAACGGTAACTGAAAGTTTGTTTACTGTTTTGAATCCGTATTTGCTAACTGAAAACTCTGTAACATGCAATTGTGAAAAGTTTCGAGCGAAAACTTCTTTTGGCCGGACACTGCCCTTTTGATACTTGGCCAAAAAAGGGGGAGCTGCAACAAAAGTGTACATCGCCCGACCAAATGAAACCACGTGCCAGCGTCCAAGTTGCCTTTAGCAACGTCGTTTGTATTTAATATTCCTTGACTCTCGGTCTCAAAGTTATTTAATTGCACTGTCAATTACTCAGAAAAGTGTCGTGATTTGTCTCCTGCTTTAATGATTTATGAATTGTGCGGCTAAAATATGTCAAAAATATAAGAGCGAATAAAAATATAATAAATGTGCTCTTTGAGTTTGGCAAAAATATAAAAAAATACAATATTGTAACCTTGTCAATTATTTCTTATGGAATGCAGGAATTTCGCTGGAAGATTGCTACTCAAATAATATTTTATTTAATTATTTTCTTTTTTAATCTCTTTATATGGAACTGCAATTCGATAAATTTTTCCTCTACAATATTCGTTCTGATGGGAAAATCTGTAAGTCATATACAGCGAAAGCTTCCATAACCAGACACCAACCGAAGCGGTATTTTTGTCCAGTTAACGGAGCTGTACGGTTAAAAATCCTGTACGCTTGTGATCCAGTGCTTATATCCTTTTTGGACACTTTAAGCGCCTCGTCCTGGTTCTGCGTTATCAAGAGTCAACGGGAAAGTTACTAAATACTTTAATTTTCTACACAAATATATATTTTTTTATTTTGAATACAACATGTAAAAAAGAAGCTTAGCAGCATTCTAACTCGGTAAGGCCTCACAGGACATGTGTATAGGTAAATTTGTTTGTTTGTTTGCATTTAATTAATGCGCGTGTAGAAAGCATCGCCGAAGCGGTATTGGTCCCCGTCATCAGCATCGTCATGAGCATCGGCAGCAGCGTCATCGAAGGCTGAATGCATCTCGTCATGTGGATGATGCTGATGCTGATGATGATGGTGCTGATGTTGATGCTGATGGCGACGTCGCTGGTCGGTATTGTCGAAGTAAGTACTCATGCCCGAATGAGCGCCCAGCGAAGCTGAAGACCATGGCGCGTATGTGTATCGTTTGTTATTGTTGTTGTTGATGTTGCTGTGGCTATCGCTGCTATATACCGTGGAGGAAGTGGCTTCGCTGGCGCCGCCATAAGACCAAGGATAAGCATCTGAAGCATAATGTGAATGCTCCGCATAGTGTTGATGCTGATTATGTTCATGTTCGTGATGTTGTTGTTGCTGCTGCTGTTGCTGTTGCTGATGCTGATGCTGATGCTGATGATGGTAAAGCTGGTCAGAGACTAATGTGCGATTAGGATATGTTTGTGCATCAGCGTAAAAATCGTGATAAGGCAAACGATGCGGACTCATATTCGGTTGAGGATTTGTGTGCGAGAAAGTTGTTGCATGTGCATAATTATTATTGTTATTGCTATTGGGTGCATGCTGTTGCTGTTGCTGTTGTTGTTGTTGTTGTTGTGTTTGTTGCTCGTATGGGTAATAATTATTATTTGCGCCGTTACTCGCTGAATTATAGTTGTGGCTGTTGCTGTTGCTGCTGCTGCTGCTGATACTAGAAGGTACCTGCTGCTCATGCTGCTCTTGTTGCTGTTGTTGTTGTTGCTTATGCCCTGTGCTATAGGGCGACGATTGCAATGATTCCGCGACCGCCGCCACAGCAATTGGAGGTGCTACGGCTGCAACGGATGCAACAGCCATGGCCGGCTTAAGGTCAGCATCCCAGCCTGTGTTTGTTGTTGCTGTCGATGCCGGCGAAGAGGTCTGCTCGCGTGAGTTCATTTCAGCTAATTTATTGAAGCGATTGCGTACACCGTTCGCGGTGAGTACCATTACCGTGGGATTCATGGCGTCCATGTGATCCTTAATGCAGTTCTGCAGCAGATTCACAAAGAAGAAGAACGCCAGCAAGGTAAGTGCGGTCAGGGTCGATGATTTGCCCTTGCTGCTCTTGCTCTTGCCACCCGACTTGCCCTTGGCATGCATTGGGGCATGTCCAAACGAATGCGAGTGAACATGGCCATGGGCATGGGCAAGGGGCGGCGCATGATGCTGATGCTGATGCTGAAATGGTTGTGGATGTGCGTGAACATGTGCCTGTGGATGTGCCTGTGGATGTGGATGCACATGAGGCGTGCCATAGCCGCTGCCCGATGCTGCACCGCCGCTCGACGAAGCCGGTGGCTGATGGTACTCAAACCCAAGCGATGGCTCAATGTTGCTGCGTAGTACGGAAGAAGAAGAAGAAGAAGTGGAAGAAGCATAAGCAGAAGGTGAGCTAACAGTTTGAGTAAGTTGAGTCACGCGTGCAATGCATTAGTCTACGACATAATTTACCCGTAACCAGAGTGACCGCTGCCACTGCCTCCGCCTCCGCTGCTGCCACTGCCGCCACTGCTGCCACTGCCGCCACTGCTGCCACTGGCGCTGCCGCTGCCGCCACCGCCAAGTGCGACGTCGCTGCCGCTTGCATAGTCGCCGCCATTGAGATTCGTGCCCGCAGCCAGCAAGGCAGGACCGAAGGGCTGCAAAAAGGCTGGGAGCGATTGCTGGCGATGATTGTATGGAATATTTTCAGCACGTTGCGGCAACGTTACGGGCAACTCCGCCTGGTCATAACTAAGTACAAAAAGCGACACAAAGCAAAACATAAAATGCTGACTTAAAGCGCAACAACAACAACAGCAACAACAGCAGCAGCACCATCGAAGAGAAAACAACGAAAGCGCACAACAGCACAACAGGCAACAGTAAGGACCAAGTTAGGGTAGCAATAAAAGCACAACAGCAACAGCTACAGCAACAAATGCACTCACACACACACACACACACACATACGCACATACACAAGGCATAATAAATTTGTTGCCTTAAACGAATGCCGCCAAACTGGGCTAAGTAGCGCTTAGGCTTTGCTTTTGCTTCTCTTGCTTATGCTGGCTGAGGCGTTGTTGCTGTTGCTGCTGCTGCTGTGGCTGTTGCTGTTGTGGCTGTTGCCGTTGTGGTTGTTGCTTCTCTGCTTAGTGGCTTGCCTGCGTTGGTTGCTCGCTGCCTGGCTTGGCTTTTTTATTGTCAACTCATAATGAAAACGCATAAATTTCCGCTTTACTTACGCATAATTATTACCGGAAATGGCTGCCAGCACCGGATGTTGTTGTTGCTGTTGCTGCTGTAGCTGTTGCTGTTGAAAATTCTGCTGATACTGCATATTCCCGAAGGACTCTTAGTTTTTCTTTCTTTTTTTTTTGTATTGTTTTTTCTCTTTTCTTTGTTTCTTTTTGTTTATATGGCAGCGCTTTGCCGCACTTTGATTGCCAATTGTATGCTAATTAATTTCCGCTACAATAAAAAGAGTATAAACACAACAACAACACAAACACAAACAAAACCAATATGACTACTATGACTACAATAATAAATCAATACGCGTCGCGTGTCTTTGACGGAAATGCATTTTATTTACATATTTATTTATTTGGATTTTTGCCTTTGGCTTTCTCGATTATTTATTTTATTTAGTTTTTTTTTTCTTTTGCATGCTTAAACTTTTAAGTTGCCGTTTTATGTAAAAAGCAGCAGAGCCAAAAGTCAATATTTGGTCAGCACACTGCTAACAAAAGAAATAAAAGAAACCAAGCACATGCAGACACACTCACAGACAGACCGACAGACAGACAGACATACACTTAAGCGCTGCAGTATGGCCGACAATGACGTGCAACGTTGAACGCTTTCAGCCGTGTGCGCACCGCAAGTGACAAAGTTGCTTAGGCAACACTGACTCGATGCATAGACAGCTTTTTGTTGTTGTTGTTGTTGTTGCTGCTGCTGCTGCTGTTGTTGCCATTGTCAGTTACTAAGTGAGTTTGGCGCTCTGCTGAAATTTTCGCACTCACAATTGCCTGCAAAGTGTATTGTGGCAAACTCAGACTCATCTGCACATGCACCAAACGCCAACAGCAACGTCGACGCCGAAGCCGAAGCCGACGCCGAAGCGTTGTCTCGCCACACTAGCACCCTCCCTGCCTGCCAGCCCGTGCCGGGCACATGCTCGATGGGCTCTTGCTGGTGCTTATGCCGGCAGTTGGCAGTTGCCAGTTGTTGGAACGTGCTGGCGTCATTTAGGCACAGTCAAGCGTGCCCACATATGCATAGGCAAACTTGCCTGTCGGCTGTTGTCTGCTGGCTGTTGCTGAGCTGCAACAGCGAACGTCCGACCGAATGACATACACCTGAATTGGAGCGCGTTGGTATTTTGTGGTCTGCAATTAGTGTGTGACAAAGAAAATCTACTCACATGCCGCTGCTGCTGCTGTTGTTGATGTTGTTGTTATTGTTGTTGTTGTTGCTATTGTCATTACTCGCTGGCTGGCATTGCCGCTGCCTGCCCAAACGTGTTGAGTGTTAATGACTTTGCAAATGTGCAACATTGTGCTGCATTATTGCATTAAACGCTTCAGTTACGCTTCAGAAATTGTCATAATTGTTTTTGCGGCGACTTTGGCTTTGCTGTAAATTCTGTGTGGCATGTTTATTGTTTAAGCTTCATGCCGCGCCATCAGTCACCAGCTATCAGGGCTCTGCTTTTGTATTGAATATCACCTGCACTGCCTGAGCCGCAGGTACTCCACAGTAAATATTCAATGTGCATGCGGCTTGAACTGCAGACACTCATCTAACACTGAGCAAGACGTGTAATTTGACCTAAGGAACTGCAAGCCATCTAAAACGTTTGCCACTTCAGAGCAGCTTAATTGAAGAATTGGTTTGCTTCTTACAATTAAACTTAAACTAATCAAAAGCTTCAATGATATTCTCTTTATTGTACGAACAGAAATGTATCATATCAAAATTGGCAAGTCTATTTACAGTTGCTTAAAATATGAATCGCCGAAATCATATTTTAATGCAATTATACTTAAATTTAAAAAAACCTTAAAATAAATTAATGCGAATTATCACAAATAATTTTAAATGTATGATTCAAATTGTACTTATTAAAATATTTCATAACTTTATATATATTGTATAGTATACAGGATATGAACAAATTATTGAATATGTAAGCCACCCAGACCTGTAGACTGGTTTAATTCTGAATATACAGTATTATACAATACTAGCAGTCCAGCATGTGCAACCATCTTCGTTTGTCAAACCCGTTAAAAGCGTGAGAAAAAAAGAGAGCACATCCTTTTCTGTGTCCAATTAACAATTCCTTCAAATATCCTAATTAGAATCTGATAAAACAATTTATATTATACTACAAAAAAAAAAGAAAACAACAAACACAATATTATTAAGCAATGACGAAACACTGCTCTGTGAGCATAGTTCAGCTATTCTTTCGGCTTTTCGTTCGGCAAGACAACAAAGTCGTCGTACAACAAAATATAAGCAACAAACGTACGAAAGTTTTTATGTTGATTGCTTTATTGTATTTGTAAGAACTTAATACTAAAAAATCAAACATTTAATTAAAAAAAAATAAAAAAGTAAGTATGCCCCTCAATTGGCAATAATAAATGTGATTTTATAAAAAAAAATTATTAAACTCGTTTCAGTATATTTTGTTTGAAAGCGTGACAAAATTTTCGTCTCAAATTTTATATAATTAGTATAGATAATAACATGGAAAGGTGAAAAATATTGCAGTTTTTATTTATATTAAAATAATATAAAATACTTGGTGATTTTAATAATATTCTATTTCTATTTGGATTTTGGAAGTCCAACAGTATGATCGACTGAGATAAAGGAACCGAGTTACGGGGAAGCAGCATTGCAATGTTAGCAGTTTAGTTATTTATGAGCCACATGTGAACGGTCCGTTATAGTCCAGCGCTGGCAGTTTCCAATATGGTATTGTATGCTCTTGTGTCGTCGTTGCTGTCTTGTCTATTTGCACAGAGTCCTAAGTTAAGACTAATCAGCCAACAAGTTCTGGCACAAGCCAGCATTGCCCCCTATCAACACCAATGAATGTACACAAGACAAATGACTTGCCTAATAGACTGCACTCGCCAATAGTTGCCAAGAGTAATAAAATAAAGGCTAGAAGCGTAAGAGGAACAACTGCATACCTTACTTGAGCATACGAGTATTTTGCGACGAGCAAACAGGAAACATTTGTCTTCAATAACAAATATTAAACATTTCCGCAACGCAGCAACGCGAAAGAACAAAAAGAAAAGAAACACAAATAAAACACAAACAAATTCAACTGAATGAACGAAGCCAGCTCACAGAATTCCAGGATAGAGCATGTCGTGCCTGCTACAGTCATGCTTGCTCAGTCTACTCAGCAATAAAATATTGTCAACTATTTTTATAGTATGCTGCAAAGCGATTATGCGCGCATAAAGCGCAAATACGAGCAGAGTACTTTGAGACTTAGGCAGCAACAGGGGCGAATGCTTTCATTTGAAGCGTTCAATGTCTTATATGACACAGAATAATAACAACAACAACAACAACAACAGTAACAACAATAATAATAATAAGAAAGCAAAGCATAAAATTCGCAACAAATGCAATGGCAGCACAAAGCATTGCCAAAAAATTTGAAATGAGTAAAAAGCAGAGCAAAAAAAAAAAAAAAACAGAAAAAATAAACTTCTTGCTGCTGTCGAAGAAATTAAAAATGCGAGGGTTGCTAAGCTCGGCTGTGCTGAGCACATGCCTGTGTGCCAGGGGTGTAGTGTGTTTGGGCGTGTAGGTTAGTAGCCGGCGCCAATGTCAACATATTTCACATGAAACGCAAGGCGAGTAAAGCCAGAACCAAAAAGAAACGAAAAACAAACAAGCAACAAAAAGAAAGTAATAAAAAATAAAACATTTGCGGCAATATGCGTGATTTTCATAGTTATATTTATTTTTATTTTCATGACGCGCTTCACAGCTTAGCATTGTTTCGTAGCATGCTTTTAGGCGTGCGAATTCGCAGCCGTTTGCCTGACTGTGCGCATTGTGACCGGTCAGCGCAAATTAACGACTGGAAAATTGTGGCATTAAATTTTGCCGCTTTTGCTTGGCGATTCTTTTTATTTATTTAGTTTTTTTTCCATATACATACATTTTTTTTTCTTTTTTCTTTTTGTTTTTGTTATTTTTGGGCAATTTGGCAAGAAGCGTAAAAGTGCGTATATCACGGGTCATGAAACCAATTGTCAGGCACATTAATTGCTGTGATTAACACGTACGCACATTAAATGAGGTATTCATGTGCTTGGGCAGCCTGGCAGCCAGTTGCCGTGCCTTAAATTAGCAACGCCAATTAAATATTAAGAACTAACAGAAATTGTCGACAAAAAATTAACAGCACATAGTGTAAAAGTTGCTAAAAGTTGAAATTACTTCGCAATAAATTAACTTGACATAAATCATTTAACGTAATCGTGCATGGTGTGAGCTGCGTAGGCAGGCAATCAGCCCAGCAAAGCAAAACAAAACTATGCGAAGTGAAAAAGGGAAAACTTTCTGTGCGGCGGCACACAAACCGGCAATCACGCAGCGCAGCAAACGGCAAACGCAAAGCTATGAACTGCAATCTACGTGCCTCAAGAACTCAAAGCCTTTGCCAGTGCCATATGACGGAGATTGCCCGCCGCTCCACCTAAACATCAGTCGAGGCGCAGCGTCCAGTGGCCAGTGGCCAGCAATCTTTGCTGCTGCTACTACTGCTGCTGCTCACAGCTGGGAGGCATGTTCGCGTGGCAGTGCTCGAGTGTCAAGTGTAAGGAAAACTACTAATCAGCAGTTAATTCTTAGCTTTAATTAAGCGCACGTACCGAGTACGTTTCGTGTCCGCAAGGACACGCTACAATGCTACACTCCACGACAATCCACGACAATCCACGACGGTCCACGCTGCTCCAGTCCAGTCCAGTTCAGGCGGCCATTGTACGCTTGCTGGGGCATACCCTTCATTTGTTTTATGCCAGGCAAGGGCACATTACTTATGGCAACACCAAAGGACAACACGCTGCACACAAGTTGGCAAGTGGCAACGCTTTGTTTGCTTTTTGGGTTTTTGCCTTTTTTAGTTTTCATTGTTTCCGTTTTTGTATTTTTTGTACCCTCTATTATTTGTTTTTTTTTCTTGTGTTTTGAGTTTTGTGTTAAGTTTATTTTTGCACTTTTGTCTTGGCGGCGCACAAAGCGCAGCGCATGACTGCACATTTGTGGTTGTTGTTGTCGCTGTCGTCGTTGTTGTTGTTATGGCTGCTCTAGTCAATTGCAATTGTTATTGCTATTGTTGTTGTTGTTGTTTTGCAGTTGTAAGCCATGGCAGCATCTAAGCAAACATTGTTGTTAATTAAAATGGCTGCTATGCTGCTGCTGCTGCTGCTGCTTCAATTTTTTCATTTTCATTTTAATTTTATTTTTCCTTCTTCATTATTTGTATTCTATTAAAAATTTAACTCGTTTTCTTAATTAAATGTAGATTTCGGGTTTTTGTCTTTGCTCGTTATTAATGCAACCTTTTGCCAGTTGCTAGTTGCCAGTTGGCAGCGCACTCGCGGTTAAGCAACGCGTGCCCTAATGAAAACTTAATGCCAAAGCAGCTGCAGCCAAGTCGCCAGCACAACGAGGTTTGCTTGCTGCCGCTTAATGAGCAAATATCTCAGCATTTGTTTGACATGTACGAGTAGACAAGAAAGACTTCTTCGAATTCCATAGTCGGTTATTTTTAAATCAACTTTGCATTTAGCTGCACCACAAAGTCAAAAATTACCCTTTGAAGTAGTCCTGCAGCAGCAGCAGCAGCAAAGCACTCACAAAACGCCTGCGAGCAGACACAAAGTAATAAAAGCCAAACCAAATGCACGCCCGCCCCAGCCTGGCACCGGCCGCCTGCACAGTGCTGCCCAGCTGCGAGGTACGAGATGCGTGTGCCTGCTGCAATATTATCCACCTTCATGATTAACGCCAAAAAGCAAACGAAGACAACGCACGAATACTTTTTAAATTTTTCAATTTTTTATTTTATTTCTTTATTTTTTTTATGTTTATATTATTTTGCACTAAAAATAAAATAAAAGACAAATTACGCTGAAGTGCTTACATGGGCAGAGTTGAGTTGAGCGTTGGGTTGGGTCGTGTTTAACGTTGACAGTGTAGCATTTCAAACGCCTGCACAAGCCCAAAGCCCAAGTCAACGCGCAGCAAAAGGCACAGGGAAGCGTGCAAGAAACAAACAAATAAAAGCCAAACAAAAACAAAAAGCAAAAAATGGAAAAAATGGAGAAAAAAACCAAAAAATGTCATCAAAAAGCCAAAACCGTTTGCGATGTCAGTGCACTCTCAACACATGAAGGTGTTCCCGTGTAAAACGTCGTCGCCAACTGAACAGCACCGAACAGAGCAGAACAGAACAGCGCAGAACAGAACAGAACAGAACAGGACGTATGTCGTGGCATACGTCGGCACTTGAAGCGAATTGTTTTAATTTCTGTTGGCTGCTTCTTCTGCTTTTACCTGCCGCATTTTTGGCTCTTGAGCATAAACTTAAATTCTTTTTCTATTCTTTTCTTTTTTAATTTTTTTTGATATTTTTTGTTAAAAAATTAAGAAAAAGTCACACACACAGCCCCCCAAAAAAAAAAAGAAACTAAAGAAAAAATTAAACACAGCAATTTGCAAGAAGAAAAACAAGTGAAAGCTTTATTGGCGCAACCCTCGTTGAAAATGAAATTTCCTATGACGCACATCAGCTCTGACGCAGGCGACTGCTGGGCCCCATTGTGTGCATGCAGTCGCCTCGGGAGCCAAAGCGAGTCTCACAAACGCCCACCGACAGCGCCTAAAAGTGCGCTTAGACAGGTGCAAGTTAAGCCAAGCGTCTGCCAACTCCTGCCACTCCTCGCCGCCGTGTTGCATCAATGCACAGCAACGCAGCCGCAGCCGCAGCCACAGCCTGGATGCAGTAAATGCTTCCTGCTGCCTGCTGCCTGTTGGCTGGTGCCTGCAAATTATTATGTTTGAAATGTTTTTGGTTGTCGTCGTCCTTGTTGCTGCTTCTTTGCTTCTTTTTTTTTTCTCTCTGCTACTTTTTTTTTGTTTGTTTTTGGCCGGCGATGCTACGTCGTCGTCGTCCTTCGTGCATTTAGATTTTTACTTTTCGTCGTTAATTTTTGTTCGATTTTTCTGTTTTTTTGTTTTTCTTGTTTTTTGTTGCTTTTGTGCTACAATTTTTTGCGTTTTGTGCAAACAAAAAAATGCAAAATGCACAGCAAAAAATGCAGAAAAAGAAAACATGGAAAACGGGGTAAAAAGAACACAGCAAAATCAAGTGCATTTTCACTTCACTTTACGGTGCATTCACATTTCCGTTGGTTTGCATCGCATTTTGCGGATTTTTGCAATTTGTTGCGCTGCTTTTTTTTTTCTTATTTTTGTTCTTTTCTGTTTGTTTTTTATCCCATGTTTTTGTTCCTATATTTTTTTATGACTTTTTTCTGCCTTTTCTTTGCGCCTTTGTTGTGCCTTAGTCATGCATAATTTTTACCTATGGCGCAATGCCATTTTTTGTCATTGTCATCCTTTTTTGATTGTTATTCTTTTTTGTGTGCTTCTATTTTTTCTGTTTTTCTGTGTTTTTCTCTGTTTTGTTTTGTGCAACGCACAAATCGGTATGGGTCAGTGCAGCGCTGTGCCATTGCCGGTGCCTGTCCCGGTGCTTGTCCCGGTGCCTGCGCCTGTTGTTTGGCAACGTGTTGGAGTCTGTTGGTTTTGTGGCTTTAGCTGCTCGGATTTTTTTGTGCAATTTTCGCAAGAGTTGCACTTTTCTGCAGTTTACGCCTAAAAAGTGCATGCGAAGTGCATTTTTTATATGCACGAAAAACCAACAAAAAAAAAATTAAAATAAAATAACAAAAACATGAGTTGGCAAAGTGGTATACAACATTGAGTCGATTTTTTTTTTTTAATTTTTGGTTGTTTTCCTTTTTTGATTTTTTTCTCAAATTTTAATTTGTTAATTAGATGCTTTTGTGCGCTCGTTTGTAAGCAAAATCAAAAGTTAATCGAGGGTTGTTAAAATATGCATGCCTGGGGGAAAGTGCAAAATAGACTGCATTTGGCTGGCCACATTTCATTTAATTTTTTTTTCTTTTTTTTCTTTTGCTTCTTTTTGTTGAAGCTTTTAAATATGCAGTTAGTGCTGTGTATTTAATTTTTACAATGTGCGCCTTCCCTGTGCTTCGCTTGCTACAATTAAATAAAATTAATATATAAAAATAAGTTTAATCCTACAGTCGTTGCCAACGCAACGTACCCGCAGTAAATTAAGCACAAAATGCGTCTGCCACATGCGCATATTAGACAAAAGGAACGTACAAAGCAAGACCACAAACAGAACGGAACAAAAAAAAAAAGAATATATTTGAAATAAAATTTACTCAGTTTACGCGCAACACAGCACATTTGGCGACAAAGCATGCCAGCGCATGTGTGCAAGAGAGTAGGCAGCGACAATGAACACATGCATGCACATTAACAAGTTGAGTGCCAAACAAACAAATTAACAACAACCAAACGACGAACACGAAATTAACTAAAATCAAAAGTGCTGCCACACCCACCATGCCATGTGTAAACATAAAGAGTTAATATTATTTATTCAGTGCGTGCAGCCAAAAACGAAACCAACATAGCAACAACAACAACAACAACAATAACAACAACATTAATGAGAAGAGAAAAAGTTGTTGCACTTTTGACTGTTGCCAATGAGCGTCAGTTGCCATGCCATGCCATGCCGTGCCACTGCTGTGACTCGTAGTTAATGTTATTGTAATTGTTGTTCTTGTTGTTGTTGTTGTTGTTGCTGCTCTTGCTGTTGCGAGTGTATTTAGGAAGCCAAAACTTTTTAATTACCCTCATCGTCATGCGCGCAATGCAAGCGTCATACGCTTCGCATTTGCGTGAGTGCGAGTCTGCGACTGTGCGACTGTGCGCGAGAGCGAGACGGCGTCAGTGCGAGTTTGTGTAGAGTTGGAAAAAAGTTTACCAGCACTTTGCGGCTGCATTCCGGCAGCCACAAATTTGCGTTGCTTTGCGTTTGTTTGTTCGCCTGCTCGTTGGTGGCTGTGAGCGTGCTAGCTGCTGCGATTTTTGGCAATCCTTTTTTGCTTTCTGTTTTATTTTATGATAATTAGATTTAAAAATTCACACTTTGCACGGAAGCTGCTGGGTGGCGTCATGCATAGCGACGTATGCGCAAATATGCTAAAGTAAGTGCGTATAATTAATATTAATGACTCTGTTTTCTTTGTAACGGCATGCAGCAGTGTGTCCATGTGTGTGTGTGCGTATTTCATTTGGCTAAGACTTCTGGGCTGCCTCGTGCGTCCGCATGATTACTTAAATATTTGCATAAAGTTTTAAAGCACCTTGAGATTTGCACTTCCTGCTGCTTTGTCCAGAATTTCTGACACGTTCAATAACCTTAGGGATAAGTTATGTCAGCCCATGGCATGTCAGGCCTAGTCAGGCCATTAAGCGTTGCGAGCATTGATTTCTTAGCCTCATAACTTGGCCATAAGCAAGTACTGCAACGCTTATCTACTCAGGGCGATCATCTTATGCATGTTTGCGCATGTGTGTGTGTGTGTGTGTGTGTCAGTGTTGGTTTATGCAAAAAAGAAAGCGAAATTGTTTCCATTTATAGAATATGTAAGACATGGACTTTCGCTTGGCGTTTTACTTTCATAAGAAATGCACAACTGATGCTTATCTAAATGATGAAAGTTTCTTAAACGCTTTGCCAGCTACCAGCTGCCAACTGCCAACTGCGTGCATGCATTAAGCATACGCCACGTTGGACGCAACTGACTTGCAATGCATAGTCAAGCGTTGCTTTGGCTGCTGCTACAATTGTTGCTGACTGCTGCTGCTGCTTCTGGTCAAATGTGGGGCATAGCGCATAATGTGGCGATCTTATCGCTAATTGCTTTTTAAAGATGCTTATGTGCACAATGTGTTTCTTGTTATTGTTGTTGTTGTTGTTGTTGCCACTATTCTTGTTTATGTTATTCATGTGTGTGTTATGACACAAAGCTGCAGCCAAGGAAGTGTCCTGATTAGCCAATGAATTCTTCTTGACTTAAATTTTACAGTAGTTTGCTTTTCATGGCTTTTTCCGTTTTTTTTTTTTATTTTGTAGTTTCTTTTTTTTCTTGCTTGCACGTTTTTGCCGCTTAAGAATTGTCGAACACTTGCCTTAGCAACATTGACTGGCTGCTGTCGAGGAATCACGAAAATATGCTCTAGGGTAGACAATTTTGGTGCGCGCGTGTCTGTCTAGATGTCAGTCTGTCTGTTTGTCGACTGTCTGTCTGTCTGCGTGTCTGTTTATTTTTCCGCTAAGAAAATACACACTTCAAACATTTATCCTGCAAACAGATCTCGCGCACATTTCGTTCAAAGTAAGGCGCACACTCTGACAGCAACATTTGCTAAAACTACGGACAAATGGACAGACAGACACGCAGACAAGCAGCTCGGCAAAGATACGAATACGTAGCAGCCAAACAAACATAAAGTGAAGTTTTTAGCTCTGTGCTCATGTAGCAATAATGCTTCGGTTTTTTTCTCGATTTCTATTTCTTTTTCTTCTTCTTCTTCTCGGTCTTCTTGTTCTTCTTCTTTCATTTGCTTGAAGCACAGAAATCAGTTTAGTGCTTTTGATTTGACGCTTGTCATGCATTTTTGATTGCGAGATAAAAAGAATCGCATATGAGAAAAAATTAAAACCCAAAAAACGTCAACAGAAAATGCAATTCGCTTAGAAGCAAAACTATAAACGGTTTACTCTACTGACTGTGTACTCAAATTTCTATGTCAAATTCGCGTTTGAATATTTTTTTTTTAATAAATTTAATAAAAGTCATTTTTTAATTGTATAGAGAATTTTGCATGTGCAAATATTAATGGAAAGCCACCAAGGAATCCGCTGTATTTTCTGAGAAGTTGAATCTAATCTTCTACCGATAAATCGCCAATTCTTTCATTTGCGCTTTAAGCTGTATCTACTCCCATATCATCAGTATAATAGTAAAATTTCGCACTCAGTAGAATTATTCATAGTTGTCTGCTTTTCATGGCTAATGTGAATTTTTAAAAAAAACATTGGATGTATGGACATCTACTGATGTTCTTAATTGTAATAAACATCATTTAATAGAAAAATAAATTAGAACAATAATAAGCAACGCATACTTTACATATTTCTGCCTAGAAAAAAGATAGAAAGCATTAAATTATAAATAAAATTCAAAAACATATAACCAGAAAAATACAAATCCAAATTTGAAGCATTTTTCTTTTTATTTTTTAATTTTAATTTTTTTAAATTTTAATTTGTATCTTTTACCAGACAATAATAATGACAATATTCCGTACTGCACTAAAATGGCACAGTAGCGTCCGCGGTAAGATTTCCTGTAGCTTCCCTGTAATTAGGACGTCAATGCTATAATAGTTGGGCAGTGAAAATTGCAGAAATAATTAAAATTTAACATACATTTTTAAAAATTCCTCAAATTTTGAGTTTCCATGTTATTGCTAAAGAAGATGGCGCTGATGTGGATTTTCCACGATAGTGCCATCTATATGACATTTTTCATCAGCCCTATTCTTACTGTTTATCACTTAAGGGGCGCATCTAATAGCTGATATTAACATACAACACAACAGGTGGCAGTCGAAGGTGTTCTAAATACTTTTATCAGGTCATCTGTTCTCAAATGTTGTCGGTTTTGCATTTGGTTATGTGATTGCAGATAATGTACCCCAGAAATTGATTAAGTTGCGAGCAGATGACCATTTCCTCAAATCAAGCCATCAGTCGGTTGAGATTTTCAAGTTACAAGCGAATAAACGTGATTAAAAACTGAACAATAAAATCTGAAAAAACGGCGTATGTTTTGAAGAAACCTCGATTTTCCACACCACTTCGGTAGTTTTCGTAGAAATTTCACAATAAATATAAGGGGTACAAAATAAATTTAATTGTATTATTTAATTGACTTTAAATTTATTTTTATTTGTATGGCTTCAGGAAATAAAAACACATTTTTCATTGCAATTTAAATTTTTCTTCCTCACTCATCTTATTTCCTTTGTCATATTAACATGTTTAATTCTGTTACCACATTTTCGATATATGAACACACAAAATTTGCGCAAAATACTTCTCTCAAAGTAACAAAAATTTGTAACTTGTCAGTGCAAGCTTCAAAATAAAGAAAAATAACTCTCATAAGTGAAAGAAGAAGGAATGAGAAGAATTCTTTGCCTTTTGCAACTGCAACATAAACCAAAGTTATAAATGCGACTTTGAGTGCACAATTTTATATTCTTTGCTTTTCCCCAAGCCACACTGACGGCATATTAAAGCGTGCTCTGCAACTTTGTGTCTTCATTAGGTGTTATCGAAACTTTCGTACAACTTCAAGTCGGCAGTGAAGCAAACAGAAGACATTTCGCATTCTTAAAGTGTTCACGTGCAGATAACCATGTCACATCTTGCCAAATGGCACTTAGCGGTTGGAAAACTTTTGTCGTCAACGGATGATTAAACGCAAACAAATACATCAACTTGTCGAAGCTGCTCAACTCTGCTCTGCTGAGCTCTGCAGCCCAGGCAACTGTGTGCCACGGGCACTTAAGATGCCGTCAACACTCATGGGTTACATTTGGAGCCGACAGACAGTGTCTGGCAAGTGTGTAACGTGCTCCCGTGGGGCCTAATTCACGGAAATGCCTAAAAACGCTGACACATCAAGCAGCTGCACCAAAGTTCGAGAGACACCGAACGGCCTTCAAATGTTGCCAGAAAATAAAAACAAAACACATAAACGCACAGAGGCAGCACTGCAATTAATTTGCCGCTTCACTAAGCGCTGCCTGCCTGCCTGGCTGGCTGCTTGGCTGCTTGGCATTAATCCTATAGCACACTGGCCGGAAGTCCTTAATGTTCAGATGCTGTGCCGCTGCTGGTCTTGCTTCGGTTTTCTTATTGCTTGCGGCTACGGTCTCAAAATCGAAGCTGATTGACATTTCAGCTTTAAGTGCTCTACAAAATTGTATTTTTCATTTCTTTTTTGCTATTTTTCTATAATTTATTTTGCAAAATTTTTACGCTTGGCTGCTAAGGCAACAACACAAAAGATGCCAAAGAAAATTAAAGCAGGCCAAACAACTTTTGAATTTACGCCACTCGCAGTCATAATTTATGTGATGTGCTTCGACTGCTTCGACTGTCAGCTCACTCAGCTCGGCTCAGCTCGGCTTTGCTTTACTTTGGCTTCATGCACTTTTCTGAAATATACAAAGCATTTCAGCGTTGGTAACAAATTCCTTTTGTTTTGTTTTGTTTTGTTTTGTTAAGCTTTGCTTCGCTTTCCTTTTATTTGTTTTTCATTTGGTTTCGCACGAGTTCAATCTCGCAAATGATAAGGCTAAACGTGGCGACTTTGTCAACTCGAGGCAGTTGGCTGCGTGCACCTCGGCCAGCTATTTATAAATGGGCCTACATTCTGGCAGCTAAAATGTTCGCATATTTCCTGTGCCACTGTCAATGACTCGATTTGTATGGCAACCGTCAAATGTCAACCGTCAAGCGACAAGCATCGACGGTCGAATTTCGACTTTCAATAGAATTCACATACATATGATTTAAAACGAGCCCAGCAAAAGGTGAAAAAGCACACACACATATACCCTCACCCACACACAGACACGCACACAGACACACCAACACAGTTGTGCATCAAATTTGAATAGTCGTCTGTCGTGAGTCGTGTGTGCTTTCATCATGGCTGATATAGATTCGTGTATTATTTATTGCGGCAAGTCATTGCCTAAATGCCCAAACCATAAGCTGATTTGGCTTTTGCACGTGATCACATTAAGGACATTTGTATTTGACTTTTGTTGCACGGCCATAAAGGAGCTGTTTTCCCATTTTTACCTCATATCCGGTGCGGCACTTTTGTACTTTACGGAAATCGATAAAAGGCCACAAAATGGAAAATTATATAAAAAAAAAAATACAATACAAAAACACAAACAAAAAAGCACACAAAGTAGTCTGTTTATGGCTAACTCCTTATTGCTCTTAATGGCCTACTTAAATTTGCTTTGGCAACTTTGCGCAACATGCTTAAAATGTTTTATTTTCTGTTTTTAATTTTTCACTCTTCACTTTTGCGCGAAAACTTTGCAAGGCCCAACTAAGGCAAATCAATTAGTTTTGAGCTTAGTTCTGGCAACAAAAATCAATTAGTTTGCTATTCAAGCAAATGTTTCACACACACTTCCGGCAAATTGTTATACAACATAATTTACTGCATAAGCAGCCATTGCCGCCATTAAAGAACACGCAGCGAAAGAGAGAAAGAGACAGCAGACGCCGTGGCAAATGTTGCGCTGCTTAAGTGTGTGGAAATGGCAGAGTACCGTGCTTTGCTCTTCACAATAACTATGCTTAGCAACGAAACTGGCTGTATGCACAAATTTAAACATAAGCACATCAGTTGACCGCCAGGCAACAAATAAAACGAATGTCTGCGGCAGCTCCTCGTCATAACTGTCAGAAACAAGCTGAGTGCATAACTAATGCGAACATAGCTAATTAAATATCAACAAACAGTATGAGAGACTTGTCAGCCAAGGAATCCAAACACTCAAATTGCATGCAACATTGAAATTTGCAATAAATGCTGCTCACAATATCAAGATGCATTATGATGACGGCTAAGCAGAATTATCAGGCTCAACTTCAACTGTTTAAATCTGTTTTATATAAATGCAGGCTTATTTACCAGACTGAGCTCATAAATCTCCATTTATTCCAACCATTTATTATATGTATATTATTTTTCGCTTTCCAAAAGCTGCACTTTCGCAGCCAGAGCGATCGCGCAGTGTTTCATCACCCATTTGCCATCTTCTCAGAGAAAATTCAGCCAGTTAAGCGGCATCAGCTTTAGTGTCTAGCTAATGTATGCAATGTCTCGGCAAGCCAATGCCACGTGTCCTGCTGCTCTAACTGCTTTCGATTGCAATAAATTTCACTTTCAGCTACCATTCCAAAGGAATATTTTCAGTAAGCGGAATTAAAATATTTTGTTTTTTTTCTTACCTGTTTGCGACATTAATAGAATAACGGTTGACATGTCATTTAAAAAATATAAACCAGCACACGATTTATAAAAAAGTAAAATTTACCTCTGTTCACTGAAAAAAAAATAAATAAATCAATAATGCATTTTGGGCCGGAGTCCATTAAACAAATAAAAAAATTCCTTGTAAAAAAATCCCAATTTTTTTCTTCTCGAAGTTTGTGACCCGGTGTACCTATGCAAAGACCAGGCTGAGTTGGATTATCCGCACATTGCGCGCTTGTTGCAGCTGGGTATGCTGTGCAATCTGTTTTATGTACGAAATACGAGTAATGACGCCAAGAGCTGCACTTAAATTGCATGTTGCATCACAAGATAACGCAGAATTGATGCATTAATACACTTCCGTTGCCCAGGGTAAAGGAGGACATATGTATGTTGCAGAGGGATGATAATCTGGCAAATTCGTTGACAAATGGCAACCTAACCGTTCATCAAAATCTTATTAAAAGCCATAAAGGAATGTCAGCCTGTCGAAAACAATCGGATTTTAGTCATCGATTAGGGCAGCACAGTATGGGCTTGTGACTTCTGCTTATTTCTGGTCGGTCTCAGTATTAAGCTGCAGGCTTGTGAGGATCAACTCTTTAGTTATCTTATTACGTGTAACTATTTATATGGCACCAAACCACTTTTTTCACAATAAAAATGTTACTTACCGTCACAAGTGAATTAATAATCCAAAAGGAATAAAGTGAATTCTCAGCATTATATATAAACTGCATTTATTACGGATATTATTAACTGACAGTTTAATTGGTTTATGTAACGAATTTCATTCGACTTTCTTCCTCATTAAGACGTAAAGCATTTGCTTATTATTTTTTTATTTATATATTTATACATTTTTTTTTGTGAATTTTTTTTTTTTTTTTGCGTTTTTTATTTGTTTTTTTTTTTTTTTTCTGATTGTTTGCAGAAAAGGATAAGCTTTACTTATAACGTTTTCTTTGTAAATTCAACTGAATTTTACAATTATTTTACTTTTAATGGTTTCTTTTAATTAACTGCTTCGCACACCAAAAAAAGACAGAAACATAATAGCCATATCCTTTGGCTTTAGAAAAAAGAAAAACAAAACTAAATTGAATCAAAAATGTGAGAATGATTTTTCAGTTTTGGTCTGTCAAAAGACGTTTATGCACGTTTACAGCTGGACTCACATTAAACACTCGACTTCATATATATATATATATATATATTCATATATTGTCAATAAGACAATGAACTCACTGAAGCATTATTTACTAAAAAACAAAAAATGTATTTATAAACTATGCTTGAATATGCAATTTTCACAGATAACAAGGAACAGCTGATCTGTCTTCGTTGTAGCATACATTCCATATACGAATAGTAAATTATTTCGTAATATTGTGCCGAAGTATTTTTAGAATTTAGTTCCAAGAAACCAAACTCAGATTGACAGCTACGATATTATTTTTTATTTTTTTAACCTTATATTTTTGATAACTTTATTCCAACTCGCTTGAATAAGAAAATTTGATATCAACACATTCAAAATGCTTTGACTGCATGGCAGCAGAATTACCAAACAAGTTGCCAATATTTAACGCATCATAAGAGATGTTGATTTACTGTATTTAAAATAAAATTGATTGAGAAACTAGAAACAAAAGCTTGACAAAGCCACACTGCTACTTCATTAGCCTCTTTAAAGTGCATTAGAACTAAATCAGGTCAAGTGCGGGCTGGTGTTGTGCGCAACAAGTTTTCTTAATCAAGTTGCATTATGCGTTTAATTTTGTAATTAATTTGCAATTAAAATGTTTATTTTCTTATCAATTTATACTGTGCTTACATGTAACTACAATGCTAGGCCAGTTCATCATCATCAAGTTCGCAGGCAGGTCACGTAGCTACCGAAGAAGAAAATTTACACCGACGCATTCAATTAATTACACAATTTGCAAAACATAAAGCAAATGAAATATCAAATATACATAATTTCACCTAGCAATGCTATTAACGAATTTTTGCGTAACAGTTTACAGTTGGCTTTGATGCCGTACAGTCAAAACGCCCGACTTCAAAAACCAAGAAAATCAATTTTGTTTGGCAGGCTCAAATTGCATATTTCGTAGGCAGCAAATCGAAGGGAGTAATCGCCTGGATATTGTTAAGTATACACTGGCAACATCAAAGCAGCATTTCCGTTCCATTCTGTTCCGCACAGCATTGTTAGCCGTAGAAAAGCTGAAAATATAGTCTAGAATTACCTAACGAGAGCTGGCCTGCGCTGCCTAAGGAACGACGGGTTGCAGGTACAGCAAACGCAGGCGGAATGCAGCAAATCCAGCTGAGACTAAGGTCGGTGTGTTTATGTATGTGTGTGTGTGTGTGTGTGTGTATGTGTGTGGGGAGGGTGTTATCAGACTAATGGCTTCAAGTAAGCGAAGACCAGGTAAATATTTGTGTCTTCCTGCTGAAAGCAAACATGCAAAGTAATCTGATAAACGCACTCAGAGCTTAAACTCAAGAAAAAATATGCAATTTCAATGCAAAGCACTCTAAGCTGACGACAAACCTTTAATGCCATCATTTCTTAGTATCCAAACGATCTTCAATTAAGCACGTGGAGTCCGAGTCAGCAGGGCAGCATCGCGTGTATAGTATATATGAGTATTAAAGCATGCGCGCGTGTGAAGATAATAAATATTGCGTATACGCACTGGCCCTCGTGCATTATAAAGGCAGAAAAAATCAATAATGCTAACACAAATAAATTTTATTGTTTCTACAAGTTACACAGCCTTGTGCGCTGGCACATAGCTTCATTGTCCTCTGACCCGTTGCACGCGGGCATGTTACAATTTGCATGTGCCCGGCAACAGGCGCCACGATTGTTAACACCAAATAGCCACAGTGGGGTCTAAGTTGAGATAACCAAAAGGCACAAGCTTGACTGCAGCCAACTGTGCTAAGTGTTGGTCGGCACTTAATAAATTTACTTTTAAGCATAGAATCTGTGCAAACCACACAAGAATCCCTCGCCTGTGCTTTGCCCTTTGCCTATGCATAGCCACAAGTTTTTAATGGCAGCTCACTGCTTTTATTTCGTTTTAGGGCCAACTCGTTTACCATTAAGACATAAAAATAAACAGACACAGACAACAGCAGCACAAAACACATACATATGTGCGCATATAAACGAAATATATGTTAGGCTCACATGTCCTGCCGATTGAGGTTAGCCTTGCTCACCTTTCCACAATAGGCACAGGACAAAGTATTCGGCAGCAGCTTATGTCCTCCGGCTGCTCAGATGCACAAATGTTTGTTTAGGCATAAAATTAATTCCAATTTGCAAATAATGCTAAAATATTTCTCAAAAAAAAAAAAAAAAAAGATTAAAAAAAAACCAAGAAAACAAAAAATTGGCGCCAGCTTGTTATGGCACAAGAGCCTCATAATGATATTTTATATGTTATTTTGTATTATGTTGTGCACATTTTCAACAATTTTTCTAAATAAAAAGGCACATAAAACGAAATGATAAAAAAAAGTGAAATAGCAGAACATGGCATCTCTTTAAGTGCACATTACAAACTGAAATATGTTTAATGAGGCATTTGGGCACGTGATTTGATTGACAAAGGACACGACGCTAGCAACAAAGCAAAGGATGAACACTCATACGCATACGCAAAATGTGCGATAAAATGAACTTGTGTGCATCTTATTAAAGCTGGCATTAAAGAGCCGAGCAGCAGCAGAGACGAGCTATGCATAATTATTTCGACAGGTGAGCACATATTGCGTAAATCGAATGGATTTTTCCAACTTTCTATTTTCTTGTTAAAACTTTTTGATCTTGGCAATGATTCAAAGGAAATTTATACGTTTATTTGCGCATATATATGAATACTGCAATGATCTCTGCCATGAAAAAGGCAAACGGAAAAGTACAAAAATCACATTTCACTTGCTGAAAAACCCAACAAGACATTGAATCATGCAAAAAGCGCAAAAGATTCGAGACAGACTCAAACTCAGGCCATACTGCATATACATAAGACAGGCACAACTGAAGACTGTGTTGAGAAAAAGAAAATAACATTTGCTGGCATATATTTTCCTAACAACTTATTGACTTACCCTCGCAACTACTACTTGACAGGTACAAAATACAGAGTTTCATTTCTTTTCAATGCGGTAGCCGAAGTGCTGTACCCTAATTTTCGATTTTGCTGACATGAACATCAGTCAGCTAAGCTGCATGCACTCAGAGTCTTGAATAAAAATTCTAGCTGCTGTTGCAATTTCGTTCTTGCCAATAAAACACAAGGCAGTGTCTGTCCTGTAATCTCTTGGTGTGCCCAGAATTGATGAAGCACTCATTTAGCATGTTTGCAAATGGAATGTAGTCAAAGCGGTGAGTAGGCAATAGCCCAGCAGCTACGACAACGCAAGGCACATGGCATTGTTTTACGCACAGCACTTTGCGAGAGTTGATTCCTTGCCTTGCTAATGCAAGAATTGTAACGATGCCCTTAGCCAGCAGGTATTTCTCATAGACAATGGCATCACTTGCTACAGAGACAGTACAATGCAGGAAGCGTTAAAAATGAAAAATGATACGGACAGCTTAGGTTGACAACACCGACAAAAGGACTGCTGCGCACATGGAGCACAACTGCTAAGCAAACATTTATAAAATGATTTCCACGCTTCTTTTCTCATCAAATGCAGTCAGCATACGCAGCATGTCAGCTACAAATCCATATGTAAAGCCACTAAAATGTAAAAAAACCATCTCGATTTATTGTAAGAATTTCAATGGCAAATCAAAAGCATACAACAATCATTTATGGAAATGTCTGCAGCAGCAACGCCAACCAAGCCAAGCAAATGTAGAAAATTTTCAATTAAAGTTCACGTGGCATGCAGCTGAACTGCTGCACAGGTAAGACAAAAATTGCGCATACGCAGTGCGGCTGTGGCCCAAATAGGAGCTCGAAAAATTCTACTCCTGCCACTGCCACAGCTAAGTTGACTTTGCTGGAATTCTAATCAGCCGGAACAGTACGAAATAAGCTTCACTTGTTTCAATAAAGCTGAATAACCAAGCAACAAATGAATGCAAATGAGCAAAAAAGAAATAAACCACATATGCATGTTTTACACATACAAAGGCTGTCTGTCACCTATGTGGCATGTGTTCCTGTTGCAGTTACCGCTTTGCCAAGCTTATTAAATCTCAATGTAAATACAAGCTAAAGGTCACATGCACAGCGTTAGCTTGGCATACGTGGCAGCATTAATAATGAGCAACTTTATGCCAGCAAGGAACTGCGCACAGTGCTTCACAATGAATCAGCAGCCACTTGCGCAATCTACACTCAAATTTCAATGAAATTCGCACGAAATCTAGCAACCCTACAGCTTATGCCAGACACAGTTTGCTTAACTGAAAACGACGGTAGCCATTTGGGCTACGCAAGTGAAGGCGTAGGGTGCTAATTAAGTATACGCAAGGTGACCAGCCATTTTCAAGCGAGCATTTGATTTTACCCTCTTCACTCACAGTCTATCAGATGAAGTGTGATGTTTTTCCTTTTCACCTACTGAAAGTTTTCTTTAATAATGAATGTGGATGCCTTTTAAAGCCTTCCGTTACTATTCATTATCAGGCTCATTACTATTCGAAGTTAAAATAATTTAAACTGGGTTTTCAGTTTCTAAGGCCGACACAGCATTTCCTTTAAATTATGTGAATACTTGATACTTTTGGACTATTTCTATTTCTGTAATGTTTGTACAAGTATCCTAAATAAATTGAAGCTGCTGCGTAAACTCAGCGCACCCGCAAAAAGGAAATAAAGTGGACAAATTTTCTATTTGCTCATATGTTATTAGCGATTTTTTTTTTAATTTTTAGAATTTCTTTAAAATTATACTAAAAAGAATTCATATGCCACCAGGAAGGGACTATACTTTCAAAGAAGCTATTTCTTCCCTTGCTCTATTTGATTCTAAGTTACTGATGCGTCGCCAGTAAGTTGGTGACAAAAAAGATTTACACACACAAGGTTCACAATTCTCAAAAACCAACTTATTTAACTTTGGATGATAGCTATTAAGTTGCACTGTTTGCTTAGAACCTTCATCAAAGATGGTTTTTCTTTTCTTGTATGTATTATTAAATCGTATTTTTAAACTTTGAAATGTTTTTCCTAATTTTCACGAGAAAAAAAACCGAGTGGTCGCCCGCACATAACTTGACACTCCCGCGCACAAAAGAAAAATCAATGCAATTCGGTATGCGCCGACTTGTGCCCACGCTAAGCCTGAGTAATCCTAACGCTTCCAGCGCCGTGCACTAACAACGTCGCTAAATTGCCGACAGTTGGCTGGGCGTGAGTATGCGCGTGGACTTGAAGTGTCGCACACGATCGCATGCACACAAGTGATGCTAATTTTTGGCGGACGTTAGGACCGCCACCTGGCCTTGAATTACCACGGTCACGTAGGCCAATGATTGTTTTTTCTGTTCTTGTTTTTGTTTTTGGTTATGGTCTGCTACATGCACTCAAATTGCGCGAGCAACAAGCTGCGAAAAAAAAACAAGTAGGAAAAATATTTGAGCGCAAGTTTAAAGAGTCGTGTACGAAATATGATGCCTGCTGCTGGGCTGCAGCGTGCGCTACAGTGTCGCCCAATTTAGTCGTCACAACATTTCCTCTCTTACGAAATCTTCAAGTCGCTCCTTATTTTCTTCTTTCTACTATTCATTCATAAGTAGCAGACTGTTAATATTATCATTCCGAATGATGTTGGCTGAATAATTTTAATCATATGATAAAAATCCCACAATGAACTATGAACTTAAAGTTTTCTTTTTATGCATTATAAATACACAACATGGCTTTGATTTCTTTGTCTGTTTATTGCTTTACAAATAAAAGAAACTGCAACTGACTGTAAGAGTAAACCAAGTGCGGTTTTATTAACTGACTTGTGTCTTGCAGTTATTCATGCACAAGTTCGATTAAAAGGAAAAGGAAAATAGAAAAATTTCATAATAACTGTCAACTGTTTGTGAGTTATTTAGCATGCATTTATTATTATTAGTTTCTCTTTGTCAATGTGCAATGTGTCATATGCAATTCTCTGAAATTGAAACCATCGGCAAATGAAAATGATAATTGTTTCACAGAACAAATGCGCAGTTGCTGCTGTTTTTGTTACAAGCGCTTTTATGCGTAAATACATGTATATGAGTGTGTAACGGCAAATTCGTGGAAGCGACCTTTGTAACCACCAGCAAGCATAAAAAGTTTCATTAGTGGCTAATGTTGGTCGTTGGTCGTATTCCGTGCAGACCCATGCGCGGCGTAAGCGCCGTGGCTTGCTACATACCATGTACATGCGAGTATCTATTTTTGCCGCACAGATGCCCTACGTCAGCATGAGTGGCAACAACAGCAGCAGCAGCAACAACAACGACAACGACGACAACAACAATCATGTGTTTGTATGTATTTGTAATGGCAGCCATGCATATACCGCTGTTGCTTGTTTATGGTTATTGTTGTTGCGGTTGTTGTTTTTGTTGCTGTTGTTTACGTAGCCTGACCAGCACCAGAAAAGCGCACAACATCGTGCCACGCAGCATAAGCACAGAATTTAAAGCAACTAACAGCAGGCGGCCAAAGCTTAAAGCAAATTTCGGTTGATATACAAAGAGCAATTAAATGGGAATTTATGGCGTAATTAATGTTGGTCAAAGGGCGTTGCTTGGCGTTGCTGCCGTTTATGCCACTCCACAGAGGTGCATGTAGGCATGATGACAGCATGATGACAGCTTAGTGCAAGTATATTTTAACACTTGTACAATTTATGTGCGTTGAGTACTTCTTGGACATGCTCTAGGGTTGACTGACACTGAGAGCAGCTTAAAACGCTGCTAAGCATAATTGAAGCCCTAAACACTGTGCACACTGCAGTTTAGCACATTGTGCTGCACTAGAACAGTTTGTAAAATCTATCAATAAAGTCAGTCAAGTCGAAACGATGCAATATGCTAATATGCAAAGTTGTGGTTAATTAATTTCATCTGAATATGCTTGCCAGTTATTCTAATAAATGCTTCAGCGACGCGACGCATAAAGCATGAACTTGTGTCAGGGCGAAGCATGTGCGAAGACGAGATTCCTTGCGTAGCTTGGCTCACTGCAGTCAGCTGGCTAATAGTGCACAGCAGCATTGACAATGAAGAGTAAATAGATTAAGCTGCACGACGTTCAGCTGCGATGATGTGAGCTTGAAACACTTTTCCGCTTGTTTTACATATTACAAGTTCCTGTACTCTATTTTCTTTTTGCTTCAACCTTTTATTTTTATTTCCATTTTGCTATTACGCATACGTCAGGTACACCCACTGACTATTTCATACAGTAAATTGCTTGTTGCTCAGCGCTGGAATGCTGAGGTTACGGCGCACTGCACGGGGCCATGTTGGTGAGCACTTTGGTTTTTACAGCTACATGCCGCAACCGACTACTGTAATGTGCTACAGTTATTGCAAACAAAATGATTCGGTTTCCTTTGTTGTTTTGGCTGCTGTTTTCATTAATAAAAACCAAAATTTTAAATTAGTTCCTGCCCACGAAATACTCCAGCATGAAAATAAAATTGCAAAAGTTTTTTGCTAAAAGGACTGTAAATTTCACAATTCACTGCGAGTACATGTGAATAAAAAACATCCACCTTGCGCTTTATAGACACTTACTAAGCGTTTTTTGCACTTTTATTTACTTTTACAGGAAAAAAAAAAAGAAAGCAAGTTGGAGCCTAAATAAATGTTTAAGCAATTGCTGCACTTAACGTTAAAGTAGGATTGTGCCGAAAATGTTGTTTAAATAACTTCTACGGTTGTTCGTAGCATTAACAAAGCACCAACATGAGTCAAAGCATCAGTGAAGTGTTGTTTTTCTTCAGGCTTCTCATGCTTGAGTAATGATTTGTTGCCACAGACGCTCAATTTAGGTCAAAGCACTGACAGAGTCTAATATATTTCGTTGGCGTATTTTCGGTGAAGTTCAAATAAATAAAAGTTTGTTTGCTTAATTAATGAATCTTTTATTGCAAACGATTTCTTAAAGAGCATAGTTTATTGTACTCTGGCTAAAAATAAATACAAAGCAATATAAAAATTTTGTGACTTCTGAATACTCTACAATAATTTGACCACAATAAACTATGCAGAAATGACTTAGTTATTAGAACTTTTGTAATAATTTATCAATATACTTTTTAACATACCATTCTTCCTACGCAAGTACAGGTTTGGTACAATATGGTTTCTCGCGCACACTATAAGAAAATTACACAATCCTCTATAAATCGATACACTGTGTTTTTTAATTTCTATGAGCAAGCTATATGCGAAATGACACATCCTACTTTACAAATGTTGTAAGCCTTGAAGTAAATCAAGCTCATCCTGTCACCCTTAGGTAATTGTGTATTGGTTGAGTAACCAATGTCCTTTATTCATTCGTAGCCTACACAATGTCACTTGCAGATATTTTAATTAATCTAAATATTTGTGGACAAAAACAAACGATTCAGTCTAGAAAAGATTATTTAAGTAAAATGCTACTTTGTATTTAACATAATAACATGTGACAGAGTCCCACTAAACGGATCTCGTTTGCCGTGTAAGTGGCATAGGACATAAGTAAGTTATTTTCCATGCACTTGACTGTCGGTGTGTACGGTTAAAGGACAATGACAAGGTAATGAACGCGCTGTTTATTTAATTAATTTTCTCTATTTGCTTTCAAATGCCATGGGGCAGCTTTGACTAGAAAAACAATGTTTTTGTTTTTTTTTTTTGCTTTTCCAATATAAAAATTATTTGCACGCGTCCTAGAGCTTTTCTAACATCGCAGCACTTTGTTCTTGTTTTGTGTTTTTTTTTTTATATATATATATAATTTAATATTAAAACAGAATAAATGCAGTAAAACTTGTTAAAAAAACAAAAACAAAACAAATTAAAGTGCAGAAATTACAGTTGTTTTTTTAAATAAGTTTCGCAAGCATTGTAAATAAATCTTTCTTCTGTTGTTAATACACTTGTGTCAAATTCAACAAAGAACAACAAAATATGCAATATAATAATAATAATAAATAATAAAATGTAATAACGAAGCAGAATATTGAAATATTAAATTACTTTTACTGCACAAACATGCATTCAAGTTAACCAAATAAGAAGTAATACATTGGAAAACTTCAATAGGAATTAAATCAGGAAGGAAATTTAAGCACGTGACAATCTGAAATACTCACTTAGGTTTAATGCCCAATCTGAAAATACTCGCACGCTCATCGATAATAAATCAACGTCCTGTCGACAACGTTGACAATTTGTTGACCTCGCAACGAAGTCGCAAAGGCGCATGAAATATGTGGCGAAGAAACCGTAAAAAAATGCCCAAAGATACCATGGGATAAACTTTGTGTTAAGGCAGCAACAAAAAAAAAAAACAAAAAAAAACAGCAAAAAACAAATAAAAGGAAAGCATACAGTTACGAAATGAAACAAAGTTTCCAATGAGATATTTCATATTAAGCTCAAAGATATTATGTTGTGCAGCGTTATGGAGCGACACCGTGAAGTATGCTACAAAAAACATATAAATCTTAAAGATTTTTAAATTTGCTGCTGTATTTTTCATCCAGCCAAAGGAACTTTTAATTAAAATTCATTGTTTGTGATTTAAAAAACTAAAATGAAAGTGTTGAGTTTTCAATGAGCAATATGTTTTACATTCGCCAGCAGTTTGCACAACGCAAAACAAGCAATGATGGCTCTGTTGGCCTTTTGAAATTACACAAGGCACTCAGCCAGTAAAATTATACTTCTCTTTAAATTTTTCACCAACACACACAAAATGGTTAACGTTTAGTCATTTTAAAGACCTTTTTTTAAAACGAATCATATCTTAGATTTTTCTTGTTTATTTATTTGTTTTTTATATTTATTTTTAACTCCCAAACAATAATCATTTAATGCAATCCTATATAAACAAAACACAAACTTAACATATGTCGCTTTATAAGGGAAATACACATGTAACTCGCACACATAAATACACAAGTCAGCTCAATTTACTTTTATGTGATATTTTTGAAATTGAATCAATTTTATGTTACAACATAAAATCCTTCCACTGGTGCAGTATTTTTCGGATAAGCTGTTCGCATTTATGATTCAGCAAATATTTGACATAGCGCATAAACGAAAAAGGATGTTTGTCAAATAACAACCATTCGTCAGAAATTTTTCCATTTTCGTATCAAAAAAAAACATTATTTGGATTGTTTTAAAAATTTGACAAAAAAAGGTTTTCTTTTTTTTCTACACATTACCGAAAAAAGAGCTTGTTTTAAATCGTTCAGATAAAATTTGATTTATTTTTCCATAGAAAAATGACGCATTCAGTCCAAAAACAGTTCAACAGGTAACAGTTAATTTTCATACTTACACTAAACGGCCAAGTTAATACAAGAATGATAAAAATATAAAAATATATTATATATATAAAAAAGAAATATAGAAAAAACATAACTTACAAAATCAATTCATTTTATATATAAAACTGCTGTAATACAGATAATTTTTTGCAGAAAATTTATTGGAAAAATCAATGTTTCTCCTTTTTCTAGTACTAAAAATGTTTGTAAGAATGTTTAAATGCATTTTTTCACTTATAGGCTAATTAGTTCTATAAAATTGTATTTACTAATAATGCAAGTAACTTGCAAACCAAAAAAGAAGTTAGTTTCTTTGTAGCTACTGTCAATGGTAAGTAAAACAATGTGCAAAAATTACAGTTCTCATGCAATCATAACGATAAAAAGGAGCCATTTTACACAAGATAACAGAAATTGAGATTAGGCAAAACATTAACATATGTCATGACATAATAGATTCAACTCTAGAGACACTTAACCAATTGGTCAGAGCTCTCCTCTTTCTTTGAGATTTTCAAACAGATTAACAAAATCAGCACAAAATAGTTTCGCCTGACAAATTGTACGCAGCGTATAGCAAATTGTCAGGCTACAATCCAGACGACAAATACATGTTTACTATGTTTGTGTGCTAATGACAAGTGCCCTGCGTCACTGATGTCATGTACCATTTCATGTACTCAGCTAATGTATACATTTCAGGCAAGTCCCGCATTGTGCAATATGCATTGAAAAACGTACACATGCAATCTAGGATAACGATGAGTAAGTGCCAAGGTTAAGGTTACCTTTTGAGTGCTCCTTTATGCACTGCATACAGAATTCGTTGCTCTTAATATGCACTTAAAAGAGTTATGCGATACGCTTGTTTACTCTCCTCTTGCTGAAACACACATGCATCATACATTCAGCGCTTGCTTTTTCATTTGTACCTCACAAGCAAGAATATGTGCACATAACACGAGTTTTTCTTCTTTGTCTGTTTCATGCGGACTTCTGCTAAATAAATCACATTGTTGCGAAAGAATACAGAAAACAAAAAACTTTAACAAAGCCATCCCAATGTATGTTCAAATGTTATTATTTTACTTCTTTATTTTTTTTTTTGTGTTGTTTCATATATTCTTCTTTAGCAACAAAGAGCATGTATAACACATTAAAAAAACATTATTCGTGAATTCTGCATAATGTAAATGTGGCATACCTTGTTGAGTACATGAAAACATGTCGAATTGAGCTGTTGACGTATTTTAGGAATTTACAAAACGTATTGGTTTATCATTTCTCAATACATATGCTGAACAATTTGCAAAGCCAGCGCAATTCACTCAAAGTATGCAGTGGTTTATTAATAAATATGCTTCACAAATGCTATTACACTGAAATAAAATGATTTTATTTTTAATATTTTTTTCATGTGTAGATTTTTATTTTCACAATCGTTGCAGAGTTCAATATTTACACTCTGCATCAAGTGATTTTCAGTTTTTACCCACAATGCAAAAAATTTTATAATTCTTTTTTTTTTTTATTTCTGCTGAAAAAAAATTAATTAAATACTTGACTCACTATTGTTAAAATATGATTGCATATTTTCGTATAATAAAATGCATGTATTAGTGCTTAATTAAGCAATGTACTCGGTTAGCACGAACCCATTAATTCCATCTCAAACGCAAATACACAAGCCACGACCAATAGCCAACCTCAATTTTCCGTGTAATCGCTGGCAAAATGCTAATGCTCAATATCGCATAAACGCTGCTTCATCGGCATGAGCAAACTGTGCGTGGGTATTCGTGAAATTTCTATAACTAATCAGACAACAAATCCGTAGTGAGCCAAATCAATGGGGACTAGCATGAATTTGGTTTTGTCATTAAGATTACTTTCACACATATGCATATGAATGAAAAAATATTACTGCAGACTTAAATTCAACGTTTAGTTGAGTTGATTGGGACGCAAAGTAAACGAAAGCTACTTAATAAGGAGATTTCAAAATACACACGAAAGCACTTACAATGTGACATCATGTTACCTTTCCACAAATGGATCCTTAATAGATTTAAGTGCAAGTCTGAAGAAATGAAAGTCCAACCAAGCGTTGATAACTAATAACGTTAAGACTAATCATCGCAGTATAAATATATAAGATTATAAGTATTTTCAAATAAGCGTATTTGCTTCAATAACCAAAACGTTAAACTAAGAAACTCATTAAATATACTTTTTCTATATCAGTGTCTTAAGCCTGAGAGCGCTTTAACCCTATTAACAGTAAATTGTTTAACGAATTATTTATGTGAACTGATGGCAAAGCTATGTTAAATTGCTTAGAAATTTGGTATTGAAGGCAATCAAGTATGTAATGGAACACCGCGCACACGCAATTTGTTTATATTCTTACGCTCCACTGATTAATTTGAAGGTGTATCAACTTTATGCCTTTCATTAAAATCAAAAACTTTTAATTGCTCAATTTCTCTTGTATAGCATCAATCTTTTCAGCATATAGCGAAAATATTTGAATTGCTGAAAAACGAAATTCTTTAAAAAGTTTCAGTTGCATCTGGAAGGCATCTCAGAAAAACTTAATAACTCAACAGCAGCTTTTAGCAAAAAATATATTCCTGTTCTTGTTTAGTTTCGCTTATAATTTATTTGCTATTGATATGAAATGATTTATTCGTATTAAATTCTGCTTTGACCACATAAGCAAAATTAAATGAAAAAGTGTTAAGCTGATTAAATTATTTATATATATTTAAGTGCAACGAGGCCATTTACCCTGCTCAGCAGAATAAGTTAAATACATTTTTGTATAAATTCGAATTCGGTCGATAAAAAAACAATTTTTTGTAGATAATTACCAAAAAGAATAATTTATTCTTAAATAAATTGAAATTAAACCATTCTATAATTTTCCTAAGAATAACCGAATATTTTATGATTGAAATTCTTGATAATTCCCTGTCAAGAATTTCTCAATTTATGCCAATGCATTATTTTTTATTATTGTTTTGGCTTAATTAACAACTTTTATTCAAAAGAAATGAAATTTGTTCATAACCGTAAAAACTCTAACACAGACGAGCATGTGCATAAATTAAAAAACAAAAAAATATTTATAAAATAGATAAACTTTGTATATAGTTCTCACACCTAAAAAAGCCTACTATGAGATATGACAAGGCTCGAATCATAAGATGCTACAAAAGGCGCCAAAGAAAGTATATGATATGAAGCAATTCCTTGCCTTAAGTTTTACACGTCTTTTTGCACCACTAAAGGAAATAATTTGAATTCAAAATTTTTTTAAGTAGGACACCTATGTTAAGCAGTTTACCCGATTTTCTTTAAATTAAATTAAATTAAGTTAAAAAAGCCCCTAGAAATTGTTAACCCGCACAAGTTGATATGTTGTTTCATGCCTGCTCGAAGGATTTCAAATTTAAAATTTCACTTTATTCCAGATGAATGCAATTCGAAACATTTCGTAAAAAAAAAATAAAAAACAGGCAAAGGAAAATAAATGCTTGACAAAAATAAGCAAAAACAAATAAAACAACCAGGAAAAACCAAAGCGAAAAAAGTAAGTAAATACAAAATAGAAAAAGGTGAACAAAAGCCAAGCCAAAAACAACACAAAGAATAAAGGTAGCCAAAAAATAAATATTTACAATTTGAAAAATTGAAATTCAAGTGAGGTGCAGCTGTTGTGCGAAGGCAATCTAGAATTGGTTTTTTCCCACAAGGCATGAAAACCGTCAGCATTTGAGTACACGAAAGCAACATGCCACAGTGCGAACAGAGCGACACCAAGGGCCGAATGACACTCGCATTTGTATGCAGTTCCGAATAGTTACAAAATTGCATGCAGCTGCTGATAACGCATCGAAACACACTATGCGGCACTTTTGTTGTAGGACTTTAACAGTTATTTGAGTTTGGCTTAATTATTTCTGAGAAAGTGAATTAAAATGCGATACTGACATACAATGGGGCAAGTTCAACTTTTAATTCATAATAAAAACTGTTATGCTACAAAGTCGTCACATGCACTGTGTCTCACAGTCTGCGCAGACAATTAGCTTAGTTAGTATTTCTGCCATTTGAAGCCCCTCCCTTCTGTATTATCCATTCTACAAGCCAATTGATGCGTTTTGAAATTTTATTTTTGTTTTCAACTTCTATGCGTTGGAAAAATTAAATTCAATTGTTTTCTCAAATTAATCACTTAAGCACTGGCACCTGAATCCAGCTCCACGTGCAAAAGTTTATTTTATGTTGTAACAGTTTCCATTATTTTCACTTAATGCTGTTCAGTAACTTTGATTTTATATTTTAGTTTTAAATCCCAATATTTTTGTTAGCAAATGGCAATGCACCACTGTGAGAGTCGGCGAAGCTGGGATTTACCAGATACTGAACAAAAGTGTTTGTGATTTCTCTAGTGTGCAGGCGTACAATATTTAAAATTAATGCGGGCACGTGTGCGTTGTAGTCCAGGCACTTTTAACCAAACAGAAACTAAATGCTCGTTGCCAAAACAATTCTCCAGGCTATAAACAATTTCTTGTATACTTTGGTCAGAACTGTGTCAAGTCTGCATTCAACTTTCTATGTTTGCGTGACCTAAACCACTTTTCTGGCTTAAGAAGTTTGTGTTTTAGCTATTTTCTTTTTTTCCTTTTTTTTTTTTTTTTTTGTATTCTTACTGAAATATTTATTCAAGCAGCAATAAGAATGCTTCAACATTGCGTATTAAGCGTAATGCTGAACAAAAGATACATTTGTAAATTCACTCGATAACTTAAAATTCTTATACAAAACTGGCAAACAAATCAAAAATGTTTCCTTTATGTAAACAGAACGGCATAAGCTACTTAGACAGTTTTGCTGCCAATTCGTTGGCAGTTATTTGGCTTAGCTTGCTTCTATAAGCCAACGCTTAGTGGCCAGCCACTGATTTAAGTTAAATGTAAAAAATAGCAAAACATTTCAACATTTTAAACGTTGTTTATGGCACTTTTATTTCATTTCATTCTACTTTTTTTCATTTTTAATAACCCGCAGAAGTGTGCATTGCGTATACGCAATGTTGACTCACAGTTGTTTACTGTCAAATTAATCACAAAGAAAAAATCTTTGAGCTTTATAACTGACGCGTAAATAAAACAGTCTATTGAACATTGCGGCACAAATAAAGCCCCTTCAAGTAGGCAGCACTGAAGTTGAAAATGCAGGTTGTAGCAGTCAAAGAGAAATGTTTTTGTCACAATTGTTGCACGGCTTCGCACAATGCAGTGCTCCTGTTAGCAACGGTCACGCAAATACTTTTTATATGTCAATGCTAAAAAAGTCACTTAAGCAAACACAAACGTAAACGTAAACGTAATGACTTTGTAACAGTTGTATACATCACAACAGTCAGTAAAAACGCACATAAAAGGAAAGCAAAATAAAAATAAAACATGAACATATCCGATTCAAGAAACATAATGTGCAAAGGAAATGCACACAAAAGAAAATATATTTTGAAGCACACACTTGTGAAGATATTCACATAAAATTTTTATTCGGTTTCGCTTATTTGTTTATACAGTCGTCTGCACATCTTATAAATATTTTATCCACTTTAAATCAAATCAATACACCGACCAACAATGGCTTGATAAGCTTCAGCTTCAGCTTCAGCTGTCGCTTCCGCTATGGCTTCTGCTTCAACTTCAGCTTCAGCTTCAGTTACACTACGCTACCAGGAAAAAAGAACTCAGAAAAATTGAGCTATCACAAACAGCAGCAGTTGTAGAAGTCGAAATTGTAAATGTAAGAAGAAATAACCGACGTTTGATTACCATTTCATTTGCGATACACGTACAAGAACTATTTGATTTATGCTATACACATTCCCCATTGCCAAGCGCACATTTTGCTCGTGCATTTTTGTTGTTTATGTTGCAAGGCACGCGCGCTGTCGCATGATCTCCTTCATTAGCATGAGCAGCAGCAGTAAATAATGCCAGGAACTACTGCGCCAGGTCGAGTAGCCGGCGACGCAGAGCGCATCCTCGTACTGTCTACAATTGCTAAAGTGCTTCTCGTCCGAAAGCATTTGTGCCGTGTCGCGAGCAAATTTGGCCGAATGCTTGTAGCACTTGTACCGTGCACTGTTGTAGATACAATTTTCGTAGGCATAGCGCGCACTGGGCAAATGCAGAAGAAAGACAAAAGAACACAAAAAAAAAAAACAAAAAGGACACAGAAAACAAGTTTGCTGCAGACAGACTTCGACACAAACAAATTCACATCAAAGCCAAACTTACCAGCAGAATTCCATAAATTTGTCGGTGGCATTCTTCTTCGGACCATGCAACTCATCGCTCAGAATATTCTGAAAGTCCTTTGTGCAGCGCACCCAATCGTCCTGTATATAGGAAAAGCAATCCTTGTGCAATAAGTAATCTGGAAAAAGCAGAATTTTCGTTATTGTTGCCTTTAAAGCAATCGATGGCAAACTGCGCAGCTACTCGCATCAATGCGAAGCAAGAGGCAATTAAGTAACGACGACACTTGTTTGATTTGTTGGACAAACGCATGTCAGCAACATAAGTTACGCATAAGTTTTGCCGTTTGAAAACAATAAAGTTATTAATAGTGAAAGACACAGGCAACATTTGTGGAAAAAAATAGAAAACTTCACTTTGGCATTTGCTGACAGGCACAATTTATGTTATTTAATCAAGCAAAACTCTGGCTCAAATGTTTCAATTAACTGTTAACGAAATTAGCAAATAAATTCGAAAAAAAAAATAAATACTTACCACGTTGAAAATCGGGATCGCCACAAAACTTAATAAAGAAACGTCGTGCACCTTCCACATTATTCTTAAAGAAGCTCTGCTTTTTATTTGTCAGACAACGTGCCGAATAATCGTCGAAGCATTTCATGCCGCGATTAAAAACGCTGCAAACGAAATCCGAATTAATTAAAAATTATAATGATAATGATGATGATGATGATAATTTTTATGTAATTAGCTAAAACTTGACCATGAGCGGTTTTTCACATTTTTTTGCAGTAATCCATTTTAAGAACGTTAGCATCAAAGCAATGCAGACAAACAGAACAGAGTTAATTAATTTCTTTCATCGTTTGAGCAACATTGCAGCGCATTGCCATAAACATGCATTTTAAAAAGTTATCTTTACGCAGACGTACTCGCATATTTATACACACGTCCCGATAATTAAAAATCAACCCGGAGTGTGGCAAAAAAGTCTTTGACGCTTGTCAAGCATTTCATTAGTGTACACAACATCAATGGGTATTTGTCGTTTCTTCTTTTTTTTCTTTTTTTGCTTTCGTTACAATTTTCTTTTCTTTTTTTTTTTTTTGATATTTTTTATTTCATGGGATTACCCATGAATATTTTTAAATTGTTTGCTTGCAGACATTTACACATCATATGCGAGCACATGATTACGTGCTTTTGGTGTTGCTTAATTTAATTTAATTGCTTACTTGCATTTCGCTTCGATTTCTGGTTTGCTGATAGCGATTCTGGTATTTTGCAGAAATTCCATTAATGGCGCAGGCAGATCCTTAAAACACTCATCGACCATTTTCTGCGTGTTGCCGCATTTAATAGAATCCGGCGTTACGGTTGCCGTGGCTGATATTGCGGTTGTGGTTGCTATTGTTGTTGTTGTTGTAATCGTTGCATTATTAATAATTAACATTGCCTCATTGTCGCTCATTGGCTGCGTATTGACAACGCAAGCGAACCACACGGCTAATACGCCTACAGCGCGCATCGACGACATTAAACACATTTTTGCAAAAATTAATTACACCGAAATCTAGCAACAAGTGCGCGCGTATCCTTTAGTTGCCTCTTGAATGGTTACGAAGCTACACTTACTGCTTGAGGACTGCAACTGTCGCAATCGGGCAGCTGACTTCCTATTTTAAGCCAATAGTCGACAGGCAAATGTTAACAGCGCTGTTAGCTAACAGACACCTGGCGCATGCGCTGTTAAGCGTTTCGCACGTGTTTCCGACTTGTTTACTTGTGTCAATGTGAACGCAGGCAGGCTGAGTTCTTGAGGGTGTTTGGCTGCACTAATCATACATTATTTTGTTGTTTCTCGTTTACAGTACAACCGAAATGACATTTAATGCATACTTAACCAAATGCGCAATGTACGTCTTTAAAATAGGTGGAGTGGCTCACTACAGCAGCATAGACAATGAGCCAATGTTACTGAAGCGTAGTTGCTTGTTAACTCAACTTACGCTTTCGGCTTGCGTGACGATTATCCCTGGCAATTATTTATATTGTGTTGCATTTGGTTGCAGCATCATTAGCATTGCTTGGAATTTAGACACATGCATTGCTATATACAGGGATTTCTCAAGTTAATGAATTTTTAATTATGCGAAAATTATTTGCTTTATAAGACATTTTTGTGTAGCATACTTTTAGGGCAGCATTTATGTGTCAAGTTATTTTGATTTAATTTTTTTATTGCTCAGACGTTGGCTTTCAAAATTAAAAAATTAATGGGTAGCTTAGCTTGTTTAGCAGCTTATAAGAAGGAAAGTAGATTTTGCGTTTGATTGAAAAAGTTAATATATAAGGACGTAGGTTGGTTGGACAACTATGGAGAGCCCTTGAGTAGATTTCATATTCATTTCGTTATAAGCAGGATTTGGCTATGTTGTATTGTCTTTGAGAGCTTGGTGGCTTTAAACTACATTACTTTTAATTTTATTTTGTATATATTGTATTTCCCTTTCAAGAAAATATCTGAACTGCCAAAATTCGTCTTGATTTCTATTCGTTATGATGAAGAATATAAAGATGTAAGAAGACGCATCTCGTATCAATATCATTTCAACTCCGAAAGCAAACTTAACTTGCAAGAGCAAAATTTAGAAAAACTTTAAGAACGTCTGTGACACTTTGCAAGGTCAATGTTATAATAGTAGGCAGTGAAAATTGCAGATATAATTAAAATTATTTGACTTTTGTTTTGATTACCAGGATTTTTTGTTGTTGTTGGACTGGCCGATTGCGCATGTTTGTTGTTGCTTTGTTTTTTGTAGTTGTCATGTGTGTGGTGATTGCCATCATATTTAAGTATTTTTTGTGGCGATTGCCTTTTTTTGGCAATGCAAGAATGTTGTCGCTGTTGAATTGATAGAGTGCACAAATTTCTTGCTGCAGATACTCCTTTTGCCTGAAATACGTGCGTTTTATAATTGAATTTTCCAGAATTTTATAGTTTTGATTATTTCTTCGAAAACACAATATAGTTTTGGCTTTGTGTTGCTGCTGCTTCGTCATTGTTATAGGCATTTCTGTTTTCCTATGTGCCTGGTATAGAAAGGCCGTCAAATTGAATTTGTGAATGTATTTCCACGGCAACACCTGCAGCATGTGTATACACAAAACAATAAGCGAATTTATTATGATTTTAGAAGTTTCGATTATCATACTAGTTTGCCTGACAAGTGTCTGCTTTTATGAAATTGAGAAATATGAATTAATGAATATGACAATTGATGAATTATCATAAATCAAATGAAAATTGCACACACAAAGTATTAAAACCAGTCAAAATAAAGGCAAGAAGCATATGTGCGTGCAGCCTGGAAAAAACAATAACGCAAAGAGTAAGTTAGAAAAGATTTCTAAATTTTGCTCTCGCAAGGTAAGTTTGCCTTCCACTTCACGCTGCCCGGCCGCATCATACTATGAAACTTAACACTGATTTTTCATTTGTTTGAGATGCATATATTCTCTGGCTATGATCCAATTCCCATAATAAAACTAATAAGTGTCCTGTTTTCTTTATGAACATTTATTTTTATAATTTGCTTGTTACACATTCTGTTAAACACTTGATCATAATTTCATAATATATTCTCGCATTAATGTTTACATATGTATATAATAATAGCAATTAAATTAAGGTTGTTAACACAATACAACGAAGATTCTTCAACTCATTTTTAGTATATTTGATGAAGTATTATATTTGAATAATATGTAACTCAATTGTCGTTCTTGTCACTCATAAAACTTAACACGCCAAATATTTAAAAAAAAAATCGTTTGGTACGTTTCTTTTTTTTCCTCATTTTTAATTTGTTTGCTTTATTTTGTTTCCATTATCAATTTGTCGCTGGCATTGCACATAAAGTAAATTATAATTACATAAGTCTATAATGATTATGAAAGTCGATGAGTATAAAAGCAAAAACAAAACAGCTTATACTTTTTCATAAAGCTGCGTCAAAATAAGTCAGCCAATTTAAGTTGCGCACTTTATTCGTTTGCTTTTGAACTTGTATCATATATATATTTTTTTTTTTGTTTTCTCTCTTCTTGTGGCATTATAAACTAAGTTAACTATTAATGATTTTATTTTTTTATATAAAACAAAAGTGAAAGGCACATGCTTGTTACTCCAATATTGATAAGTTCTGTATGCCTAATTTGATTTAAGCGTTATCGCAATACGTATGCAAATGATTGATGTTGAAAAGTTCGAATGTGTGTTATGTGTAATGATGCACAAAATTCTCTTAAAATTAAAATAAACTCATAAAGCATCGTGTTTTATTTATTTATTCATTTTCCTTTTTCAACGTCATTTTTGTACCACAATTTAAATGCAAAAATATATTTTTAAAATATTAAATTTTATTTTTATTGATAACGATTGCATCTTTTAAAGTTTATTTTAAGTTTCAGATCATTTTACGTGCATTTATTTTTTTTTTTATACTATTTTTTGTATATTTTATGATAATACAAATTAGTGTTTGTTTGATAAGAGTTAATTAAGATTATTTGATTTTAATAAATAACTTGCACAATAAATTGTTTATTGTTGTGTTTTAAGTTCCTTGTTTTTGTATTAACTAAATATGGCGTTTGATGTTGTTGCTTTTATACATAATTACTTACTTTTCATTTTATAAATTTTTTTTTTTTTGTTTATCTTTTATTTATGTAAAATTATATTACACAACGATATTATCGAGTAACGAATTTATAAATACAACTTTATTATATTTTATTATTTATTTATCTTTTTACTTAACAATTGCTGCATAATGAGTGATTTGCTCATCTATAATTTACTTAATAAATACTACACAAACAAATATGTAATATTATGTCATATAAAACAATTTAAACGGTTCTCTCTTTTTAATGTTAATTGCAACTTAACTCTAAAAAAATTTACTGATTGGATAAGAAGTTTTTCACAAAATTCAGTGTTTCCGCTAATTTGAAAAAAATGTATATGAGATTCTCTTAGAAAAAAAATGAGTTAAGTAGTTATTTTTTATTTTCATAGTTTGTTCGTTCAATCAACTTTCAGAGATTAAAAATAGTTTCAATTTAGAATGGCCACATATATGTTTGAATAGCCTTTTCCTTCTTTCCATTCCATTTTGTTTTCTTTGTTTTTTAATAATTATTATTTATATATAAAACAGAATAGCTGTCGAGTTTCGTGCATTATGATGAGTATGAAGATGCGCAGGCAGGCACAGACAGGCATACCAGGATTGAGATGATGGTCACGGTTATGATGGATATCCTTATATGTTTAACTAACATATATATTTTTTTTTTTTTTTTTTTTTTGTTGGATTAAAAATATTTTATTAAAAGTTACTTTTATTGCAAGTTTTAGACTTCAATAATTAGCTGTCGTTGCAGTTGTTGTTCTTTCTGTAGTAGCTGTGGTGGTGTTGGATGATCTTGTTAGCGGTAACTTTTTCTGGCACATTCACTATTTTATAAATATATATAAACCATTTCTTTGTGTGTATATATATATATTAAGGATGTAGTTTATGGAGATTTTTGTATTCTTCATGTACACATACGGTAGTTGCTGTTATACTTGATGTTCGACAATATATTTTTAGCTCATCTAAAGATAAACGACGCCGCCAGAGAAATGATTGTGTGCAATTTATGCATTTATATTTTTAAAAAAATTGTTTTTTTTTTTTTAATTTGTTAGCAGCATGTAAATAAAGACAATTGAAAGTAGAAAAACAAAGATAATTAATGTTAGTGTAATAGTAAAATAATCTGTTAACACATTTAAATATGATCATGGGTACTTGCAAGAAAAATTATTAACCTAAAAACAGTTTTTTATGATAAAGCAAAACAAAATATTCTAATAACTAAAGTGGGGTGCCCCATTGCCTTATAAATTTTTAAAAGACAGGCATGCACAAGCAGGCAATCCAAGTGAAGTGATTTGAGAACCATTTTTTTAGTAAATTTTTCTTACAAGTGGCAAGTGGCAGAGAGCGTTCAAAAACGATTTATTTGATTTGTAGATGAAACTAAACAAATAAATTTTAAATTTAAAAAACATACAAAACATTTACATATTAAAAAAAAAGATACAAATCAAATGAATAGTTTATGCACTCCTATACAAACATATATATTTCTTTAATTAGCAGTTAAAAAGATAGTTGTGCAAATATATGTAGGAGCTATATACATATATACTATATATATGTAAACAAATATATGTATATATATATATATACTGATTAAATAGTTTATTCAATTGGTTAAGTTTATTGCTTTTATATATTTGAATTAATGTAATTTACAAAACATGAAAATTGGTTTTAGTTAACTTGGCCTTTGGTTAGTTAAAATTAGCAATAAAATTACATCACATATTTCTTTGTTCTATTTTTCGTAGATAAAGATTTTACGATTTTTTAGAATAAATGCTATTAAACATTGATTTAGCAAATTTAAAATTAATTTTTGATATTGTCTTTTTTTATATTAGAATGTGTCATCTAATAACTTTAGTATTTTATTTTATTATTTTTTTAAAAGGATCAAAAAAGAATTGCATGTGCACGCTCTGATATATGGTTTATTTTTATTTGTTTATTTTATTTGTAATTCAACTGCTAAAAGCGTTATTTATTATTTACATTTTTACATTAAAAGAAATTTTGTTTGAACATTTCAATTTCACGCTGTTAAAAATTACTTTGTATATATTTTATGTCAAACAGACTGTGCATTTATAAGTAAACAAGCACATTGTTATTTTTTGAGAAAAATACTAAAAATTCTTAAGTGATTTTAATAATAAAATTCTATCAATTTTAGTAATTGTTTTAATGGAAGATTGTTTTTTTGTATGTGCGTGTATGTGTGTGGGTGTGGATCAAAGAAAATAGTGTGGAAAAATTAATAAAAAAAAAGAAAAGGAAATATATATGCAATTTTTTTAATTTGGTACGTTTTTATTTTTTGATTTCGGTTCTTAATTTTGGTTTAAAGCGATGCAAATGCAATTTTGTAAATATTTCATACTTATACGCTAAATTTATTATTATATTAATTTTACCACAACCATATGTCTAATTATTTTTGTAGAATATAATTTCATATTTATTTAGTAGACATGTTAAGTACACATACATATATAAAGTATTTGTAGTAGATAATAAAGTTTTATAAGTAGTACAAGTTACGATGAAGTATGATTTTTTTGTTTATTTCTTTTGGATTTTTGCCACTCGCTGGAATTTAGGTTATTTGAGTATTTCATTTGAGATTAGCATGTGGACATTCAGAGATAGTAAATAGTTTTGAAAGGCAGTAAGCGATTACTTTTTTTACGATATCATATACCCAAAGTACGAGCACGGCGTCCAAGCCATCCGCAGGCCGCAGAACTTTGCCAAGTTGTGAAGAAGTTGTAGAAGTACTTAATTAGTTGAGTGTGGCACTACAATGTTAATTAAAAAAGTTACTTATACACTACAGTTAATTTCTAAGTGGCATTAGTGATCAATGAGTTATGTATTAAATTATTTTTTTTTATTATGACATGGTTTTTGGATAGATTCTTTGGTTCGCTTGCGCAAATAAAAACTTAGACTTTTTTTTGGTTGTTTGTTTTACTTTAACAAAAGTCATTGATCTTTATTATTAAAAACACTTTGATATACAAAAAGATATTGAAATTTTCGTTTTTTTTTTGTTTTCTTTCTTACACATAGTAAAATATATATTTGACTTATAGATAAAACATTGTAACATATAATAATAATAATCATAAAAAATATATATATAAAACTTTGTTTTATTGCTTAAATCAGTAAAAATACAAACTAGATTCTTTTTGAATGAATTCATGCTTGAAGTGCTTTATTTCAACAACTTACTTTGTCTGCTCAGTTTCAATTTTCAAAGGCACAAGTCAACTTAAACGCTTTTCAGTTAAGTTTAGAAATTATTTGTTCGTATATTGCTTAATCTTTAAAAACACTACTTAAAAAGTAGAAAAGATAAATATGCATACAAAATTTCAAGCTTTAGCTTAAAATTTGCTTCTTATGCAACTTTCAATGCAACAACGTTAAAGAAATCAATATAGTATGTATGTAACAAAATAATAAATATACATAAAACAAAAAATAATAAAAAAATTTTGTAGGTAAGAAACACAACTAACCTGTTTTGAGCTGTAAATTGTTATTGGTTTAAATCATATCAATCAATCAAATCGTGTCATTCTTCTTTCAGAGCAGAGCTGCGCACGGCCGTTGGTTACAACACAGCAAGGCCAGGCTTGCCAATATTATTATTATTTAATTTTCAAATTCATTAAGTGTATATATAAAAAAAACATCCCAAAAAATTTATTAAAAAAAAAAAAAAACAACAACTAAGAATTGCTCTAAATATTTTTTTTTTGTTTTGTTTTTTGTTCGTAAGTGCAATTTAATTTGGCGAAAAATAATAAACAACAGAAAGAAAATATTTAAATTAACTTAAAAACGAACGAGATTGCTAATTTGTTTTGTTTCTTCTGTGAAACGAAATTCAGTTTTGAAATAATTGTTTTGATTGTTTGTTTGCATATTTAGTTTGTGTTCACAATAACTTTACTTTACTGTATTTCAATGAAGCCTGGCTTAGCTGGTACACCAACCGCAGCTCGCTGATATGGATGATCTCTGTTTGCCAAACGACGCTGTTGCTTTAAGGCGCCTACTAGAATATACGGATATATATATGTTTATATATAATTTCATAAAACGTCTTCTTTATATATATATATATTTACTATATATATGTAAACTATAAAGAAAGTTATACAATATTTGCTACAACAACAAGTAACATTTAGTCATTAAAACTACTTAGATTATAGAAATTTTCATATTGCGCCATTGTTGGAACTGTATTGCTAAGAAAAATTTATAGAACTAGCTGTAAATAACTTATGCCAATTTGAAAAAATTACTTTAAAAAAAATTCTTTTGTTTAAAATCCCGTGTCTTTGGAATGAGTCGTATATGTAATTATTTTATGCGCTTCTTCTTCTATAATTTATTTATATTGCAATGTAGAAATAAGTGATTTTTAAGCATATAAAAAGTGTAACTGTCTGGACATTGAAATGAAATATACCATAAATGTGGGACAGATACTTCGCGTGTAACAGCACTTTACAACTCAAAAGAAAGTGTAGGTTTTTTTTTGTTTATTTTGTTTTCTTTTTCATATACTAAGTGAAAAATTAACAGCTAGCCAACATACGCTTTTATTTCTCACTATTTGAGGGTTTTTCATTTCTTCTTTTTTCTAATAAGCTTCATTATTAAGTAACTCATTTATGTCAATAATATTGCTGACTAGTGCATGTGTGTGTGATTTTCATTGCTTGGTTTATATACTTGGACGGTATATATGTTGAGCTTAGCAAATTCCTACGCTTATATACTTTAATTTTACACACATTTAACTGTGTCGTATGGCTAAAATAAAAACTGTTGACTACGTCACAGCAATAAAATATATCTATAACTTTTCAAACTAAAAAATAAGGTTCATTTAGATATTTCTAAGAAATATTTTAAACGCTTTAAGCACCAACTCGATTCAAGGCATTTATTGCACAAAGTTTATTTTAAACTAAAATAAATGAAGAAGTATGTAGGCCTATTATAATTGCATAAAATTGTTTAACTATTTCGCTGTGAATGGCACATTAATGAAAAAATCTGACGGGTTTCACACTAAACTTTTCGCAAAACTATTGAAAGCTATATTATAATCGTAAGAACGTTCTAAGGTACATTTGTGCATGTTTAAATTTATCTAACGAAATAAATATAAAATTGCTTATGTAAAAATATACTATAAGAGAATCAACTAAATCTAAGAAATGAAAAATATTGGCCCAACACCACGTGAAAAAGCTTTCAACGAAAATAAAAAGAAAAAATAAAATAAAATAAAAACACAAGAAACTTCTAAAATGTGGGTATTTGCTTTTTTCAGCATATTTTGAAAGCGCTTTCAGAATACTTATGGGTTTCTCGAAATTTACTAAATGTAAAAGTTTTTTCAAGTTTTTGTTTTTTGTTTTTAACTAGAATATACTCATTGCTTGCTTTGATAGTAATAGATTATACATAAAAATAAATTGAAGTCAAAATTAAGCTTCCTTAAATCTAAAGAAATTCACTGCAGGTTGCATTAAAAATCACTTATTTCTAATAAATTATATACTATGTATTTAATTATTTATTTAATGCATATACGGCTAGACACAAAAGCTTCACTTTGCATTTGAATAAAAAATATTCATAAATGAAAAAATACTAATAAGTTTATAAGCTTTATCGAGCCATAATTATAAAATTGCAAATAATCATGATGAGTATTTTCCTTTGTTTTTCTCTGTTTTTGTTTTTTGTGGTGTTCTGTTTCATTTTGTTGCATTGCGTTGAATTTCTGAGGCATATGCTTTGTTTACATGTAAAAAAATAAATTCTAACTGATTCCGACATTTTTGTTCTTTCCATGTTTTTTTGTCATATAAAAAATTAAAACTATCTTGAATTTGTGTATAAGATTGTATAAGGAAATAAAGTTCAAAAGACGGATCCGGCATGCAAATATCGACCAACTGTAAAAATTATTTCAACAAAATTCATATAAATTTAAACGAAAATTATATATATAAAAAATTCAATAAGTAATTGATTAATATGATTGGTAAATCTTTTATCAGTTAGCTTTTGTTAATTATTTGCAGCGGCTGTAACAGTTAAACAAATTGCATTTTCACAAATACTAATCGGGTAGATTGGTACGGTTTCAATTTGGATATTTAAATGGATTATTTTTGGTTATGGTAAAATATGTTTCAATGTAAATATTTGAATCAAGCATTAGGCATTAGTTCAAATTAATTTCCGTTAAAAGCAAACAAAATACAAATTGTGTTAGCATTAAATAAATGTGGTTTTAAAATTTTTTCTTTTTTGGGTAAAAAATGTTACAAAATCTAAATCTGAGGTCAAAATAATTTCAAAATTTCAATGTTATGTTACACTTCAAGTTTTGTCAATTTGTATTAAAAAAAAAATTTCATTATATAGCAAATTGTATTTAAAATTCACGAAAACAAAATTAATAAATAACAACTAATAAAAAACAACAAATAAATAAATTATGTTTTTAAATAAATGCAACAAATTAAATTCAATAAAAAGTTAATTTAAAAATGCGTTTTTGATCGTTTGATTGAAAGTAATACTATCAAGTTTGTAACTATAGACTCGAATCTTCCTATTTACATTAAAAATCAAATATAAATAAAGGAAAAATAAAATTAGACGTTTCCTCAACACTTTTTTAACACGAATTGCACTTTAAAAATTATTTTATTCAATTGGAGTGAGCTGTGTTGGCTGGTTTGTGGGTAAAATGTTTTAGGCTACTGTATTATTTTTTGTGATGCTAAATTATGTATGCTTGTGGTTTGTTTATATTTTGTTTTTAGTTCAAACAATTATTAGCGAGAAGTAAAGCTAATTTTAAAATCGCCCCCTTTGGTTAATTAATTGCACGAAAAATATTATGGCGCTCGCGCATATTTTTCAATTAAAATTGAATTAAATATTAATCGTCGATTTTTTTTTTTACGTTTTCACGTATTCGTTCGGTTTTTTTTTTTTTTTTTTCATTTTTGCTTTTGTTTTTTTTGATAATATTTTTTTGACTATTACTTTTAAATCAAAATGAATGTGTACTTTGCTTTAGACACACAGACTTAAAGAACAGAAATAGATAGATTTATCTAGCAAATAACCCACCGCTATGATCAGCATATTCCGTTAGCAGCGGATTTCCAGTGAGCGCAGCATAGTTCGCATAATCACCATAAGGCGCAAAGATCATGCCATGTGTGGGATTCTCAAAGGTAGGTGCTGCTTGGCCAGACAGTATGCTGGTCGCAGTTGTTGGCACTGTCATGCGTGGATTAAGTATCAAGGGCGCACCGAGTGGAGCCGTTGCGGGCGTGCGGATCTGTGCGGCTAGTCCGGGCAAAGCAGGTGTCAGAAGGCGATTCTCCGATGCAGCAACAACACGACGCCATTCCTCTTCACAAACTGCAAATCATAAGATGGTTTAAGATGTCATCATTTAAAAATCTTTGTCTCAAATAAATTTAAAAATATATATATATTTCGTAATAGTTTCACTTATTTAGTGAACATTTTTTCTATTTGAATTTTGCATTACTAGATTAGATTCAGTATCGCAACACACAATGACAAAAGCATTATAAGAGCAGCGGACTCAGTATAATTTTTGTATAAACGGTAAGTACAGCCCAACTTGTTAGATAATTATTTATTAACATTTAGAAAAAGCATAAGTATTTTTTGTATATTTTACAGAGATAGATAAAAGTATACTCAGACGTACCTGCAGCGACTGATTTCGCTGTTGTATCCCTATAAGTGCCGTTAATAATAGCTAATTCCATAAGTTGACGTTTCTTTAGTTCATCTTCGCCTTCGGCTTGCTGTTAGTACGAGTGTATGTTGAGTTGTTGTAGAGGTAGTTGTTGTTGTTTTTTGGTAATTTAATGTATTAATCAATACATTAAAGAAAATTAATAAAAATTTTATCATTAATCAATTGTGTTAAATAGAAATTAAAGCTAATTTTATTATTATGATTATTTTCATTACTATACAAAAGGGACGCGTTGCAAAACACGAATTTATTAAGTACATTTTTTATTATTATTTTTTTTTTTTATAGTTTTTTATTATTTGTTGATTATTATCCTTTAGCATATAAATATGTGGCTCTCGTTTGGATTTTGACTTGATATTCTTACACAACCTTCCACTGAGAATGTACATACATACATTTCGTGAAAATGCCATGTGCAACTGTCAATTTAAAGCAGCATAAGTATTTGGATAAGTTTTAAAAAGGGTAAACATTGATTATTTCTTGCTGTCTATTATAAAACAAAAAAAAAAGTATATAGACTAGGTTAGGTTGACAATTGTCAAATTTACGTACCGGAACAAGCAATTTCTGTACTTCAGCCACTGCTTGGGCTAACTTGACTTTGGCGCGATTTTCAGTATCCTCAACTGTTATCAAAACGTGCAAATCATCTGATAAATGCTCCCAATTGGGTTTACCGCGATTAGCGTCCTCCTGTGAAATAAGTCAAAATCAAAAATGCAAGAAGTGTCAGTTATTTTATTTCATAATTAATTGCCAACACAAGCAGAAATTTAGATTTTCACATAGTTTCTAACAATGTGGTGAAAGTTTTTGGCACAAGTTTAACTTTGTATATGCAAAATGCAAATAAGAAAAGCGTGTCAGAGTCTTCAGCAAGCAATGAATAGAAAGTAAAATGCTTTTGATATGCCGCCCGCTACCGTGACGCTATATTAGCAAATCCCAAAGTGGTTACGCTTATTCAAAATCCCACAACTAACGACAGCCAACGCCTATCACAAAGTGCCTTACTGACCATAAGGTTACAAAAAAAATAATAAATGCTTTTTATTTTTTTTTGTTTTTTCAATAATTGCATATCGTGCATACTCGGCTGCCTTTTATTTTAGAAAAATGACGACAACGGCACTAAATGCTTGCATTTTCAAGGCAAAGATATTAAAAAATACAAAAAATTAAATAAATTCATTTAATTATGCCAATTTCCGCAAATACTTTGAATATAATCACTATAAAAGTCTCAAATACTCAAAAATTACTTTAAACGCATACACATACATAATTACATAAATATGTCTACCATTACGTACATATATTTGTATGTATATACTACATGTACATGGTCAAATCTGGTATATACATATGCATTTAAGTTTTAATGCGCCATTTTGTAGGTGTATACGACATGAGATATGTATACAATTCCTGTTGACAGTTGATTTCCGTGCCAAATGAAAATTATAGTCAATTAAAAACCATACGACTGGCTGCTGCTCTTTCTCTGATGTTCTTGATGATGCTGCTGCTGTTTATTGCTATATATTATATACAAATATATATGCATATGTATGAATATTGTCACTCATATGCCATGATGATTTAATTTCATTTGACACTTCGTAGCCATAGCAGAGGCAGAAGAAACAACAAATTTTAAAGTTATGCATATGTATATGTAAGCTAGCTGACATTATGGCCAAAAAGCCACACACATGTGTGATGTATAATATACATATATGTATGAATACACTTGTACATATATATTTATATAAAGTATTAAAAAATATTTCGTACATCTTTGATTTTATAATGGCTGCAGGTTTAATAATTTAGTAGCTTAAAAAAATAACGCAAGCCAAGAGCACCACCCACATGCTGATATATGCGACGACGGTCAGCGCTGAATCAGCAAATAGAAATGAAAAAACAAAAAAACAAAACAAAACAAAAAAAAAATATTAAAAATCGTCATACATGAAAAAAACAGCCAGTCTTTTGCGAAAGCTGCAAAAAAATAAAAAAGAAATCTCTGCTGCCAAGTAAACAGCTCATGATACTCTGACACTCGGATGCTTAACTTTTACGTATTTAAAAATAATTTAAACAATGAATCGCATGTGTACAAACATTACTCATACCGCGAATTTTGGCTGACAGCAAAAAAAAAAATAAAATTAAAAATAAAAAAAATCACCACCTAAAACAAAATCACAAAAAGTAGCAGCAACAAAATTGCAATTAGCCGTTAAAATATTAATACATGTTTGTTGTTTTTGTTTGTATTTTGTTGTCGTTGTTGCTACTTCGGCGCTAGTTGTCTTCATTGCTATTATTGCGGTTATTTTCTCGGCTAGTTGTTGGCGGTTCTCTTCACCCACAATCATTGCACGCGCTGTGTGGTTGGCAGTCGCTCTTTATATGAGATCGAAATATCGCACTATAGCATAATGACTGTCTGTTTATTTCGTTTGTTTGCCTCTTTGACTTTGTTTTAGCGACCGCTCTAGACGTCTGTAGTAGGTGAATGCATTCGCGTGGCCTCAATAGTTTACTTTACTTTATACTTATTTTTAGTTAAAATGACGCAAAGCAAAGCAGAGCAGAGGTACCAAATTTTGTTGCTGGTTTCTTTTACGTTTGGCTGCTTCGGCCTACGACACGTTTACTTTTTGACAGCTCTTAAATTGACACTTGAACGTATGCGGCAGCAAAAGCAAAGATTGTAGCACTAGCTGCTGCTTGCCGGTCGTTATGTATTCTATATTCAACGAATTTTGTTATATTTTTTTTTTTTGCCATTTTTTTTAATCAACTCACATATAGCAGAGCCAACTTCAAAAAATAGTTCAAAGCAAGCACGTCATAATTTATGGCTCTTCTATCATTTCATGACACTTGTCGGTCACTTGTCTTCCTCTTTTTTTTAAACTTAATTTATTGCAATTATGCTTTAATATATATGCGTATTTATTTTAGTAGGATCTTGTTGTTTTTTTCTTACTAGTTTGTCTATACAAATTGGACTTAAAATTTTAAAAAGAAACCGAAAAATATTAAAGTCCATTTATTATTATGAATGTCACCACAACACTGAATTATTTAATGCTATGGAGCAACAGAAAAACAACAGAAAATTCAGATAGGCAAACTGTCTCACTAAATCACTTTATGCAAATGAGACCGACCTAAGCAACAGTGAACAGACAAATGTTGCCAAGTTGGCACTTATTCTCCTGCGGAAATAATTGCATGGGCGTCATGACACGCCCTTGTTAAAGTCTTGTGCATTTTTTAACCTCAAATGTTTGAAGTTTACTTTGACAACATCAAACCTACTTACCTTCTTTTTGTCTCTCATGGAGCCTTTGCCTCTGACCATAATCTTGCAACCAGTCTCTTGTTCTAATTGTTTGGCTGTCATACCGCGTGGTCCCAGAATTCGGCCAACGAAGTTGAACTGTAATTGCAAACGAAAAACAAAAAAAATAAAATTATTAATGTTTATTAATTGTATTGCTTTGCATGTTTGGCGTTTCATTTAAATTCCTTCAAATTGCAATAATCCGTGGCAAATGCCATTAAAATTAGCGAAAAAAAATTTAAATAAAAAAATCAAAACAAACAAGCAAATCAAACCAAGGTCTAGTCATTAGACAGCAACAATTGCTATGCGACGGCGGCCACCAAATTAACCTGTCACATTGGCATTAAGTGTTGAAAAATTATGACTCTAAGGCTACTTTTTGGATTATTAGATTATGCTTAAAAACTCTAAAAATATTTTCGAATCGACATTAAACATCAGATAACAACAAAAGTCGTTTGCATGTTGTGTTTGTCAAAAATGCATGTGGTTACAAATAAAAAACATAAAAGGAAAAAGTCGCAAACCACCAAAAATGACCTAAGGCGACACACGTCTGAATTCAACACGATCATGCAATCAGCGACATGAAAAGACTCTAAGCAAAGCAAAACGAATTGAAAAACGTTTGAAATGCAATAAACTGCATAACAACAAAGCGAAGATCATATTGCATGGCATTCTGTTGCTGGTGATTTTTTATTTTTAAAGACGTCAGCACGCTGTGAGTTTGGTACAACGACGCGTATGATTAACCTGTGCTCATGCTGTGCGCTTGACTTGTTAAACACTTAAATGCTTAGCAACAATTACGTATCGCCACAACAAAACAAAAAAAAAAATAGGAAAAAAAAAATAACAGAAAAATTAAAAATGAAAACGCAAAACTAGTTTTTACAAAAAATTATTAGCCAAATGGCGGCGTTAATCAATCATCAGTTACTTAAATCGCTGTACAAAGGAATTTTTATTACGCGCGCACACAGCACTATGGCATTAAATTAGGCACAACGTCTAATGCAAATGCGAAAACGAAACAAGTCGCAAGAGTATATGGGCAATAATTATTTGCAAAAAGAATGCATTTAATTCGCATATATCTTTATCTAAATGTTGGCCATAAATTTTTCACGGGAGATTGTCATATCGAGTGGTAGAAACGACGCGCCTCAAATTATGCTGCACATTATTAAAATATGCACTAACTATCAGTTAGAAAACAATTATTGCATTATTTCCAAAAGATAAACTCAACAGTGCATATGTGTGTTATGCACTTGTCAATGCATAAATCAAAGCAAATATAATTGAACTTATAAATTGAAATCGATCGCAGCTAGCATTGTGCAAAATGAGTACAAACTGCAAATGCAAACGCCACCTACGCGACTTGACTTGCTGATTGGCTTACAAAAATCAAATATTAATAAAAAAAAAACAATATATATATATATATATATACGCGAATATAAATATATATGGTATGTATATTCATGTCTATATCGATCCGATGATGTGATGTTTTTGTAACGTTCGGTGTGCTGCCGCTTACGTGTAACAACTGTCTGCCTCAGCATTGATGACTATCAGCCTGCTAATCAACTGACGCGCAACTGGTGAGCTGGCGAATAAGATCGAAATCAATTGAGATTGCTTTGCACACAAAATTACCGAATCCACTGGCACGCTGGCTCAATACACAGTCAAAATTATTGTATCACTATGCTGTAAGTGTAAAATACTGCAATTTATTTGAACACACCGTCGTCTCTATTTTAGACATAGGCACTCATTGCCGGCAGTCAACTGACTGGCAGCCAACGAGTAAACAAATAGAAAAGAAAAATACGAAAACAAAAAAAAAGAAAAGCGAAAAATTGCTATACAGGCAGACAGCACATCACAGCTCAGCTGTTGGATATCAGTTAATTGGGCGATGTTTCATCTGCGACTATGTGCAATCAATTGCAGTGCAAACTGCACAAAAAAGCCACTTTTTTCAATTAATGCAACTCAAATATGTACAATGTGCGTATTAAGCTTAATTAAATTTGATTTTTTTACGATTACGCTTTTGCTTATTTACAGTTATTGAATTTTAATTAAAGCCGAGATGAGCAAAAAAATTTAACCAAATAAACTGATATATGCAGGCAGATCAGCAATGCCCAGACAATTTAGGCTTAAGAGGGTTGATCAATTTGTTGTTAGCAAATCCAGTAGAAAGCGATAAGAGGCATCTTTCAGCAGTTTATTGTCACATTTGGTATGGTTGTTTTCATAAACGATTAAAGCTAACAATTTTTAAGTATTTTTACATAACAGGGGAAAAACGAGTTTTGTAAAGTGATCGAAATATCTGCATTTGAAGACTTTAGGCTAGTGACTTCGAAAAGTGATCATCATCAAATCTGCCGTGCTCAAAAGAGAACATGTTGCAAAAAAGGAATGTATTAATAAAAAACAAATATGCCTAATTATATTTTTCTAACTTGTTGAAGTACTCTCATACTTAATATTTATATATTTATTTCAACAACCGAAAAATAAACGAACATACCACACTTTGATTAGTCAAGGTACACACTGCCAGAACCATGTAAATACCACAGAGTGTATAGCAAGAACTAGTCGTTAGACTGTCAGAACAACAATTTGTGAGTACCCAGCCAACAGGATATTCATATTGTAAACATGGCCAATAACAAGAGATTAGCAATTACTTTAAGTGTATGTGATAATGGCTAACTAATATAATTAAGTGATTTCTAGTTGAGTAAGAAATGCTGCGTTCTATATTTTAATTAAATTACCAAAAGAATAAACATTAAATAAAATAAAATTTAAAAAAGAACGGTAAGCCTTTTGTCCATTTTAATTGGATTTTAATTAAAATAGATAGCAGAATAAAAGAACACAAAATGAGAAACTGCAAGCAAGCATGAGGGATGCTTTGCTGTATGCTTGCAGTGTATTTGCTTACATTTCATTAAGCCAGCAAAAACGTAGGAAACTGATAACATAAGATAATAAATTAAGCTAATAAGTTGAAGTATACGTTTTGAAACTATAAATAACATTATAGTGAATATACAAAAAAAGCAACAATGCCACTCATTTGTGGATAATAAAGCACGGAAAAAGTTGTAAACAAGTAAGTGGACTTGCGTATTTACCAAAACACTTGTGTCAAGTTGAGTGGAGTTTAATGTGAGTTTTACAGGTACAAGTACTAGCAGTGGTACTCGTACAAGAATAAAAATCTCAACACAACAAAACAAAAGCAGCAGCTCAAATAAATCTAAGTGCACACTAAACAGTTTGTACACACTGATAAGCGCCACCGAACGCACAAAGCAGACAACACAGGCAAAACGAACTGGCAGACAGACATACAGACAGGCGCAGGCAGGTAGGTAGGTAGCTTGGTAGACAACAGTACAAGTGGGGCGCCTTTTATTTTGATTTCAATTTTATTATAAAAGGTAAACATTTAACTGATAAGCTCCAAGTACTTGGTAGAGGAAGCGCGCATGCTGGGGCAAAATGCGACAAAGCCAACACACGCAATACGAAATATCAAACAAAAACAAAAAAAAAAAAAAAACAAATAAAAAACTGATAAGCATGCGAAAAATTTATATTTGAATAATAGCCGCCGCCTGCTGAAAGCTAAGGTAACCGACTGTAGCAGAAAGAGAAACCAAAATCGAAACTGAAACTGACTGCTGCTGTTGTTGTTGTTGTTGTCGGTGTATGTTGCCATAACTGCAAATGTACATAAATGTAAAATGAAAATCCAAGAATATAATGCCAATGTGTTCTTAGATTTTCTTTACTTGATTTTTCTCAGTGCCATTAAATATGAAAAGCCGCTTAGTGCGCACCAAACAGTTACTACACGAGGATGGTCAGGCGTCAGCCATTTTGTTGCAATTTCTTTAACATCATTGATTTTGATTTTCCATTGTGTTGCTAACTGCCAAGTGGTAACCTTTGTACATTTAGTTTTCAATTAATGTTCACTTGACTTCTGAGCGAGTTTTAAGTTAACACAGAAAACACGCACACAATGCCAGATACGAAGAATGTGCGTAATGTCATTAGTAGAGAACAAATCAGATGTTTGTATGTGTGATTTGATTTGAACAATTTTCCATTATACGCAATCTGTCTATCTGTGAGTATGAATGTGCCACTTCAGCTGTTCAACTTGGAATTTATATTGAAACTAAACACAGATAAATTTATGACGCTCCTTACATACACCAGACCAGACCAGAGGCGCAGCTCGATGGGCCTTTCTCAGTTAATTGTCGGTTCAGATCAAATACGTTTTTGTTGTTATTGTTTTTGTACAGTGCATAATTAAGCGAAGCCGTGCTTCATTTACTGTGCAACATCAATTAACGCGACAACAAAAAGTGTGTCTATTTTACATGGAAAATATAAATCACAATTTGACAAGCGCGGCAAAACATTGCGCTGAAAATGTATTCGTACTTATTAAATTATTTAAAATTCATTAACTATTAACATGCTTGTTCATTTGGATTTTTATGTTTATGACTAATTTGCGCTGTTTAGTTTTAAATTAGTTAAGTTACATAAGTTACACATTACACAGGCCGGCATTTAGCTTATAATAAATGACATACCAAGTAAACGTGAAATTTGCAACTCGAATACGGACTGCTATTTCACAATTACACTAAATATCTCATTTTTAGAGCTCTTACTGGCACTCAACTTAGATTATTCCAATCTAAACAAAAAACAATCATATGCATACTTCCGGCAAGATTTTTCTTATATGCATTCTTGCCATGAGTAAGACCTCAGCCTTTGAGACCGTTATAACCAGGAAAACATTATAAACCCACAATCTTATGGCGTTTTGACAGCAGGTTGAGATTTTTGTAGCAGACATGTTGTGTGCATACTTATGAAAATGTTACACCTACAGCTTCTTTATTATCATCTGTTGTGAAGCCTACTCTATAACAATTTTTTGCGTCTGATTTGAGTCATTTTGGGCTGTCAGGCTAGTCGCGCCCAAATGAAATTACTACGCCATAACTCTTCCTACTATTGCACAGTAGGTACTAAATTAAACTAAACACGGCTATTAAAACTAACAATATTTGCATTCATTATAATGAAAGCCGTTGCTCAGATGTAACATAAAGCTAAATTCGTGTTAGACATGACCACACATACATCAGTAGTGAGAGCTGAGAACTATGCATGCTACTTTAAAAAATGCAACATAGCAAGCAAACGCTGAGTGTGAATGTTATTCTGTTCGAAAACAAAAAACACAAACTCGCAAACAATGTGCACAAATAATTGCAGTAATTAATTGTAAACTATTTAAAAAGTATACTCTTTTTGTCTCTTTGCAGTTGCCTTTACTGTGTTTTTAATTAAGTTGTACAGTGCTATGCCAATTGAGCAGAGTGAAATAAAAAAAAAAATTAAGGAGAATAAAAATAAAAAATATATGAAGTCACTTGCGCACAACAATTAAACGGCTAGGCAAGGCAGGCGGTTTTTATGCTGCTTATGTCTCTCTAATAATGCAAACAAATACAAAATGCGCTTTAAACTTTATAAATGAGCTGACATGTTGCGTCAACTTGACAAATTATTGCAGTTGACAACTGCAATATTTATTTTGTTTAATAAATAATGTTTCTTTTTTACATGCGTCTGTCAGATAAACAGCAGCCACAACTTTAAACAAAAAGTTCCCATTTTATGCAAAAAATATTACATTTAAGGCAAAATATACGCCTGACTCATAAACTATAAATTTATTCTTTTTTTTTTTTTTTCTAAATGAATTTTTACATATTTTTCTTTATTCAAATTATTTTTTTTATCGCTTGCCTTAAATCACTTAACACAGCACAACGTGCAAACCGAACAAGGCAAATCAGCTTTCAATATTTAAACAAAATTGCTTCGCGCAAGGAAATATTCAAAAATTCGTTACAGACATAAAGCAAAAGAAAAGAAATACAAAACAAAAAAAAAAGGGGGAAAAACAAATTAAATTAATGCCTGCCGGCTGACGTTGATATTCTACATACGGTCAGAATGAGCAGTTTCTTAAAAATAGGTAAAACACAACACAGAAAAAAAAGAATAAAATTAAAATAAAAAAAGAAATATGATAGAAAATTTCGCACAAAGTCTCACCCCTCGTTTTGTAAGTGAAATTTCGAAATATCCGAAAGAAATTTAGCCGAAAAAGAAAACAGCTTACAAGTATCAAATGTTGCATATTTGGCTAATGTCAAAAAAGCCAAACATTAACAAAAATTTCGCAATTTAGCGCAAAAATATGGCAATTTATTTAATGATTTATCGCAACGCTCGAACGCCGACATATTTTGGATATATTTTCATTTGATTTCCTTTTTATTTTATACACAAGCACTTGGCAGCGCACATCAATAGGTGGTTATATATAGCTAAAGAAGCAGCAATAACATATACATTTCTTTAATAAGCAATAAAAAAAAAAATAATCAAAAAAGAAACATAACGTAGGACACCTGAAATGTATCACAATTTCACAACATCCAATATTCTGCGTGGCTGTCGGCATTTTTCTCAAGGGTGATTTTTAACAAACCTGGAAACTTTTTTGATTTACATTTAGTTGTATCAAATTTATTGCTTGATTTCCTTTTCATTTTCTTGCGAATAGTCTGTGGTGTGCCATTTTCAAGTTGTCGACATGATGTATAGTGAATTTTTTATTTTTTATTTTGTTTTTCTCATGTTTTCAACTTTAATGCCGTCTATAAAAATCTAAGCAGCTTAATGATTGTCAAAATTTTGTTGCTGTTCTTTGTTTCAACTAATTAATATATGAGCTAGGTGGGCTTAATTAAATTATATTTTTGGCGCCTTTGAGTTACACAACACATAAACAAAAAGGGTGAGAAATGCTGTAAAGCGCTTATATATTTATTTATTATTTTGTTGCTTTTTGTTGTACGCGTTTTATGGATTAGCTAAACAAAGCTAAACAATATTTATGCTGATTGATGCCATTGCATTAAAGTCAATTTTAATAATGCTGTCATCATACTAAAATATTTTTACTGTGCTGATTGAAATTTATATTAGCAACCTTTAGCGTACAAAAACGTCGGCTGCAAATAGTTTCAATTAATGTGAGTAGCTTTGCACTGTCGATATGCGTGTTTATTTGCAAAATGTTTGTGCTATTTGTATTTTAATTGAATTATGTCATGCAGATCTGTTTGTGAAAATAGTTCACATCTTTAACTTAATTCAGAGCCGTTACATAAAAACATATGGTGCATTACATATTGAACTAAAAATATATTTTACTAAAAGTAAACTATGATCAATACGTGTTATTCAAAATACATACTCAAATTCTGAAATCGCCTACACAAACACTTAACAGATTGAAAACAAGAAAGAAAACGAAAAAAAAACTACTAGCCGTCAAGCAATTTCCTGAAACGCTTCACTGATTTCTACTAACCCGTTTGTTTTATTTTAAAGTTTAAGAAGAAATAGTATATTAAAATAAAATAAGTAAAAAACAACACTATTCGCCATGTTTGAATTTTGTTACGCATTTTAAAGCACACTTCGACGGCGAAACAGCAACTCAAACGCCAGAAATTTTCCAAGTTCCAAGTTTCTTTTCTTGAAGGCGCATTTAGTAATCTTAGAAGCAAGAAAAAACAAAGAATAGTAAAAATAACAATGAAATGCGTTACATAAGCAGCTCGCATTTGTTGCAGTTATAATAATAGTAACAACAACAACAACACCAACTACGGCAACAACATGCAAAGCACAGCAGTAGTCTTCACTGAAGCGTCGTCGGCACACCTTAAAGCGATTTCCGGTGTGCCATTTGCTCATTGGGCTCCATTGAGCAACGACAACAGCAACAAAGCGGGACGAACGAGGCTAAGCTAAGGCGGCACACGCCAAACGCTCCCTTGTCTGCTCGCCTGCGACTGCCTGCATCATCATTATGATCATCATCATTATCATCTACATTGCCAACAACGTTGTTGTCAATTCTAATTAGCGGAAGCGTTTCAAATGCGCCCAGTTTTGATTGCTGTTTCTTTTTGTCTTTTTCATTTTTCTAATTTTTTATTTCAGTCTTTTCATATAATCGAATTTAGATAGATTTACGATTTTTAACTTTTCACATTTTTTTTTTTTTTCGTGAATTGAGTATTTTCTGTGCATATTGAATTTTTTTATTTGTGTCTGTCTGAATTGGTTTTAAGTTGGGCACGCCGCCGTCGCGCATTTGTTACTTTAGTTTTGTGCGTTCTATTACGTAATTGTGCACTGATCCACTAAGTGTTACGATTAAGCAATCATGTCTTTGTTCATATTTGCTATACTTACATCTGGATGTTCTCGTACTGGCACATAGACTTTTTCATTTAATGTTACAACGGCGCCTTCGGGTTCTGGCAATGTGAGTGGTTCCTTTTTGACGCCATTTATTTGAAATAGTGAAGCACGTACGCGCGCAATTTCTGAAAATGCAAAAAACAAAAACCATAAATGAATACTCTGTTAAAAGTGTTTTAACTATTAAATGGTTAGCACAAGCCACACAAAAAGGCAATTTTCAACGCCTTTTTACTATTCTATATAACTTAATAAAGAGAGAAAGAGAAAAAAAAGGCATAATTTAAAAAATGCAACATATTTTGGTAATTGCGCATATAACCATGAACATGCAACAAGTTAACAGCAACAACAACTACAACAATTGTATCTGCTCAACTGCGCGCACATTGCACACGAGAGGCATCGCAAACGTTTAGCAGCTACATAAAAAATTATTTAACTTCGGAGAAGCCATTATGCTGCCGTTGATAATAATAATGTGGCTGGTTGTTGTTAACACATGCTCTAGTGGGTTGTTGTTGTTGGCAACAAAATATACAACGCTGATCATCATCAGCTGCCAGCGTTCATTTTAATTAAACACTTCGCTTAGTTGCTGCGTACACATTAACTACAACGATTTGTCATATTAAGCTACTTAATAATGCTAAATTACAAATAATTTGTTATTATAAACCAAATAAATAGTTAATATATGCGACATTAACAGCGTGAGAAATGTGTTGTTTGTTTTGAGCGTTGTTCATTTATTGATTAACACAAATCGTAGTTAATCTTTGTATTAGTTCATTTCAACACTTTGTGATATCATTTGCTACTGCTATATAAGAATATGTTAAACAATTGCAACGTCTCAGCTCATCGTCTTTTCTATTTTGCACAGTGACCTCAGAACAAACTGCAACAATTACAACAACATCAGACATTCATCTATAATTTACACTTTTCGAGGTGACAGCATCATGAAACGAAATGGATACAAACCGCCGCCCGCTGCGCATGAATAGCTGACAACAAATCGATCTTATCAACGATTTGCTGCAATTCTTTCGTATAGGCCAATTATGCATTAACTCGTTTTTACTTGTATCTCAAATGTCAATAGACAGCTAAACAATATGCTTCTTTATCTGATGCGTGTCAATTTTTTACAAGTGCTGTTAATTTTCTATGTCATTTCCTTTTTTATTGATTGTCATAATCTGCAACCAGTTAGCCATGTGCATAAACTTTGTAAAATTCTAGGCAGCACTTTTTGTTTTAATTGCTTATTTTTTTTCTTATTTTGCAACCTACATGTGGGTTACATACGTGTGGGTTATGTTCGTTTTCTAGTTCTATGCATATTTTTAAAAAAGAATGTACTATTTTATTGCTAGCTATTATATTTTGTTTTTTCTTTCTTTTTGATTTAATTGGCATAAAATTTGACTATTTATTGACAGCAATGTGCCAAAAGTATTCTAAAAATATACGCAAATTGTGTAGAGGCGCAGACAGGCGAAACATGTTTAGGCAAAACCCAAGCAAAAGCAAAGGGCCAAAAAGCGTGCATGGGACTTTGCAAGGCGCAACACCACATGAAGACATTAATAATTTATGGTCTATGCAAGCAAGCCAACTTAAATGTAATGGCCATGCTGTTTTCATGTTTGCTAAAAAAAAAACATAAAAATAAGCAAAGGTACAGATCATTGCAAGACGAAAAAAAATGCAAATGTGTGTGTTCATTCAATAATATGTATAAATTAATTTTATTTTACTTGATGCAGGCAAAATTTTGGCAATTAAATAACATGGGTGACAAATCGATTTTCAATGTGTATTCTTAGTACAGTACGAAAAATTGTTCAAATGACACAAGCGATATGCACGATGTCTTTCAACTCACGCACAGGCTGCTCATTATGAAATCAGCAAAGTCTGAATAAGCTACATCGCGATCTACCGTGCGATGCTTAAACATTTATCAATCATATTTTATTTCAGCAGTAATATTAATTTTAATGGCAGCTCTGCAACAGGCTTTTGCTTATGGGCCTACTGTCGGAAGGAGGAGGAATGAGCAATGAGTTGATTTAAAATTGAAATAAATTTCACTTGAATGCTAACAATTTTTTTTTAATTTATTTAAGCTCAATAGGATAATTATCCTACAACATTATTCCCTACAACTTAAGGTTCGCATTTACACGCAAATAAAACCTTTCACAATGCTATAAAACTCGGTTCACAATATGATTATAACATGTATAAGATATATACAAAATTTCCTATAAATTTAAGAAACGCATAATAGTTTAGATGTCGATATAAAAATTCCTTTCCAAAAATCAAATCTCAAGTTTTGTTCCATATGATTCTTTCGAGAATAAACAATGCATACACTATATATTGCACGTATATATAATTTTATTGTATATAACAGCCAACGCATGCAATGCTATATTTGCAAAGTCGACAACACAAGCGACAACCAAACATACAATGTATGCCACTTAGTTTTTATTATCATAAGCAATAACAAAATGAAGAAACTATTAAAACAAAACACAGAAAAAAAATAGAAACAAAAATAAAATCTAATACTTTAACGTTTGCCTACACATTTGCACAGCTAACCATTTTGGGATTGCAGCACCTTATACGGATTAGACGCTACTAAACGAAGTAAGCCTTCAACATGCGATTTGGCTGAAATACAAATTTCACAGCAACAACAACTTATGTATAATAAAATTTTATGAATAAACTTGACTTGCATTAGCAACAAAAAACACAAATGAAAACCAACGCAAAATTAACAAAGAATAAAAAATCGCATGCTTGGAAAAAAAAAAAAAAAAGACACCCGCAGTTAAGAATGAACACGAACGAACAACTTCGACAATTTGTTTGCCATAAATGTACAGAAAAGTAACAAACAAAAGCCAAAACCAACAACAATTACAACAACAAAAACGAATGAACTTATTAATGAATTTTAAGATTATTTCATTGATTACTAGCGTGAAGCTGTTTCAACTCTTCCGCTCAACTCGCGAAGCAACAACAATAACAAAGTGAAACCCAACGCCCACCACCTGCTGCCATATAAACTTGCAAATTCTTAAAAACGCCAACAACATATGCCCTAAAATGGTTTGTGCTGCGCACAAGTTTATAAATTAACATTTAATTATCAAGTGACGCATATACGAACATATGTATGTATCTATATAACATATATATATATGTATAATATAAAAATTATTAATTTGCATAAATAGCGCAGCGTATCAAAGCGTATTGCTTAATTATTGTAATTTACATAACCACCGACTCTGACGGTGGTCAATCACAATGTTGTTATTAGATTGGTCCGCCAGCGGCTGCTAATCAAATGCATTTCGCTTTAGTTAATTCAAACACTTATTTAGTGACTAATCCCATTAATTTATAACTCTCAGCCAGGCATGTTGATTTCTATTTATTTATCTAAATGTTCGCTACACATAGTACACTAATTTTCTTAATTTATGCATTGATTATTCATCGTAATCCTCGCGCTTTCGTTTGTGCATCAGTCACGCAGCAGTCATGCTGTCATCGTCATGCAATCGGAGAGTATGTAAGACATTTGCTCGATTAAAAGTGACAGCTGTCACAATTGCACTTATGCTCAGTGTAATGTTGCTGCGTCGTAAAGTTATTCAAAATATTTTTCTTGTTTTTCATTAAAAGAGGTCAAAAAAATATGAGTTTTATTATGAGCTCAAAAAAGATTAAACTACATATTTTTGAAATTAATTTCAGCTCACAAATTAGTAACGTTCGATTTTTTTTCATGCTTGCAATCAATTTGATTTTATTTTTTTATTATTCATCCCTGTGCATTTTGGTTTTTTATTAAATCAAATGTCAAAATCATACAATATAAACGTGTATAATATATAACCTTTATATACGAACATAAAAATAAATGTCGCCCAGCATTGCTACTGTATAAAAGAAAAAAAAAAAACATAAAAAATATACATGCGCCAGAAAATATGAAAATAATATGCGTTATTTTCCAAGCTCATTTTCACAACAATTTAGCGTGCGTTCATCTGCTAACTGCTGACTGATGCTGAGGCTGCATTTGCTCTGCGTAAACAAACAGCAACCAAAAATTGAGATCGTCACATATTTATTTTGTCTGTTTGCTTTTTTAGTTGTCACATACATAAATTATCAAGACATCTTGCTGTTCTGTTTCTTTTTTTGTATGAATAATTTGCAAGTAAAAATAACAAGACAACGAAAAATTAATTTTAAAATAAATTAAATAAAAGCACAACAGTCGCGGCGGTTTGCTTAAATAAGTAAATTACACGCTTGACTGCGAGACAGCAAATCTAAAGCGCACACCTAGGATCTTAGTATTCTGTTTTATAATTGTTTGATTTTATTTTTTTATACACACATATATGTATATTTAATTAAAAATAGCGCCAAACATAAAATAGCCAGGATGCTAGATGATATCTTTAACCCATATATAACACCTTTAAGACAACAGACATATGCATGCTGTAAAAAAACAAAACATAAGAAATAAGAAACAAAATGAAAAAAGTCTAAAACAATTGGCGATTTGCATTAGTACACGTTTTTTTTTTTTTTTTTTTTTGCCATGACTGTCGTTGTATCTGCAACTTGTATCTGTGTTTAATTTATGAATGCAAGACCATTCATACAAATTACTTGTTACTCTTTGTGCGCCTACCACTTTAAATTATTTTTTTTTTCCACTGCTTTGACGATAATTGTGTAGGTGCTGATGTTGTCTCTTTTGAAACACGACTTTTATAAAGCTCATGTGCATATATAGACTCAATTCGTGTTTTTTTTTTTTTATTGATTATTTTCGGCACAATGTCATTTGAGTGCTTTTGGCGCTGTTATGTTGTGTTGTGTGGGTTCCTACAGTTTCACTTTATTTTTCATTTTTGCGCTCACGCTTTGAAATTTGTTATGGCCAGCAAGACAACCATTTAACTTCAAATAAACAAAAACAAACTTATACAGCAACAACGAATGTTGCCGAACTGTTTTTATTGCTTTATGACATTTATGCAATTATTGTTAATACAACAAATTCACTTGGCTATTTTGTTTCAATTTTAATTTGTTTCAACTTGACTTTTATGTTAAATGCCAACTTTTCAACTCTGAATGTTTATCATTTTTACCAAGTTCAGCTGAACTATTTAAAACACGCAATAAAATGTATCTTTGCATAGACCAATTTCATTTTAAAAAGTTTATCATATACAAAAGAAGTCATAAAAACAAAGCAAAAAAAAATGTTCAACTTTTTGCATTAAAAAAGTTACTAGTGCCATATTACAAAAATAATTACTTTATTGAAAAGAAAGAAAAAAAAACCTTAATAAAATGCAACGCCAACAACTTTAAACAAACACAAAAACAACAATGTTAGCACGCACACCTAATTAGTTTATTATAGCAATTTTAGTTTTTGTTTTTTATTTTAACCAAGTGGGTCACACTTTAATTTATGCGTAACAATTTGTCTACAAAAAAAAAATTCATTATAATGAATGTATTAAAACTTATTTTCCGACATTTTTTATATGCACATACACAGGCATTGTTTTCAGTTTAAGTGCTATGAGACTTGCTGCTGTTGCACAGTTTTAATGAAAGTAATAGTATATTGTGTGTGCAAAACAAAGTATTTAAAATATAGTACAGAAACAATATATCAGTCAATGCTATGCAATACATGTAAACCGTAAAATTGGTCACAGTAGAAGCCACGTTTTAATAAAGCCACGAAATGAATTCAGCACAAACAAAACAATGCAAGACAAACCTAAGCAAATGATAAGTAAAAGGCCATATCAAAAGAAATATGCCAAATGTAAAAAAAAAATGCAAATTACTCAGCAGAAAACAAAATAAACTAAGAGGTAAACTTATTTAAACATTTTAAGCCAACGCATGAGTTCCATCTGAGCACACCGTTAAAGGCGCATAACTGCCTTGGGGTGGGGTGGTGTGTGTTTCACGTACGTTGCCTACCTGACGATTGTTAGCCAAATAAAAATCTTATACATATTTATAATTTTCTTTGTTTAATTTCAAATTTAACTGCACGAAAACAATAATAGCACAAAAAAAAAAAAAGTTAAATAAATAAATAATCCAAAATCAACGATACGCGTAAAATTAAAACCAACAAAAGAAAATTATGATAAGCAAAACAAAAGGAAAAGAAGCAAAAAAAAAAACAATATTTAAATAAACAACGGCGCAAAAATGAAATCCAAACAGCAAAAAATCATTTTCATGATAAAAAGCATATTAAGTAAACAAAAAATATTAAAATATAAAAAAATGTGCAAATTATTAGTCAAACAAATATTTCGTCGAATAAAATAAATATTTAACAGTGCAATGCAATTTTTTTCTTATTAGGCTGCAAATAAAGGACTTGCCATATGTTAAACGCTATTCAAAAAGAAAAAGAAGAAAAAACGCCGTTAAAGGGAAATGGAACTGGTTATAAGTACGTGCGCGCTTTGAAACGTGTTTAAATATTTTAGTAAAACAAAAACAACAAAGACACAAAATTCAAGTTGTATGGTATTTATGAGGCAATTATTTTATTATTAGCAACTGTCAGCGTTACTAGTATACGAACGTAAAAATTAAAAAAAGAAATTATTTAATATTGTAAGAAAAAAATACTAAACAAATAGGTAAGCAGCACATCAATTCACTGACAAGCCAAGCGCATTGACTAATCATATTAAATAGCAGAATTCATTACGTAAAGAATGCCAACAAATTAAACAAAGCAAACAAAGTACAAACTTAATTTTGATAACTTAAGTCACTTGACCAATAAAAGAAAAAACAATATAGAGAAGAAAAAATTCAAGATATAGTTTTTCCCCGTCAAACTGCAGAAGATGTTTAACAGCTTACAGTAATTAACTCAAAAGCAGACAAGCAATGTGAAGCCTTTGATAGCTAGTTTTGTATTTGATCATTTAATGACAAAAGCCGGTAAGCCGTCAAAGAAAAATGTCTGCGGCAGCGCAAGAACAATGCCAAAGAGATGAAAGTTGCTGCTGCAACAAATTGTCGCCTTTTCTTTTCGTTTGCGGCGGCATTAGTTGTCCCAAATTTTCTGGTTTTCGTTTTCTTGAATTTTCACTCTCATTTCGCTCGTTTCGCTGCCGTTGCCATTGCGCGCTTCACGACTGTTTCTTTGCCACAATTAAAGCATCAACGAGCCGCAGCCTTGCTTGACTGACTGTATACATAAATCGCAAAACATGGTACTAAAGCCATATATAATACACATTTATTCCCAACGTTGTCGCTTTTCTTCATAAATAATCAGATTTCGCAGCATTAGTACGCGAAAATTTTCGGTGAGCTTTTTCTGTTTTATTTTTTTTTTAACATGCGGGCGGTGTTGTGCGCACAATACAGGCCCATGAATTGTTTTTTTAAATATAAAATATGACGGCGGAAATGAGTTTTTGTCTGAAGCAATCAAAATTGAAAAAAAGAAAAACTATGTTCCCGTTTTTTTCACTTCAGCAACTTTTACTATTAACACCTTTTCACAGCAAAATACAATAAAATGTTTGTAGAAAACGAAAATTTTCTTTTACTCTTCATACCTGCGTTTAAGAAAAAAAAATGCAACAACATGAACACGAAAACATCACCTTAATGTTGTCGCCCGTCGTAAATGTGACGCAAAAATTTCGTAAACAAAATTTCATGTGGGTTTAGTTTAAGCGTCGAAGCGACAAATAAGACACAAAAAACGAAACGGAAATAAAACTAAAGTGAAACAAAATTCACTCGCACGCATTTTTACTTAAAAACTTGTGCAGTAAAGCATATGCCAATGTGGGTGGCAGTTACCATATTATTATTGTTGTTGCTGTTATAATTGCTCTTACGTCTACGACTTGAATTTCACAGTCACTCAAATGACACAATTTAAATTTTATGAAAGTAAGCAGACACAACAAAACCAGCTAAAGCAAAGGGAAAAAAAGAAGTACAAGTACGTATATGTAAAAAATTTGGTAGAAGTGAAGGCAACTTTATAATTGACATTAATCTTGAAGCTCTGGTTTAGCATTGCCGCACAGCTTGCATAAGCGTGAAAAAACTAAATAAAGCCACTTAAAATATTGAGTGGTCTGTGGTGGTAGCGTGCCAACAGCTGGCGGAGAAAACTCCTTTACGGCAGTGTCGGAGCGAAGCTTGGCAAGCAAACCAAAAAAAAAAGACAAATTATAACCCATGTGATTACTCGCACCGTGATTTGTTTTTTCATTTGTATACAAAATAAATAATGAAAATCATTTAAAATTTAATGCTGTCATATTAATTTAAAAAAAAAAAGAAAAAAGTAACAGAAATATTTAATTTATGTAAATGTATCTTAAGTTATTAACACGTTTCGTAGCATGTGTTACATATACTTCATTTCAAAGCTTCATGCGAAATCAAACAATAATAACATAATCCTCTTCGATAATCAAAATGGCACCTTCCCTCGGCTTCATGTTTACTTGAGTAACTAGCTCCGCCTAACGACATGAACCACTTTTAAGCAGTATTGTGCAGACAAAAATGTTTGACTTTAAAATATTTATGAAATTTAGCAAATTACCACAAATCTCTAGCTTTAGATTTCGTATAACAAATACAACAAATATTTTTTGTAAAAAAAAACCCCAACTTTGCACATCTACTACTTCAAAAACGACTTAAATAAAAAAAAAATGTTGCAGTAACCGCTTACAGGTGAAAATGTAAAGAAAAATGCATTTGCACAAGTCTATGCGACTTTAGCAATTGAAGGTAAATAACAGATAAACGGCTGGCAAACAAACGGACAGACATGACGGACAAATACTGAGGCAACCGCAAAATTGTGAACAAGTTAAACATTTTTCGCCAAATTTTCCCAACACGTAGATGAAAAGCAAATACAAAATGAAAGAAAAAAAAGGCATACATGGCGGCAACTTGTCATTGCCAAAAATCAATTCAAATGGCTATTTATACAATTTTATAGATGTATTATAGCTGAGTTTTAGCGCACGCATACACACCACAGCACACTCGACTTGGAAAAAGCCAAAATCAGGCAAAACGCCAAACAATCGACAAACCGCGCAGCAAACGGCAAAAATGAAACTTGTTACAACAAGTGAAGCGCAAATCAATCAGTTCCCATGAGCACAATTTCAAAATGCCCCCACGTAGCGTCAGCAATGGCGGTGGCGGCGGCGGCGGCAACGGCGTCACCATCGTCATACCTCGTCGTCGTCGGCCACAAAACAAAATTTGTTCAAAATGACAGCATTTCCCGTGAAGAAATTGGCATTAAATGCGAAATTAAAGCAAGCAATAAACAGCACAATGTCGTTTTCCACAGAGACATGCTGTATGATAATTATTCACAACAAATTTTACTTAAGCACTCAAAATCGGGGGAAAAAAATAAAAAGAAGTAACTAACACAAAAGTGAAAATAAAGCATTTTCATTGTTTACCGCTTAGTTGAATTGTCGTATCTACCATTTGTAGCAGTTAAAAGCCCTAGCGATGAATAAAGAGGAAGCCACACCCTTTGCCAACAATATTTAAAATTCAAATAATGACAATATCCACACTGAGCAGTCGCAGCAACGCAAAACGAACGTTTAGATTATGCACGGATGTATGTGTGTGTATGCATATATGCAAGTATATTGTAAACAAATTTTCAATAATAGTTTTTAAGGTCCAGCAGCGTTCGAATAATTGCAAATGTCGTTAGTCATGAAGTTGCTTTGATTAACCGTGCGCATATTCTCTAGCGCCAATGAAAAGTAAGCCATAAATCAATAGTCCAATCACCTCGCAGAAAAACCAATTAAAAATGTTCTATGCATCGTTTATCTCTTAATTGTACATATACTCAACCAATCGCGACGCAGTTACTTGTGATAGCACCAATATGTTTGCTACTGTTCGTGGACAGTACGCTTTATCGCCTATTATCAGCTAATTGATAACACTCACCTGTAAAGAAAAGAACGAGAAAGCAAGATTATTAAAAGATCAATACATAACATTAATAGTTTAGCAATACAATGATATAGAAAAAATATGGCTGTCTTTGAATCCTACAACAGTTCTACACAAAGTTCGAATAAAGCCAATGTATTTCATTAGAGAAATTGGGAATCAGATATAGAAACGAACCGTTGAAATTGCAAGAGTCTTAAGGATAAACAATTAAACATATGACAACAATTACTCTTATTTCTTAGCTTAATTAAATTCTGAACTTGACATTATTTTTGCATACCAAGAAGCAAACTAGATCCTCGTAGATGAGGAGCAAACTGAATCAAGGACGTGATATATAGCTAAACTCAACCTTCAAATCACAACCCACCACAGAAAACAACAAAAGATCACTTACATTTTCTGCAAGAATAACTACTGAAACAGCCGTAGGCTTTTCCGGTTTTTCACAACAAGTGTAGTTAAGCCTACACAAACAGCTAAACATGTTTATAAAGTAACTCAAGAAACATAAAAGCTGACCATTAAAAAAAACTAAAAATAAAAAAGTAAAATGCCTTCAAACAGAAAAACAACGTAGGTGCATTAAGACCTTCATCAGCATAAAGAGGTGTTAAGAATATCTTGCATACAATGCGCAAATTAATAGTTTTTTCTTCACTTCTTTTTTGTTTTGCTTTTCAAACTGACAAAAAATATATATATATATAAAAAATAAAAACAAAAACATAAAATAAAATAAAAAATACAAAACAAAAAGAAAAAGTTGTGCACGCCTTTGTTTTAGAAACGAGTCTTCAGTACGGGTAAGTACTTCATTTCGAAAAGTTGTATAGACAAGACATGTCACCGAAAGATAGCTAAGTACGCATATGTACGTAAAACGTAAGTCGGGTAGGTGGACAGGTCTCAGTGTGAGCCAAGTAAGGTACTACATTGTGGTTGTTGTTTCGGTTTCTGTGGTTGTGGCTGTTACTGTGATTATAACGATATAAATTATGTTTAATAAATATGTGTAGGCTGTCGCCATCAAGTACTTTATAAGTGGACGTAAGTGCGTCACGTCTTTACTGCTACGTACCCAGGCTGCCTTAACCATAACTCATTAAAAAAAAGAGGAAAAACATACGTTGTCAGTCACAAACAAAAGACGAAGCGCATTTCGTTATCTAGGCCAAGCTAATATTTATTTTTGCCTAATTTTCCCAAAGACCACATAGTTATAAAATAAATTCATATTTTTATTGGCAACGCCAGCATGTCGCCACATTTTAAATAGCTGCCGCCCGCCCTAGCAACTCTACATGATCGCTTTAGTGCTGGGCGATGTTAAAAATAATCCAGACGACATTTCTTTGCTATTTTATTCCCTTATTTTGCCAATAATTTAAGTATTATGCAATTAATAAATTTAAAAACAAATGCACATAGGCAGCCATTCCTACTTTGACGTAGTTAAAGCAAAACATTTCCAAATGAGAGAAGACAAATGGTTGCCACATGAAACTCGAGATTCTATACATGGTGCGCGCAACTTTCACTTTCGCTCTAAGCGGACAAAATGTAAACAGAGACAGGCGGCGACGACAACGACCGTGTTGTGCAAGCAAAATGCATCGATTTTGATAGTGCGAATAATATTTCCTATAATTTTTTTCCTGCTTTTTGTTTTAATATTACATTTCAACAGTATTCAGCATATTTCTGTTGAACATTCCTAAAAATATTTATCGCAAATGTATAGTGCGATAAATGCCAGCAAGTTTTATTTCACATCTATAACGAAAAATGTTTGCCATATTTTTCCAATTTACATGCGCTATAAGAGTTCTCCAAAAATAACAATAAAAAAAGAAAATAAAAGAAAAAAAAAGTGTAAAAAGGGCAAAGCAAAATATCGAAAGCACGCATGTCTGCATAAATTATGCTGTAGTTGCTTACATTTCTTGTGGTTTTTATCTTTTGTGGCAAATATTTTGATGCAATGACGTTTATGTTTGTTTTAAAAATTTTCGACTGTAGGCCACACCGAAAATAAAAGGAAAATTCCAACTACAAAAACATAAAAATAAAAAAACAGCTGAAACGATGTGGCTGCAGCTGATGTGTGAAAATAATGCACAATAAAAACTTGCAAAAATAATACTGAAAAATGAAAAATGAGAAATTCTTTAAGTGTTAGTAATGAGATGCATAGCACACAATAACAAACCGAATTAAAATCAAAAGACGACTAGCAGCAGTCGCGTGTAAACAAAATTTAAAAATATGCATGTACATTTTTTCTTTTTTTGTCTTACTAAGCACGTTTTGTTAATCCTACAAAATGAAAATCTTATCAAGCATTCCAGCGCAGCCACTAATAAAACACATTATTTAATAACGCTTATCTATAGTCGCGTTAATGTGGCCAACGATCTCCCGCCGTGTAGCTGAACTTCGTAGATACAATTACTCCACACGCTTCACATGCATTAGTGCTAAGGTCATGAACTCCAAAGTAGTATTTTGTACATTTCTTTTACTTTACTTTAAAATTAGGTTTGTTTACTTTATAAACACGAACTCTAACCGACGTACAAACATTCGAGTGATGAGAAGCAGATGCTAGCGCTGTGGCAGTCCAACGTATATGTGCATACAGAGATACGTAGATACATAAGTATCTTTAAAGGCAAAGTAGTGCTGCTTCGATTGTAAGCATCATATTTAATGCAGCATTTATCTAGATTACAAAATTGCTGTGTTGGCAACAAATTCAGAAACACGTGTTTAGCATAATGCGTCTCTACAATAAATCAAGGCAAAAGCAAACGCAATAAACATAATTGTAATGAAATGTATGCGAGTCGCGGAAAAATTAAAGCAAAATCAAAATAAAATAAAAAAATAAATAAACTTTCTCACATGTATCGACGTAGTGCACAAGAGCAAACGAAGAAAAAAAATTCAATAAATTACTAACCAAAAGCAAACTTCAATTTAACCCAAATAAGCGAAACAAGCGCCAAATCGACTACAACAAAAACGAAAAAAAAAGAAACAGAGGCGACATTAAACTTTAATGTTGCGGCGGTACAAAAAATCAACAACAACAACTGCGACAACGTCATCAATAAAAAAAGAAAAATAAAAATACACGCACAACTAATAAATAAACACGAAACACATACATACACTCACGCAAATGTTGTGCAATGGTATGTGTTTCAGTCAACTAAAAGATACAAGATACAAGTTTAGCCATATGACTGACTTCTCATTCGCTTGTCGATTCGTTCGTTCGTTCGTGTGCTCACACGTATGCCATGTCATGCCATCTGGGAGTCGCAGGCATAATTAAACCATTTTATGGTTAAAGAACCGCAAGAATTTAGCGAAATTCCGAAATCTTACAGCTAAAATAGTTGAGTGAGATCAAAGCGAGCGCAAATAATGTTGATATTTACGCAAAAATAGCGCAAAACTTAAACGGGTGGTGCATGGCGACAAAACGCACGTTGCCTGTAATGCAATCAACTGCGACATAAGTACGCTAACAACAACCAACAACAACACGACGGCAACATCGTATATGAAATCAATCGGTTACACAGTTGTCCACTTGCATTACTTAAAATTACAATGAGACAAAAAATAACAAAAAAAAAAAGAGCCAATCGCCATGCATGGCACACAAAAATTCATTCATACGAAATGTGCGTGCGTAAACCAAAAAGTATCTGCACATGATATTACTCAATACAAGTAGCCAAGTCAGGCTGAAGACAGAAAGAGCGAAAAAAAAAACACCACATAAATTGCAACTCTCAGTGGGAAGCAGCAGCCACAAAGCCATGGCAACCGTAGTTACGCTCCCTCTGCTTATTATTGGTCAGTTTGGCTTCTTCTCTTTTTTTCTCAAATTGTATTTTGTAAAGTTCTGTACAGAGTTTTCACATAGTTAAGTTTTTATTTAACCTAAATACAAACAAATAAAATAAAGCAAAAAGGGAAACCGAAACTTATAATTACATGTAAAAATATTTGCATGCACTGCACTCTGTCAGTTGAAAAAAAAAAGTATCTGTAGTTGTACGTAGCTGTCTTTAATGACAATGATCTTGTTAAAGTCGCAGCAACAGCACGACACAGTATTCGACAACGTCGATGACTTATTGTTACAATCAGATAAGGCGAAGTAACAGCAATAAATGTAAAACAAAAAAAAAAAAAAAAAACAAAGACAAATACAAAAACTAGCGCGAAAACAAAATTTATTTTGTAAATCGACATTGTATCTCACTATGTATGTTGTCTCTTAGCAATCGATGTTGTTGTATTTTTAGTTATTGTTATTGTTGCCATCGTCGGCTGTCTTCAGTGTATACGAGTTTCGCTCTCTCATGCTGCTCTCTGTTTATATTAAATGTTTTCATTTCTTTTTTTTTTTTTTAAGTTTTGGTTTATTTAACTTATTTTCGACACATTCACGTTTCGATTTTTGTACAACTATGCTACGAGTATCCGAGCATAGTGCCAGAGCATGACGCATACAAGGCATTATCGTATTTTATTGTTTCTATGTGTGGATAGAACGACGCTTGCTGCTGCTTATATCGCCGCAGATCTATATGTAGCGTCTTCTAAGGTTTATATGCTGGTATTTTTATAGTATTAACAAAAAGATCGCATCATCAGCAGCGACGTCTGTCGTCTGTCGTTTGCCGTTCAACATTTTAAGTTTGCTAAGTCTTCGACTTTTGCCTTCATCTTCACTTTGCTGTGCTTCATTTCTATTATATTTTTTTGTTGATTTTTCTTATCGTTGATTATAAATTTTATATGATTTCTTACCGCCCATCTATTCGTATATATGTATGTATATACATTTTTTTTTTTAACTTGACAGCTAAGTGTTATTGTATTCTTGTGTCATCACTTTAAGTTTTCAAACTGTTTTTGTTTTTTTTTTCTGAAATGTTTACACTTCGGTATTTGCTACCGTTTATCGTTGTTGAGGTTTCCTATAATTTCCAATAATTGCTGTGAAAACAAGTTGATAAAAGATGTGTATAACGTGCTAACGAATAGAACGCGCTTCTCATTGGGAGCGTATATAATGCCATTTATGAAACCTTTTTATTACATTAACATTAACTAATGCAGAACATCATTTTTAAATTATGAAAGAATAATTAAAAAAATATACAAACATTCCCAAATATTATCAAGCAAATAAAATATCATTAGGTCATTTTGCATCATGCGATAACGCAGTTTTCTCAGCGTTTTCTTGTATGGGTTTCCCCATTTATTTTTTACCAAAAACTAAAATATAACTTCATTGAGAGACTCATCAAATCACAAAACCTTAAAAAAAATTGCAAAAATAAGTCACTCAGCATGAGCATCAGCAAAGTTCATTCAAGCAATGGATACCTTTTGTTTTCTGGGTGCTCAACTGGATACCAAAGGGGGCTATTATGCTCATTCACAACAGGGTCAATGCCTCAACAATATTAGCACAAAACCAATTGGAAACATTACTACAAAAGCATCTTGGAATCAAAGTTGAAGTCAGGTACGGTCTTAGTGGAAGGCTACTACAGTACGTAGCCAATCAATAGTAAATACATTTATGATTATGATCGTGCACTTTTCTTAGCCAGATGTCAAACCAATGAAAGAATATCGAACAGCAGTTCAGATTCAAGTCGATACTGCTGGGCAAACATTGCTTGGAAATGATTGAATCTCCAGAAAGCAATGCAGCTCCGGTGATAGCAGCCTGCATTTGAGATATTGACTGATAATGAAACGTATTTAATTAAATCACTTTTAAATGCAACGTTTATTTTTAGTACATGTAACAGTAATTGGATATGGCTATATTCAATCTAAACATTGTCAGCACCGACAAAAACTTCTGCTGTGTCACATTGTTTTCCTCTACATTCAAATAACAAAAGTAGAACAAAGGGTACAGTTAAGTGTTGATCATCTGTCTATTACGACATAAAATTGAAATCGAAACTGTTCCTATGTAATATTGAAAACCACCCCGTCCCCTACATGGTACAGATGTATCATCAACTTCACATACTGTAACGTAGATGACCCGCATTTGAGCTACATTTCGTATTTTAAAATTCAATTGATTGACAATAAATTGATTGCAAACTCCATTAGCGTCTGGAGCGTATAAAATGGACGTAAATAAATCTACTTTCAAGCAAGTCTGGCAAATAGACGGCGCTGCAAGTCAAGCGCGTGCCGCCACACAAACGGCATCAAGTGCCTTTAAGGAAATTAAAGTCCAGCAGCACTGAAAAAGACCAAGTGCAAATCCAAATTGGCAGAAAACGCTTGAGCACAATTAAAATGATTCACTTGTGCTACGCTCCTTAAGTGGCAGCAGCAACAGCAGCAGCAGCGGCTTCCAAGATCAAATGAACAACAAATGAACGAACGAACGGACAGCAGAATGCAAACCATATGGCGCTCATATTACGACTTTAGATTTCAAGTAAAAATTCTACGTTTTAAAGTTGATAGCTATGAATTTAGACACTCCAGCAATTGTGTATAGTTCGCAGCTCCACTCAGGCGACGCAGTCTGAGTTCGCCAGTGTGTGAGTCAGGCGGGTACACAGACGTGCACATGTGGGCAGTAGCAGCAGAGGGGTTAATGTGATGTGTTTGATTACTGGCTTGGCTTGGCTTGGCTTGCTGCTGGTAGTCGCGTGCGCAGCCTTTAAAACGCATTTATGGGAAAACAGATGCTCTATCAGCTACCAGTCTAACTTTGTTATTCATACTTATTTCCTTTTTTTTTTTTTGTTTGTTTTTTTTTTTTTTGGCACATTGTTTTTAATTTTATGTGCTTTTTACTTATTACGATTTTCACATTCTTTCTTTGCAGGCAATACTATTGCGCACATATGAGTCTAAGTATTAAATACCCGTGAAATGACGTAAGTGCAAGTATCTTTTACGCAAATGAATACACAGCACATAAGTAATTCACAAGCCAAAATAATCGGGGAATAAATTCATTTGCAAAATGCGGTCATAAGTCTTCATCTCAACTGCATGTACTTACACATGTATGAGTATCTGTGAGTAAGCATGCAGCAAAGATTCGACTGCGATATGGCAAAGTATTGCATCAAAACAAAGATCAATCGATCGATCGCGGTAGCACACACGCAACCAATGCTTGCTCTGGCTCCGATCAATGCCCTTTTTCGTTAATTTTAAAATTCAATTGTGTTAAGCTAACATTAGACGCTGCCGTCGTCGACGTTGCCATTGCCTCTTGACTGTATCTGCGCAATCGCTCATTGACTCTCCCTGGCTGCCGTATTCGGTGGCCGCCTCTTTCTGTGTATCTCGCACACTTACAGTTACTCTCTCTTTCGATTTCTTTGTTGCTTCCGCAGCCAAGCACGTATGCCAGGCGGTAGCCAAGTAGCCAAACGTATGCCTACGTTTTGTTTATCAACGCTTCATTGCGTTTTTGGTAGCAATAAAAAAATTAAATAAAAATTGAAATTGAATTAAAATAAAAAATGCAGTTAAATGCATTTAACGTGAAAGTGAGCAAGTAACCAACATGTATCCCTTCAAATCAAATAGCAAATCGGACAGAAGAATGGACGGATGGGCAAGTAGCGAACATACCAACGTACGAACGAAAGCACAATAGTCTAGCTACATGGTTCAACAAAAGATTTTAATTGAATTTGAAAAGCAATGAAACGTGTAGACAATCAGTCAATCCACGGAGCAGCCAGTCAGCCAGACAGACGGATAGTCAACCAGCTTGCCTGTCAACAACAATGACAACAACAACAAGAACAACAACCATGAATCAAACGTATGAATAGTTTACACAATAGCCAAGCAAGGCTGGCAAATGGTCAAGGGAGGTAGGGCGTGTTGTTCGCTATTTGGGGTTTGCGTACGTTTACTGACTAACAATGTCAACAAATTTATGATCACGTCATACCTTGGCTTGCGCACTCAGGCCATGTTTACAGATACAGCAACTAAGCCCAAAACCAAAGGCGTACGGCACAGGCTTTTCATTTGAATTTAAATCGATGGCTGCCACAATGTATATAGCAGATTTGCTGTTTTTTTTTTTTTTTTCTTTTTTCTTTTTTTAGATATAAATTTGCTCATGATCATGATAATGCGTTTAGGCATTGGATTAATTTGTTTTTATTTTTGCAATGCGCACGCGCAGCTCACAATACATACACACACTCGCACACACACACACACAATCAAATACAGCCGCAATTATAACCAAATCGGCAGCAGGCAACAGGCAGCAACGTCGTCGTCGTCGTCGTAGTCGTCGTCATCATCATCATCATCATTATTATTATCAACGCTATTGTCTGCGTGATGGGCGTATTCCGATTCAGTAATGCTATTTGTAATTTGACTTCTCTTTGTTGCGTTGGGATTACATTATTAGGCTTGCTCGCTCTGTTCGCAATCAAAATAAATATTGCAAAAAAGGAGTAGCTCAGCTACAGCAGATACACTTTCAATTTATTACTGTTTACGTTTGGGTTTTGCATATTTGCGGTTCATTGCACATGCAGAAATATGCACTCGCACACCGATATGTGTGTGTGCATGTGGATGGCAGATATAAATACTAGATTTTCGAACGATATCTAGCCGCAAAATACTATTTAATTAAAAGTGGTCTATGTTTTTAACTAAACAGCACACAATTTTCCGCATTTAAAGCAATTATACAGATTTTATATCAAAACACATCCCACAAACGCAAAACAAAAAAATCTTCAAATTCCAGCATGCATACAAAGAAAAAGTTGTACGTCGACAGGCGAGCATAAGAATGTATTCCAATATTCTAAATATAACAGACGAAACACATTTGAGAATTTCGTGAAATATTGTATATAGTATAAAATGAAATTACATATGCGCCGCGCCTCACGAAAAACAAGCGCAGATACAAACCGTAGAACGTAGTATATTGTATACATTATATTGTACATATAGTTGCTATATATAAAATCTAACTCAGCCAATGTTGATGCCGTTGTTGTTGCCTTCGCCGATACCGATGTTGATGGTGAATGGTGTTGGCGATGATGATGATGATGATGACGACAACGACAACGACGAAGACATCAACACAGCCAGCAGCCAGCAGCCAGTAGTAGCGGGTGCTGCCGGCTACCGGCCGCAATTTCGAATTTTCTCTGCATTCGTCCACGTATGCATGATACAATATATAAATATGTTTATAAGATCTGAAAATTGTGTTGAAAGCTAAAAATGCTTTTTCCGCTGCTAAGAGCGCAAATGGCCCAGCGCCTGAGCGCACTGCGTTGACAAAGAGCGCAACGCACAGCGCTTTAAAGTTGGCCACATTATAGACTCATTTTTTGGCGTTGCGTGGGCGTGTTGGCGGCTATACTTTGTCGCTACATGTGTATCTATATATGCATATATCTATACATTTACATATATACAGTAATTTTTTGTTCACCTCAAGCAAAGCAGCAAACCACAAAAAAATAAACTTATCCAACGCATTTTGACTTGTAATTTATGTGCAATAGACATTCATATGTATATATACACAAAAAAACAAAATTTTAATTAAAAAAAAAAAAACAATGGCATTTAGCATGAAATTTAAAAACAAAATGTTATTTTTAGTTAAGTTTGGTAACATATTATCACCTTTTGACAAACAAGCAGTTGCAAATTGTGTCCGCAACAGCAGTTGGGAAAAAAACGAAATACAAATTATTCAATAGCAAATAAACAAAACACGGAAGATACAGATACGTGTACGTGCAGTTATGCTTCAGGTATTTGAGTCGTACATATGTACGTACGCTAGTTATTTCATTGAAATATGAGCACTTCGTCTTGCCTTAGCTGAGCACAGCTTTTGTTTCTAAATATGCAGCAGGGACAGAAGCAACAGCAGCAACTATGGAGCGTAACTCTAACTAAATGCGCGTTGACGTTTATTTCCAGATGCTAGGCACACATCATGTGTAAGATACTTTGCCTTAACAATGCAAAATTAGCTCAGTTACATGCAAGGCGAAGCCTTTAACTTTGTCAAAAGCAACAATGAAACAAAACACATACTTGCTTGCATGTATTTAGTTATAGCATTTTAAATCTTTATTTAATTTTTGTTTTTGTTTTTTTAGTGTACTGATTCTGTGGCATGAGTCAGTCAAAAAATTTATGTCAGCAGTGCCAAAAGCGTAAAAATATCGTGAACAAAAAAAATAAGAAAAAAAAAAACTGAGTACATATAGAAGAACAATGAAAATAAAAAGCGAAAAACATTTAAATGTGTAATCAGACAAGCTGTGCATTTAAATGGCCAAAGCATCAGGCAGCCAACAGGTAGCCATAACTTTGCAGTTAGAGAACACACGCGAGTGTATGAATGTACGTTGTCATTTCGCAGCTTAAATCCGTTTCAGTGTATGCCGAAACTGAAGCAAAGTGAGCAAGCAAAAAACAAAAGTCTCTAAAAAGCTACTCAAGTTTTATTTTCATTTCACATTTTTGCTATGCTTCGACAGCTAGGCACGCACTCACACTCATACACGCACAGAAAAAAAACCAGGGGACTGGGACAATAATAAAAATTCAGACAAAAAAAGAGTGCTAAAATAAAACAAGAAGCAAGCTAACTTATAGAAATAAAAATTATACGATGCAAAAACTTCAACTAATTTCAATTAATTTTTGTTTTCTTCTTTTCGTTTAAGCAAAACCTTCACCAAAATACTACAAAACGAGTTCAAACGTCTGCGAAGCAATTGAAAAGAGAAAGTTTGCAAACTTCTTAAGAAAATAAAGACAAAAAAATAAAATAAACAGAAACAAAAACAAAAAGCGACTCGCCAACAAACTTTTGCTGACCGGCCACAAAAAATAAAACCAAAACAACTTAAGCTCTAAATAACTCGTTTCAATTGATTTAACCCATCACTGCACACAGTGCAGCCATAAACACGGCACGGCTCGGCACGGCACGTCACGACTTCGACTTCCGTAAAGCAAGCGCCCACAACTGATAAGCGACAATGGACGACTTGGCACGGTTTGGTTTGGTATAGCTTGGCTTGACTTAGCTAAGCTGCTGCCGCCTTTTGCTGGTCAGACAAGTTTACCAAATTGTCGCTTTGAGTAATATACCGTAGACAGAAACTAGTTTCATAGCTAAGTACCTACATACAAAAAGTCATAAAATAAAGATACACGTTTGTCAACTATTCGGCGGCAAGTAAATGAAACCGAAACGTACAAAACAAAAATGTATTGCGCTGCTGTATTTGCTTATCGGCCTAACATTACTTTGTCATTACATATTTCATTCACACACACAAGCATACAAACGCCCTGCACTGCATATGCGTTCCAGATGTTTGCACAAATCGCAATGCTACTCCGTAAACTATACTAAGATAATGCATTAGCAGCATAGGTAGTGTGTGCTCTGCTCTGCTCGGCTCGGCTCTGCCCGTTGATGCTGCATTAGCAGACAACAGACGCTGCAATGTTATATGACCGTCAACATTTTCCACGCTGGCTCACGCCTCATGCTTCGATTGTTTAGTTTAATGAATATGTAATTATATATTTTCATCAGATTTGACTACAATTTCAACTTTCGGCAATGCATATTGTTTTCATACTTAAACTTTTGACTGTTCTTTAACCATTTCAATTTTGTTACTAGAAAATAATTATGGCTATCAATAACGTCATTATTCCATTTAAGTAGATATGACCATTCAATAAAGCGGTTGCCGCGCTTAGAAAGTATCTATCTACCAATAACATACAAAACAAACAAAAACTATATGCAGACTTTTACCCCATGCCGCGTATAAAATACAGCATCCGCATTGCCTTAGACTTAACGTTGATAAGTACATCAGGTTGGCTGGCTCGCTGACTGACTGACTGGCTGGTTGGCTTGCTTTTACTGTAAATGTATCTGGAGTAATGCAAAGCGAGCGATTACAGCAACAAAAACCGAGGAACAGCGTCACACTCGTCGCAGACGACTGGACACAAGTAAAAGATGCGGCATGATGCAGTGCAAAAGAGAGAGAAAAATGTAATAACAAAAGATTTATAAATAAAAAGATACCCCAAAGCGCTCACGTTGCCTTATGCCGAAGGCTCAGACATGTACGCTTAGTGTATGCGGGGCATGAAAAAAGAATACAAATTTGTATACGAATGAAAAGATCAACAATCACTGCTGAAGCTGAGAGTGCAAAGATGCAATCTTCACAAAGCCAACTACGCAAGCATAGACGCATAACGTGTGGAATGATACGAAACCAGAGAAATAACAAAAGTAACAATAAGTAAAATCAAAAAACAAACAATGAATACCAACAAAAATATCTCTTGTTGCTTTTGGCTCTAAGGTGGAATGAACTCGAATTAGATACGAAGATTGCCTGCCGCGCCATCAAGGCACTGTGCTAACTAAGCCAAAAAGAATACGAATCAATAAAGAGCAAAATTTAAAGAGCATTCATGGCAAATAAATATCAGGGCGAAGTTGGTTTTTTTAACCCAATTTGATATGACTTGAAAACAAGTTGACATTTGATAGCCCGCTTTGGGAATGTCAATTATGAGTAATCAACGCTTAACTGAAAATGCATTAATTAGCACTTACCTTCATCCAATAAGCGTTCGACATGATTGAAGACATTTGGAAACGCTGCTAATTGCTTGCGATCCTTTAAGAGCTGCGCCAAATAGTCAGCGATGCTTTGTGTGCTCTGTTGTTGTTGCTGCTGTTGCGCTGCAGTTGGCTGTTGCTGTTGTTGCTGTTGTACAACTGCAGCGGCCGCAGCAACAGCGGCTGCAGCAGCGGCTTGTTGTTGTAATTGTTGCTGTACAGCATTCTTGCTCTCGCAGACACTCATTTTGTAGTACAGCAGTATGTTGACGTTTTTTCTGTTTTCCTTTTTTTACTTTTTAATTTTTCTTCTTTCTTACGTCGCTCTCTGCTTTATAATTAGATTGTTTACTTCTCTAACTCGTTTACAACGGCTTTTTTTTAAATTTTGTTTGTGTTTTAGAAACAAATATACTTTTTGATTTTCGTTTGTATTGCACAATTTTCTTTTGTTTAATTTTTGCTGATTAAATTGTATACACGATCACCCGTAATAAGCACTGGAAATTAACAGTTTATTTTAGTTACAATTGTGTATAAAAGTGCGCGTCTTGGCTTCAAACGCAAACTAAAGAAACGCAACAATGTGAAAACAACTCCACCCAATCTTAAAGAAACAACAAACTATCGATGAATACAACAAATTTAATATTCATTGGAATGCCTCTGTATCTAAAAAAAAAACAAATGCTGAGCAATAAAAAAAGGGCAATCAGCGTAGAGAGCGCGAAAATGAGCTGTCGGAACTCTCAGTTCAAAAAGAATATACCAAAAAATTCCTGAGAACTGTTGAATCAACTTATTTATGTGATTCTTTTATTGATGTTGTTGATATTACTATCATCACTGTGACCGTCATTATCTTCTTCTTTATTACTACGTAGGGTTTTAATATGTAAGAGCAGGAGCATCAAACGGACGGACATGCGAATTGAAGGAGAGCGGCCGTGCGTATGTATTCGTGTAAGAGGTGCGAGAGCAAGAGATTAGAGTGATCAAAAACGAAAAAAATGTCAAATTGCTGCTGCGCTGCCTTTGCATATTTCGGGTTTGCCACACAAAATGCAAATTTTTATTTCTCTATGTACTAAAATTTATTATGAAATTAATTTATTTTCTTATACATTGAAATAAACTCATTTCAACAAAGTTTTAAAATGACAATTAACTATAAAAATCATAACATTATGCACAGTTGTTGTTTCTGCGGTTTACTTTTGTTTTCTTGTTTTTTTTTTCTTCTTTGGTTTGTTACATTGCTTTGCGTTTCTTTGTAGCGTCTTTTATTATGAGTTCTTCGTGATCAAATCAGTACATACAATAAATTTAAGAAGCTTAAATAAAAGTTCACATATATAAATTTTTGGGTAATATGATTTCCCTCTCTTTATTTAAACCACAATTTTTTTATTCGAGATACACGATCGAAGTTCCGAAACACAGAACCGAACGCAAAGACAGCAGAAATAAAACTAAATTTCAGACCGTCGCAGATCACCAGTGTCAACACTGTTTGGATCAGGTCTAGTGTTGCCAGACCTCTGTCAGCTTACGCATAGCAACAAATACGTTTTGATGTACGTCATTGCCTATTGCAGAAGGTTAACAAATTGTTATCTCACGATTATTTACGATTAAATCAATATTATGGCATGCAATGTCGTAGCTTGGGCGTGTTATATTTAAACTGGCAATTCAAAACCAATCCAAAGAAACCCACGCAGCACAAAAAATGTTAATCTGGCAACTTTGTGCAATGATCAAATGTCAAAACCAACCCCCGCACTTAGAATGCATGCAAGCGAGCAAGATAGCCATATGGGCATGTTTGAGACAAATCACGTTGGCGTTAATTTGAAAAAGCTATGTGCAAATATTAATTACAGCAAAACCTTAACGGAACGGAAATTGTCAGAAGTGATTAAGCAAATGTTAGCAACTTATTACTTGCTTTGAAAAAAAAACAATAAAAAAATCTGCAGCAAACTTTGAGCCATTTTTAAAACAAGCAAAAATTGGATTCAAGGAAAACGCGTGGATTTTCTCAGTGGCTGTGCCAATAAAATTTCATAAGAATTGCGTTTGGCCGTGACACAAAAACCTTCCACGAAAAAACCCGCTCATCTTATAATTTGTTGAGTTTTTCTCCTTTTTAGTATGCTTTGGAAAAGAACGAATATTTGTCATGATTTTTGTAGTCTTTACAAGTGAAAAATCGCACACATGCGCAGCAAGTTATTTTCATGCGCAAACCGAACTGAACTGAACTGAACCGCACAGCACAAAAAAGTGTGCCAACGGTTGGTTGACGTGGAAAATGTATGTGGGAAAATTGGCATTGTCTTGGCCATACAACTTGACCATACATACATGGAGTACAACTTTTACTTTTTTTTAATGCATTTTAAGCTCGTTTCCTCGATGCGTTCACGCATCTGCGTGAAAGCGTTAGCATTACACTTTAAAAGCCAGCTTATGCGTGTGGGCCTCAGTTTGAAAACTTCACTTAAAAAAAATAAACAAAAATTTTACCCATGGGGTAATAATTTATTGCTTTTGTTGTTTGTATATACCAAATATGTGTCAAGAATCGTAAATTTAGTATTTTTTTAGTTTGGTAGGCCGTTTTCATTAATACGAAAGAACACCTACGCGACTATTTCGACACATGTACAGATGTGTATGCCTTAATAGCTTAATTCCAATCTTTGACATTCGTGGGTCGTCCGATGTACAAGAGCACGAATCTATAATAGATTTCTTGTCGTGCTGTATTCATTGTGATCACTGTTGTGCCTATAAGCTGTTAATATAATTTTATAATGACACATGCCTTTATAGCACGTGGGCTGATATGATAAAACTTCCTAGAAACAACACCACAAAACGTAAAAAGTGATCGAAACAACTTAAAAGCTTAAACAGCAATCATCTGAAATAATAACTACTGTGCCACACAGTTTTTCATTTTGATAGCACATAAATTAAAATGGAGCACTCGAACTGTTGAAGTCAAAGACACCAAGCGTGAGTTATTATGTTTCACTTGTCCAGCAACAACAAGGAGAAAAAAATGGCGATTTCATAGAGTAAATCCACAGTCAAATGCAATTCCATTGTTGCGACCAAAAAAGGAAGTGCAGCAGCAGAATCTAACAGCCATAAATTCAATTTGATATGCAATTTTTCACACTTTAAACTCTTGCATCCTTGATTTTGCCATTTCGGACCGCAGCGAGTGTCACCGAGTCAGTGTGTCACGCGATTGTGCGGCAAAGCCAACTGACACGGCGACAATGTTCGACGTTCAACAAATGCAAATTGCTAACAAAATGTCATTATTGGCAAATACGTTTCGGTTTTTCTTATTTTGTTTTTAAGTCTGAAATTCTTGATCGGCACAATATGGTCAATCGTTTGAGTTTGCCGCTGGAAAAATGCTTGGAATAATTTTAAACGCATTAGTATTCGCAACCAACTTAAATTAAGTTTGGCCTTAAATGCCAATAATATTTACAGTAGACTCGCGTTACAGTTCACAAATAAAATTCAATTGACTTTGGATGCATTTGTGCACGTTCTCTTTCAAATGTGCTTAAAAATAATACATTGTTTAATGACTAACAATATCCAAACAAGTGTCCAAACAAGATCGGCCCTAATTGTTAACTTTCATCTATATACCCGCCTCTTAGATACTCGTCCATGATAACCTGCTCTGTACAGCAGAGTTTGAGTTTATGGATGGATCTTTTTGTGGAATGTTTCCTATATTTCTTTTGAATTATGAACCACTAGAGTCTTCATAGTCTTCTTCATAATCTTCCAGATTTTTTGTCCGGCTTTACATTTCAGTACTTAAATACTGTAGTTATTTGATTATGTGATCACCTGATTGTGTGAACTTCCAGAAGAATGAACAAAAAAATTACCAACCAATGTTTATATAACAGATTCTAAAGAGTGAATAAGGCGTGTCTCGATTATGTGAACAATAATAATGAAATTTTACTCGTTTGTTTTTTAAATGCATTTTCGTTTTATTTTTGCATGCGAATATCGAAAACAAAGCAAAAGAAGAATTTTGTTCTCTCGCACAGAATGACTAACTGACCTAACGATTCTTGGAACTACTTCAATTAGATTTGCCAGTTTGTTATTTTTCATTAGCTTGGGACAAGATAAATTCTAACATTATACAAAAGTGTTGGAAAAATGTTTTGAGTAATGACGAATCTTATGATCTTGAAGACGACATTCTTTTAAGCTTATTAAGAAACGAATATAGAAAGATAGCGAAATTAAATAGCCTTTTGTCTCAGTTAGGCAGTAAGTACCAATGCACATTTAATGAAACTCAAAATTGGAACGATAATGATACTCTTGAAGATATTAATAAAGTGAACAACGGTGACATACAAAGCGAGGATGAAATGTATGTGCATAAACTTGCACTAAACACCTCCGAAGTGTTAGATGCTTTTAATAAAGTCATTATTTGAGCTGAAGAGAAAAACAAACGCAATTAACAGAATTTTTCGAAGTTCAGTAAGCCATTTCATTATCCATTGAAACCATGTCTTTTTGAATTTCAACCATTGTTTCATTAAAAATATTTAATTTCTTATCAATAAACACTATTTTTGAAATTTTTATCATTTAGGAAGTATAAAGAATACATTTAAATGTACATATATATAATTCAGTTCAATGAACAAGGCGTGTTTGAATTAGTTCACACAATCGAATAACTACTGCACTGTTCTATAATATATCTTAAACTTTTAAGTGATCTCTGAACGATATATTTTAAATTTTACGATAAGATTTTTTTTTGTACTTGAAGATTTATTATTAATTTACTGACTTCTAATGAAATTTCTGCACATTTGTCCATTTCACACGAATCAAGATACAATTAAACTTTTCTATTACGAACTACGCTTTGCTCTCCTTTTAACGAGTTTCCTTATTTCCTTATATCGAATTTCTCTATACTACGATTGTTTTCTACGCCCATAACTTGAATTCTCATACGTCTTTAATCTCCCTATAATGAATTTTATTTCGATTTTAGTTTCTTACCAAAACAAACGTAAAAATGTATTTAGGGGAAGTCCCGAATTATGAATTTGAGGATAAAACACGGTAAACAGAATGTTATCGCTAGTCATGTTCACATCAGTTCTCAGTTTGCAGTTTGTGAAGAGGTGGATAGCAAGCAAAATGTTGAAACACAACTTTTTCAAACAATTCTATATTACGAATTTTCTATATAACGAGCCCTTGAGATTCGCTGTATGGAAGTTCAACTGTACATCAATACAGTAGAAATACATACTCATTTATCCGAATCGCGGTAATCCGAAAAATCCAATAATCCGAATCAGTTTTTTCGTGCATTGGCTACTCTGTAATCCGAATTAATTGCAATTCTTTAATCCCAAATGCATGTTTTCTGTGGAATTTTTCGTTGTAACGGAAATATGACGTTGATATAATGTCTTTAACTGTGAAAATACACATAGCAATAGCAAAGCAATTTCAAAAATTACGTGTTTACAGATCAAATTTCACGAACAATAAATGAAAATGAAATTTGATATGCACCACATTACATAAATATAAAAAGGGGAATCCCAGAACTTTAATACTAGTAAATATGTACATATATACATACATACATAACAGATATATATCTATATATACATAATACATTAATAGAGGTAAAAAATCAATCACGGATAATAGAGATAAATCATGGTAAATAGTGGTAAAAAATCAATCACCTCTCAGTATTCCGGTTAGCAGATGTTCCCGGTTAATCGAGGCCCGGATATTAAAACTATCCAGTAATTATTTCGGATTAACAATAATACTATATTGATATTCTTTAGAATTGCACTACTCAATAATACCACAGAGACTGTGTATCTAATAAGAGGTCACACGTCAAGTAAATTGTAGATTATCGAAAGATTTAGAATTTTGAATAACCGTAACTACGGTTAGAATTCTTGGCGGAAATCTGCAAGCAGTGGATTTGTTAGCAAAAAGGTTTTTTAAATTCAAACAAAATTAGTTTGTATTGACGTAGTGAGTCTCTTCTTCTCAAAGCTAAGTAAACATGATAGTCTCAGAAAAATCTCTATGATCGTCGTGGGAGGATAGCTCTGTCTTGCAGCGACAATGGAATATTTTTGTCGCTGCTGTTAGATAACAAATTTCTCCCCTTGTTTCTACATATTTAAAATGGCATGTGCCGCTGCTTACATAAGTTCAATTCAAAGAAAAGGTGATTGCCTGCTTACTTTCATTTATTGTTAATAACAATCTTGTAAATTTACGCACTCACTCAACCTGTACCTTACACCGCAAAGAAAAAAGTTGACTGCCGAAAAACGGCTCGTCTTGAATGAAAATTGAACGAATATTGAGAATGACAACATCGCATTGAAACGACGTGCGTAGGCGTCAAAAATAAGCTCAGCGCAGGTGTAAGTAGTTTTTGATGTTAAAATGTTTACATGTGTGTGTGTGTGTTTGAATTCTTTTCGTTTTTATTGTTATTGTAGTTGACAGCTTCAGCAGACAACGCCAGAGAGCATGAGACGCACACGCACACCCACCCAGCTGCATTTTTTCTACGAATGTTAGCTTAGAAAAGCGCGAGAGCGAATTGTGGCAAAACGCATAAACTGAGCTGAGAGTAAGTTTGCATCTTGTGCAATTTGCATATTAATTTTTGTCGCTCATTGGTGTCACAGGTGGGCGCGCGCAAACCGCTTAAACTTGTTACCAGTGCCAGAAAGTCGCTGTGGTGAACATTTATTCGTTCGTCGGTTCACCGTTGGCACGCACTGCATACGGCGGTCATTCATAAAAACTGTGCTGCGCATTTAGTTAAAATATGACTGACAGCTTGTTTTAACGCATGAATGAATGAATACATAAGTATGTAAAAATAACAAAAAAATCCATTCATTTGTTTAGTCAGTCGAAGCCATGCAGAAAACCTTTTAGACAAGATTGAATGCTGGTGGTCAGTCATACTCACAGGCAGTCAGCCAGACAGACAGTCAGCAGTCGCAGTATGTATTTGGCAGTTCAGCTGAGCGCGTGTTTTAATTTATGTAACTGCTTCATCCGGGGCGTGTTTTGTTTTTCTTTTTCTGTATTTTGTTTTTAGCCGCTTTTCACACCCACGCTTAGCGTTAGTTGCTGGCTGCAGAACAACTTTTGTGCGTTTTTCGACATTTCATTTACACTTTGTCGTTTCATTGTAAGGCATTTTTTCCAAATGTATGTTGTTGTAGGAGTTTTAATCGGATTCGATTAGAAAATTGCTTCGATTATAGACACGAGCAATGAATGCTGCTTGTGGGTGTGCTTTTATTTTTTGGGGTCAGAAAAGTCAGCGCGGCAATTGTAATACGGTGGCAATTGCATAAGCTAACAGCATCTGTTTGTTATGTATTGGCAACACATAATTTCTTCGCTCCACATGCTGCTGCATGTGCTTTACAGTGGCTGGCTGATCTAACTATACTTAAAGTGAGTGCCACTGTTAACGTTCGATTCTAAGCACCACGTTAAGAGCGTGGGTGGCAACTTTTTCTTATCTATATGTCGCACATGCTCCGCGCGCCGGACTCTACAGTGTGCAGTGTGTTGCGCAGCGAAACTGGTACAACTTAATTCATTGCCTTCAATAAAAATTGCTAAATTTGGGAAAAACGCCTTAATCGAGTGAGCAGCTAAGCTAAAAATATGTCTTTTAAAGACAAAGACAAACGGAGCATTTAAGCGGCAACAAAATAAAACAAAAAAGGAAAAAATATGGGCGCGTGGGTCGCTGGATGAGTCGTCGCTAAAATGGCGAACAATAAACAACCAAAAAACAAATTGCGACGTACAAATGATGAAATTAACTTCAAATAAAAGCGTTTTTATACAGTGTTTTTGTATTTATTACAAAACATAAGAATTGCAAAGGAAACATTTAATAAAACTTATCTTATCGTGTAAAATTCTTTCTTAGTTGATCACGATTTATTTGCTTAAAGACTCGCTGCTTAGGATTATCCGCGTTCATTTGCTTGTAGTAACCAAATCCTCCACCACCGACACGTCGCTCTGGACGTTGGCGTTTTGCGCCCACTTTCAGATCGACCACAGGCGGCACTAGAAAACCAAAGCTTTTGGCCGCTGCCTGCAAGTCGAGCGTGTTAACATCGAAAATCTGCTTAAGTTGATGCGAGTCATAAGCACGCACATATGACTTATACGCCTCCTTTGCGGATTGATTCAAAAAGTAGTTCTTTGCAATCAACTTTTCCAGCTGTCGAGAGCAAAGCGTATCATTATTATCGTTATTATTCTGAAAAGTTGCTAAAACATACCTGCAGCTGTATGTCAGAAATTTTTTGCCATGAGAACTCAAACTCATTAAGCGGCACCTTCGCTGCTTTAAGATAACGCAAGAAGCCCAACTCCTCGGGACGTAGCATAAGCAATGCATGACCAGAGCTTCCGGAACCACGGGCTGTTCGTCCTACACGATGAATGTACTCACGCGGATCATCCGGTGGATCATATTGCACTATCCAGTCCACCTGTGGAATGTCCAAACCTCGCGCAGCAACGTCTGTGCACAGCAGTATGCCAGTCTCAGCGTTGCAAAACTGGAAGAACGTTGTAGTGCGCTTGGTTTGTTTTTGTTTCCCCTGTTGATAAACAGAGCTTAAAAAGGATGTTACAAATTATTTACAGAACTTGGTTACGCACGTGTATAGATGTCACAGGCAGATCAATATAGTTGAAGAGCTCATGATGGTATTTGACGGACATGCAGGACGAGAAAAACACCATAACCTTCTTTTTGCGGTTCTTTTTGAGGAACGTGAAAAGTACAAGCAAACGTTTCTCGGAAGGGCAGACAATGTAACCTTGCTCCAGACCACTCACGGTTGCGGTTTCCTTATTATCATCAACCCCGACATAGATGGGCTCCTTCTTGAGTGCTAATTTTGAAAGTGCATCAATGCGTTCGGTCTGCGTTGCCGAAAATAACATTGTCTGACGACGTTCTTTAATACAAAATAGAAATTAATTAATATTTTCATTAAAAACTAAGTAGGCAACTGCCTGTTGTAAAACTTACTTGGCAATAAGTTAACAATTTGTTTTAGTTCTTCCTCGAAACCGATTTCCAGTATCCGATCAACTTCATCAATGATTAAGCATTGCAGGTTTTTGTAGAGAAAATCTGGAGAATTCTGCAAATGATCAAGCAGACGACCTGGCGTTGCCACCAATATATTGATGCCTTTGCCTAACTTCTCGCTCTCCACCTGTCGGTTGGATCCGCCCATGACTAAGCCATAAGTGTGGTGATGATGTGCCATGAGCTCTTTGAGCACGCCAAATGTCTGCATGGACAACTCGCGAGTTGGAGAAATAATAATAACACCTGTGCCATTGCGTGGCATGAATCGCAGCTTATTTATCAATTCAATTGCTGGTATAAGAAACGCTAGAGTTTTGCCAGAGCCAGTCTGAGCAGCACCCACCAAGTCACGTCCCTGCAGAAGTGGCGGCAGCGATTTCGCCTGTATCTCTGTCATCTCGGAGAATCCCATTTCTTTGATAGCTTTGAGTGTTGCTTCTGAGACGATGTCTTGTAGTGAATCAAATGACCGGTCATTGGAATCACGTTGCGCCAGGGCAGCTTGCATATCTTCTGGTGTAGTGTCTTTGTTATTTGCGGTTGCTTGATTCGTATCCTTAGGGATTATTTGTTGTTTAGCTTTCTTAGCAGGCACAGGTTCATCGACATCGCTACTAGAAGCTTCTTCTTCACTGTCATTATCTTCGGCTTCACTTTCTACAATTGTTTTGAATTAGTTTAGTTATTAAAGTAAATGCAAAGGAATTTGCTTGTCTGTTAGATTCAGTTAGGATTGAACACATTTCATGCAATTTTTTCGCTGCATTAACGCGCCAACAAAAAAATACTCAAATTCGCCTTTAACTCATCATTTTTACAGCATTTCAGGATTTTAAAAATGTATAACATTGCATACCATTATCTTCATTTACGGAGTCATCATCGGGTCCTGAATCAGAGTTGACTACCTCAAGCTGTGGTTTCTTTTTTGTTGCCTTTTTTGAAACTTTTGCAGCTACCGGTTGCTCTTGAAAGTCGTCATCAAGTTCAACTAAAAATAATTATTAAAAACATTAGTTTGTATTCAGAAATTGTTTGCGTATACTACCTTCCGCAGCCAGTTTTGGTTTAATTGCCTTTCCACGCTTTTTTGGCGGTTCTTCCTGTTTCTGTGCTTTTCCTTTCTTTTGCGCCAATTCCTTCTTCATTTTCTCGCGCTTTTTAATTTTTTTCATTAACAACTTTTCTCTTATCGACATTTTGAATTATTTTAACCAATTTATTACAATTTTAAGAAACTTGAAAACTCCACGCACGTGTATTGCAAATGTGGAATGGAACATAGATGTGAAACAACTTCTTCTTAGCTAGGCAGTCACTTGATCACAATAATGTTAATTGCCATTCACACAATATTCTCAGCAAACAGCTGTTCTCGCGCGTCGGAGATGGAAATCTCAATATCAGTTTTTGTTTTCATTGTGTATACTTTCGTTGTTTCATATTTGCAATATTTCGTTAATTCATACACGCAAATATACCTGCGGAGTTTGTAGAAGTGAGAAATGTTAGGCTTACAAGGCTACGGCAGTTCATCGGATGGGGATTCGGACAACGAGGCGCGTAAAAGACAAATAGCCGAACCAGAGCACTTGAAGCCCTTAGATACAAAGAATTCTATTACAAAAACCCTAACAGTTTGTGCAGCGCCTGATGTGGTGCCTATTGGCGCTACCGCTGTGCAGCGCGCACTCGATCCTACGCTCAAAGAAGTAATATACAATCCACGTTATGAAGAGATGTACGCGCCAGTAAAAGGGCCAGAACACCCAAATATGACGATGCAGCAACGCGCGCCGCGAAACACGTTGGCGGGTTACGTAGAACATGCACACATCAATGCTTTCGAGTTTGAGAATCAACGACGTACATTCCACACATACGGCTACGCTCTGGATCCATCAGTAGATGAAGCCGCCGATGGACAAAACTTCGTCGGCGACCTACAATCGGCGTACGATGACAATGGCAAGACAGTGTTCGAGTCGCCTAAGCTTAAAAAGAAGCGCAAGCAAGAAAAGAATGACTGTCCGGAGGACGTAGAAGGATTTCTGGGACCCTGGGGAAAATACGAGAATGAACAAACGGTGGCTAAACCTAATGAACAGGAACGCGCGGAACTTGACGAAATACTTTCTAAGAGGCACAAACGCAATCGTCTACCAGAAGAAAAACCACTTGAAGAAAAGTCTACTCTCCACAGTAAGTACATACATACATGTGTGGCGGCCGCCACTAGAATTCCAAATAAATCAAAGCAGGCACAAATCAGTGAAAAATTGTAAGGCAAAGCGAGCGCGCTTATATACATTTATTTTCTTGCGAAATATTGCGCATCATTTGGGAAAGAAATTTAAATTTTCGAGCAGCGCCAAAAGAAGCCACAGTTAACACTCAACACATATATTAAAAAATTTATTTAAATATATCTAATTGTTTTTTTTTTTACAGTTAAAGATGCTTACGATTATCAAGGACGTTCCTATTTGCACGCGCCGCATGATTTGGGCATAAACCTGCGCTCGTCGGCACCACCACCCAAGTGCTTTCTTCCTAAAGCGCATATACACACTTGGACTGGGCACAACAAAGGCATTTCCTCAATACGTTGGTTCCCGAAAACTGCGCATTTGCTTCTTTCCGGCTCAATGGATACGCGGGTTAAGTTGTGGGAAGTGTACGGTGAACGACGTTGCATACGCACATTCTCTGGACATAGGCAGGCCATCAAGGACATTGCCTGGAACAACAAAGGCACACAATTTATATCGGCTTCCTATGACCGTTATATTAAACTTTGGGATTCGGAGACCGGTGACGTAATTTCACGCTTTACGGCGCGTAAGATGCCGTTTTGCGTTAAATTTCATCCGGATCACAACAAACAACATCTATTCGTAGCCGGCACATCCGACAAGAAGATAATATGTGTAAGTATTATATATAAATCAAAACGGAACAAAAGGAATACATGGTCTAAATTTATGATTTTTCAACATTTCGCAGTGGGACACACGTAGTGGTGATATTGTGCAGGAGTACGATCGACATCTGGGCGCTGTTAATACGATTACTTTTGTGGACGACAACAGACGGTTTGTGACAACTTCAGATGATAAATCTATGCGCATCTGGGAATGGGATATACCTGTCGACATGAAATATATCGCCGATCCCACTATGCATTCCATGCCGGCGGTGACATTGGCGCCGAATGGCAAGTGGATGGCTTGCCAGTCATTAGACAATAAAATTGTCATATTTTCTGCTTTGAACCGTTTTAAAATGAATCGCAAGAAAACCTTTACTGGTCATATGGTCTCTGGTTATGCCTGTCAATTGGACTTTTCTCCAGATATGAGTTATTTAGTGTCCGGCGATGGCGATGGCAAATGCTACATTTGGGACTGGAAGACAACGAAGATGTACAAAAAATGGCAAGCGCATGAAGGAGTCTGCATTACTACATTATGGCATCCCCACGAGGCAAGCAAATTAGTTACTGCTGGTTGGGATGGCCTAATAAAATATTGGGATTAAGTTGAAGATGTTATATAACTTGCACTACATAAGATGATTGAGTAATTTTTAAAATAGAGTATATAAATAAAGAAAAAAAAACGACAACAAAGGTAACAGTTTTGTTTGTTTACATTCTTAGAGAATAATGCCGCTGATAACAATAGACATGCGCAGTGCATGCCAAACTGTCAATGATATCTTCGCTGCATTGGCGACTTTTAACCACCAGTTCACTTACCCACTCCATCAACTGTTTTCAACAAACATATGCGAAATTTTGTTGCTTTGTGAAAATCGATTTTTGCCTGCGAGACGTAAAAAGTGCAGCGTATTAAACATAATTTTTAAATAAAATACCCTAGCAAGTGCAATTACAGTTTTAATGCCATTGCGCGGCAGCAGAACTAAAACTTAATAAAAATAACACTTTTTTAAAATAATAAAAAGCCATGTAAAAAAGGCACAACGTGCGCAGTTTACCATTGTCTGCTTTTTATCAAAGCAACTTTATACAAAATTACGCCTAACTACAAAGAGCCTGCAACCACGACAACGCTGAAGTAACCTTGAAGGACAGTAAAAACGGCAAATTAAAAAGATGTCGAAACCGCCCTTAGACACCTCTGGCCTTGGCTACTCGTACCATTTGCCATCCGGTGGCCTAGTGCTGCGCTTTAGAAATTCGCTCTCACAGTTCAGCGATCTCTTCAGCGAATTTAACAAATATATTGCGCCTGCTTACCATCACGATCGCTGTGAGCGTTCCGTACACATGCGTCTCTACTCCATGCATAAACGCGAGTTCGTTATGGTGTTCCTGGGCTTCTTCACCTGCTTTGGCTTGGGCATTATAATCGGCCTCACTGGACCGCCGATAACGCACACCTCAGAGATAACGGCCAAGACAATTTTGGCCAATACAACGTTGGCGCACAGCAAGTCGGTACTGGCCACCGGTCCGTTTGCCATGAAGTCACCATTGCTAACTACTTACTCGCAGCAGTTGTGGCTAATCGCCAAGCTGGTGACGGACAACAACGACGACGAGCAGTACGAGAAAAGTTTCCAGATCAGTGTGGCCATCGATGGCATCAACGAACAGCACAAACCCTTAAGCGTGCTCAATGCGGATGCTGTGCGTAATCGCACGCGCCACTTATCGTGTGTGCGCAACGACTGCGAAGAGTTCACGGTGCTGCACTTGGGCTTTCTGGACTATGCGCACTACATCATCACCGTGCGTTTCTACGGACTGGAATCATTTCACCAGAAGTACAATATACGAGGAATAACCTTTTTCGTATGTAACCAATTTAGAATTCATTTGAAAGAAGATTTTTCAAATTTTTCCTTTCTGTTTCTTCTACAATAGTTCAAAACTTACAGTCCGGAGTTCACACAGATCGAGATCTGGTTTCGTTTTATCTTTTTGCTGTTTACTTTTATTGTTATCGTAAGTCACGCTGGCAAATTTTCCATCCTTGGCTGCTAACCTTAATGCAAACTAATTCGTTGCAGTGTTGGTACGCACATACCCTGCGCAAGTATCCCATGTGCGATTGGTCAATTGAACAGAAATGGCTCTCCATTTTGCTGCCATTGCTGCTGCTCTACGATAGTAAGCTTTGTCACTGCCAACGCTTAGAAATGCTTTACAAATTCTTCTTCCCTTTCCCTACAGATCCTTTTTTTCCATTGATATTCCTGATGAATTCGTGGCTACCGGGCATGCTGGACGCCGTGCTGCAGGCCAGCTTCCTCTGTGCGTTGCTCATGTTTTGGCTTTGCATTTATCATGGACTACGACAGAATGAACGGCACTTTATGCGCTTCTATTTGCCCAAAGTGATTGTCGTGCTGCCTATTTGGTTATGTGCCATTGTACTGGCCACGTGGGAGAAGTGTAACGAACTGAGAGATCCCACCTACAGCCACTTTGTGGACACGAAGAACTACAATGTAAGTGCCCTATTTCTTTTGACTATTTGTGGCTCTCAAAGGGTAACTTTGTCTCTTTACAGGGCTTCAAGCTGTTCTTTTACATTGCCTGTGGCATGTACATGCTGTACCTGGGCTTGCTGCTCTTGCGTGCCTATACGGAGCTGCGTTCGATGCCATTTTTCGGTGTGTTGCATTGCATATGCATTTTTAGGCCAATTACTGATTAATTTAATTAATTAAATTTTTTTCGGCAGATATGCGTCTGAAATTTCTAACACTTTTGATGCTATTCGTGCTGTCCATCTCGATAACCGTCACAACGTGCCGCTTCGGCTTCGGGATTTTGGAGGATAACTTTGTGGCGACGCTGAATACAACGTATCGCAGTTCGGCGCAGTTTATGAGCTTCTATGGTCTGCTTAACTTTTATCTGTACACCATGGCTTATGTCTATTCGCCGAATAATCGCTACTCGCTGGCCGAACTGGCGGTCACTAAAGATAATCCTGCCTTCTCCATGATCAACGACTCCGATGAGGAAGTTGTTTACGGCTCAGATGAAGAATCGCGTCGACCACTGACACTGAGCAGTGGCAAGAATGAATACGATAGCGATTAGCTTGCTGCTGCCCTGAGTTGAGTTGCTGTATTAATGCTTTGTAATTTCCCGTTTAGATGTTCTATTAATCAAGAAACTGAAAACTTGTACAAAACAAACCTATATATAATACAAATTATGCTTATGTCATAGTATCCTTAACACGTTTTTTTGGCTGTTGGCCCTTCTTTCATTGGGTTTTATTTAAGTTTCTCTAAATTGATTTTATAATAACACAATGCACACATCTTGTCGTCACATCAGAGCTCCGCAGCTTACATGGCTTCATTGACGCCAATTTTGGTCTTGGTAAGCAGCCCGGTATCGCCCATGTCTTCGTTGTAGCCAGCACGGTACTTCATGCCGGGCGCCTGCAAATATGCAAAAAAAAACAAAACCATTTGATTTTCATAAGATTTCCTTGGAATTAGTGGAACAGAGCACAACTCACATTGTACCAGACATCACGCCAGACTTTGCTCGCATCAGCATCGCGTAGCAGCTCGGGCACATCGTAACGTGGCACATTAAAGTAGTTCATCAGATCGGGTTTCTCATCGCAGTATCTGATGCGTGCCTCGCACCATTCGGTCTCGAGAGGGAAGCGCCAATCGCCCATTTTCTTGTTGTGGGGATCCGTTTCGTACTGCGAAAAGTCAATGCGTTCGATATCCTCTACAACTACTTCGGTCTCGCCACCAGCTGTCCAGTCGTAAATGAGCAGCTCAGCGTGCGTAGCAATGTCCTTAAGGAATTGCTGCTTGTACAGCGTCTCAATGTCGTTTAAATAGGTGTCCGTAAATACGGATGACTTCACCTCATGCTCCAGATTGCGTTCCTTGATGCGTTGCTTGACTACATCGACCGGCAGATCTAAGTAGATTACCAAATGTGGTTTGAGCAGCTCACCAATCGTGTTTTCCCGCAACTCATTGTACACAGAGCGCGCACCTGACGAAAGATAGCCCTGACGGTGCATTGCCTCCATGAAGACAAAGTCGGAATATGCGCTGCGTTCGAGCACGACGCCTTGTCCGGTGGAGAGCACGTGCTGCAATGCATCGATGTATTGCTCATAGCGGAGCATATACATGCGTATCTGGAACTGTGCGGCCAGACTATGCTTTGGGTCGAGACAGTAGTTTTTCACATCGTAACTGCGGCAGGACTCTGGTAATTGTGGATCCAGTTGGCGCATGTCGTAGCCGTAAGGATTAATAAAGATTTTGTCTAAATCGACGGCAGGCAAGTAGAGCATTTCAAGCTCATCGGCCAACTCCTTCGCGAATTTTGTTTTTCCTGCCGCAACTGGACCTTCAACGCAGATAATTTTCGAGTTCTCATCAATGCGTTTTGATGTCTTGTCGAAGAAGGCATTCATAACGGTGTACTTCTTCGTTTTGTACGGGTAAGGAGGGCACAATGGCACCCGTGGGCCACCGCGCATCGTTTTACCGGAGATGTTGCATTTCTGCATAAAAGCCGCAGGCAGAGCATTCGTTTGGCTTTGAAGCAGTGCTGGCGCCGCGACTGCAAGTTTACTGTTACCGTGTGTGGCGCAGAGCCGCACTAGACCGACACGGAATACGGCAGCCATACTATTCTGCGAAAAAATACGAAACTAGTAAATTTGACTATTGAATGTGTTAAAGATGTAGCGTAAACATAACAGGAGGAGCAAGTGTTACATCACAGGCGGGTATTTGCTAGCTAGTAATAAATAAACTCTTGGACGTCTCTTTTTAAGCGCAGGAGCTGTTAATAACGTTCAGCATGTTATAGAAAACTTCTAGTAACTTTTTGGGCCGAATGTATACACAAATTACTTACTTTTCTTGCCAAAATACCGACTTTTTCTAAGAAATCAATTTGGGTCTAATGCTTATACCATCAGCTGATCGTTGCTTATATCGCAGCCGTTTGCACACCATGTGTGTGAGTGAGAAGCAACAGCAGTTTCAATTATCGCTTTCATGGTCTCCAATATTGTATCCCTTGTTGCAGTCGGGGACAAGATGAAAGTGTTTCCCGTTGCTTTGAAATTTGTTGAATTCGCGAGAAAATGTAAAGTTAGCATTAATTTGTAAGTTGCAGACAATGCGCCCAATTTGTTATTCTTTGGTGTGAGCTTCTTTTCTAATAAGCCCAATAACATATCGAACTGTACCACCGTCATCCTCATTGTCTCGTAGAATTTTTGTGGGCACTTAAATTTGTACAGCATTAAGGTATCGAACATACCGTGTTCCCCCCTCAGTCTATAAATGGGATGATGTTCTTTGCGATACATATGACGACGACTTATGGTTGTTCTAACTTTAAGTTTCCTTAAATAGTCCCCACAGTGTGCTTCAATTTGTCAGAAATTTTCGGCGATCCTTCGAAGGAAAACACCTAGATGATGAGGTGAATTTTCGTGAAATTTTTAATATGAAATATTATTAATGAATACTATGTACTGCGCACCATTATCATGTGGAAAAACGACTGCTCCTGATGATGATACATTTCCAAAAGCTGCTTCTTCACTATCCTCCACTACAACAATAGTAGTTGTTGTAGCAATAGGAAGCGAATTACTTTCGCTAAGTAGCACTAGCGCCTCAGCGGCATCTACTTCCTCCATCAACCACCAGTTTGGTGGTACCAGATGTTCCTTGCTTCCTGCCATGGCTATTGAAGACTAACTAAAATGTAGTTACAGTTCAAACAACTTTGAACTTTGAATTATAGATGCTTTTTTTTATAGAATAAGAAAATAGCAGGATATGATGAAGATGTATCAAATAATAATTTTATTCGCCAAGGACAACACCGTGTCGATTCGAAGAACGCTTAAAAGACGTTAACCGCCAAAAAAGGCGAAGCATACGATCATGTGTGAGTGAGAAGCAACAGCAGTTTCCAATACTGTACTCTGTGGTCGATTTTCGGACCAATATACAGGCTGCACGTGTGGTCATCTAATCTTGCATTTCGCTTGACTAGTCAGCGTTCTTCTTCTTCGGATTTTCTTACACAAACATTTTTTGATGCATTAGGGCGCCTGGATTTATTAACTATATTCTAAGAGTATTCTTAAATTAGTTAATATTTTATGAAAAATTTCATTAATAAGCTTAGGTTAAACAACTAAATGTAAGTAATTGTTAATGCGTGCGGGATATTTGCTTGGATGGAATTTTTACGGTTACGCAACTTGACACAAAAAGAATTTAGTTCAAGCGAAGAAGAGCCTTGTGACATTGAATAACAGCTGCTTAACATTTTTCCAGCTTCAACATGGGTAATGTAGGCCTAACGAGTGTCTATATGCAGCAGGCGAACGCCAAGCTACCCGTGGATCATGCCAAATTTGCCAACTTTGGTGGTACACCGCCGCCAGAATGCCCGATGCATCAAAAAGGAGCCGCTGAAAGTAAACACACAGTGGCGCCACCACATCCCAAAATACAGACAGGCTCCAGCGCCTCCGAATGCCCAGTGCAACATGACAAAAGCGACGTTAATCCACTGAATATGATGCCACCAGCAAATCAAAAGCCTGCGCCAGATCAGCCATTTCCACTGCCTACCGATCGTCAGACATCGAGTATACCTAAGGTGACAGAGGATGGCACTGTCCAATTTTGGCAGTACCCTAGTCAACAGATGTTCTGGAACGCTATGTTGCGTAAAGGTTGGCGCTGGAAGAATGAAGATGTGTCACAGAAAGACATGTCCGACATTATCCGTATTCACAATGCCAACAATGAGCAAGCCTGGCAAGAAGTACTTAAATGGGAGGCGTTGCACGCAAAAGAGTGCGGCAATCCACGCCTAAAGAGTTTTGGTGGCAAGGCCAAGGATTTCAGTCCACGTGCACGCTTCCGCAGTTGGTTGGGGTAAGTTCAAGACTAATCTATGTGCCAATCTCAATGTTAAATGCTACTGTCATTTGCAGCTATGAGCTGCCTTTCGATCGCCACGACTGGATTGTGGATCGTTGTGGCAAAGATGTGCGTTACGTCATTGATTACTACGACGGTGGTGTAGTCGACAATGACTACAGATTCGCTTTGCTTGATGTGCGACCAGCAATGGACTCTGTAGATAATGTCTGGGATCGCATGCGTGTGGCCTACATGCGTTGGCGTATGGAGCTGGTTGACAAATTTGCTAGCAATACTGACACCAAAGTAGATCATTAGATTAAAACATTTGATTCTCAGCGGAGAGAATGTGTAATATTGTACAGAATTGGCCCAAGTCTCATTCGTAAATTATAATTGATGTAATACAAAACGTTCTAACAGCAGTTCACAGACACACTTATTTATTATGGTAATAAATCAATGTATGAAATTCGAAGAAGCTTTGAGTTTTCTTTAATAAGAACATCGTTGCGTCATCGACATGTAAAAGAAGACAATTTTTCATTTTTTGATGGTCGTCGTTTCCATTTTTTTATTGTATATATTATATTGCAGGCGAGAATTACACAATTTGGTGAAGTTGGAGGAGGTAACAGAAATTGCTTGTCAAACAATTGACACGACAATGGAAAATTTCGCTACTTTTTTTACAATAATGTTTAAATTTGTTTCTTTTTTAAATAAATGTATAGCTTTATAAATATGCGCAGCAATTCTTAAAAAAAACTAAAAATCAAAGTGTGTGTGTGTTTTTTATAAGTTGATCTACAAATATAACAAACCGTTGGCAGCAGCATGGGCCATGAGCGTGTTTGCTGCCTGCTGTGTTTCCAGCAGAACTCGTGCTTCCTTAACCCAATCGCTGGCGATTTTACGCGGCGCACCCTGCAGCAGGTTCATATATTTGAGTGCCTGCAAAAAATCGCTGCGATCGACGTGGTACCTGCAGAAGGGATCCATAATTATTGCAATTTATTAATGGCTATGATTAATGTAAGAAAAGCCGCAACGCACCTGGCCCTATTTAAGATGTCATACGTATCCAATTTACTATAATCGAAAGGTTTATTCTCCAGTTCATCTTGTGAGATAGGATTATCGGGGCGCATCACAAAAATGGATTGCAGATAGGATAGTATGTAGATAGGTATGCTAGCACCTTCTTCCGGCACAAGAGCCACTTTTCGCGCAATGCGTTCTACATTAAGGAAACGTTCACGCATGGCATCCTCCGGATAGACGCCACGATTACGTGCCTCTGTTGGCAGGTTTTCTAGTACCGTGCTGACCAGCTCATCGTCGCCGGCCACTTTGGTAATGGCTGTGATTTCGCTCTTCAACGGACGCAACTTGTACTTATAATGTACTCCGGGTGTGACCGTGCGAACCGAAGACCACAATGCTTGGCATGCAGCCCAGAGTGCTTGCGCTTGATTTGCAGATCTTTCGATTTCAGCACGAGCTATAAAGGGAAAAGAAGTTGATTAGCAACTGCTTGGACGTTTGTTACAAAGATCACCTTTCAAATCTTCATCGATTTCTTTTTAAAAATGCAGCATTTGGGAGTCAGATTTAAGTTAAAGCGGTTTTATTATTTCGTTATAAGGTCGTGTAACTTACCTGCAAGCGCTGCATCCATGCCGCGCAATTTGCCCAGCATGGCCGCAAGCTGCAGCTTATAGTTGGCCTTCTCTGCTGCCAGCTTATCCTCAAGGTCACGGTTGAAATTACGCGTCAACTCGTTCTCACGCTGCGCCACAATATCCTTAAGATGATCGGCATGTGCCTCGGCCTGTTTTTTTAGCTGTGCGCGCAATTGCCTATCCGCTTCGGCATGGATTTGGAAAATTTTCCGTTGATTCTCCAAGGCCAGCTTACGCTTCTCGGATTCCAGCAAATAGTCCAATTGCGCTTTTGTTGCCTCGGAGTCATTGTCGCCGCGTGCAGCATCGATGGCGCGTTTTAAACGCAACTCACCATCGGTTTGCAAGCGTTGCAGTTCCTTCTGCAGTGCCAGCACATGCGAGTATGCATGCAGTATGAACAAATCCAAATCATCCTTGGAAAGATCGAGCTTTTTTTGAGCGAGATTTAAGCCGGGAAATAGCGATTCGATCTCGTCAATGAAAAAGTTACGCGCACGCTCCACCTTAATGCGTAAAATAGCCAATAATTTTTTGAAGGGACATAAAACTGTTTTCAGAACATACATTGCGCCAGTATTTGTCCGATACATTCGCATTATCCTTATTGCGATATAGCTCGTCCTTCACGTTGTTTATGTGGTCTAACAGTTTTCTGATCTTGAAGCGTACTTGCTCCACCTGTTTGGTGTTTTCTGCAGTCACTGTCCTACCCAAGGCAATTTCACATTTTTCTGTAAGAATGACAAATTCGTTCTTTTATAGTCCAAAACCATATATTCATTTTTTGAATGTAATTGCATACCAATTTTATCCAGAGCTTCACGTGCCAATTGCTCTGCAGTGGAGACTGCGGTGTCGCGTGCACCAGCTCTGTTTTTAAGTGAGGTCCACAGCGTGTTATCCACATTTTCGACAGCTTCATCCACAATTCGACGTGCTTCTTCGTTAAAGCTGAATTATGCAGAAATAAAAGAAATTCGAAAAAAATAAGAGAAATTAAATGGCGGCGATTCATACCTTTTCAGGATGGCAATAGCTTTGTTATACTCCTTAACAGCTAACGCAGCAGCCACTTCAACGGCATTCTCAAGTTCCAACACATCTTTTGGCAGTGGCTCTGGTTTAGGTTTAGTTTGCGTCGGTTTTGACGTCACTACTTGCGTATGTTCCACTTTAGTCTCCTTCGGCGCTTTTTTGCTTGGTGTTGTAGAATTGCTTGTCTAGAGGAGTTGGTATTAAATTTATGCTTCAATTCATCTTTTATTTTGATAAATGAGTAACTTACCTCCTGCAATTTGAAAGTTTTCTCTTCTTCGTGCGGTTTTTTCGTATCGGCAACACCGCTGGCAGCTCCAAACAAGCCGGTCACTTTAGAGGTGACACTGTCTATGGATGTTGACACATTGTCAAATTGGGTTCTAACGGAATCAATATGCTGCGTAATTTTCTTGTTAATGCCCTGGAATGGTGGCTCCTCTTTCAGCACGACCTTAATAACTGATTCTGCGCCTGGAACATTCCGTTCAACCAGTTTTCGAAACTCGCTGTCATATCTGCACATGCATATTAATTAAATAAATAGAATGAAATCGATGTTTGCCATATTCTACTGTACTTTGCATAAGTAATCACGCCGCCGACTGCAGCCAGTGGTGTCAAAATCAGCATCACTTTGCCAAAGCCAGCTTCGCGCATGTTTGGTGGTATTCCGTGGTTGTTGTTGCTATATTGTCTGCCATTCTGTCGTTGCAGCGTGCGCTAATTTGTATAAAGACATAACACATTATTTTTGTACACAACTCAATTGGGATTGCTGCTAAATTTGGTCATTTGACAACCTCTTATCAATGCCAAGAAAAGCGACGTCAGCTGGCTTGAAGCTAACCAAAATAGACGGGAGCGTTGTTATGTTTGTATGCCTAGGAGCGCATACGTAACTAGCATTTCGATAGAGCAAAGCCTGAGTGGCACTCTGGTTGTGTGTCTCGGCATTATTATTTAATATTTTAACATTTAATTATGAATTCCTGCTTGGTCAAGATGACATAACAGTCAACGAAATCGCGCACTTATATATTTTGCAGCACCGAACGGTGTCAGTGGGGTGGGAAGTGTGCTTTCGTTTGCTTGCTGCTCTTTGCTCAACGTGATACGTGACGTTGGATTGATTTTCACACGATTTCACTCTTTCACTCACCTGCAGCACACATTTGCACGGATCCTTGAAAACGAGGCGATACATTCTTATGCTAACTCCAAATTGTGACAACGTTTCTTACTATTTGCGTTTAGGCAAATGATTTTCTCCAGTATAAATTGCTTCGCCGGCGGCGTGAATATGATCTCAAATATTCTTGCCTAATTCGTAACGACGACCATCAGACGAATACTAACTGCTTGGTTATGCTCTTGTTCTTCTTCGATTTCGCCGCTTCTTCTTCTGCTACTGCTTCCATTCAATTGACGATGTGGGAGTGTTTTAAACGTTCCAAACGGTTAATTATTGATAGCAAACTTATTTAATACCCTTCCTAACTTTTAATTTTGATAAAATTAAAAAAAAAGAGTTGAAATAAAGCAAGCAACAATAGAGATAATGTAGGACAGTACACCCAAAGCACAAATTAGAATATATTGTGCCAAAAATAAATGAACTTCGGTTTGATGTAGAAAACTTTCATTTGTAATTACAGAACAACATACTCAAGGCATTGTATGTGTGTGCCCTGCCCTGATTCACGTTGAATGGCAAACATATGATTTTTCTGATGGAGCATTTGAAACGGGTTACGTGAATAATTTTGATATTCGAAGCGAACCGGAAAATAAATAAAACTTAATAAAATGTTGCGCAATGTTATGGGCAGTGGTAAGTGCCGGATTGTAAAAAGTTTATTTTTATTTATAAATAATTTGTTTTTTAGCACTGCGCAGTGTCTGCCGTGCGCCCGTGGTTTTGCAAGCACAACGTGCCTGCTTCTCAGCACAAATTCAATACACGCCGGTGGCTTCAACTGTCTGTCTATTGCCAACGAAAAGTTTATTGTGCCCAACCATCAAACTCTTACAACTGCCAGTTGTTTGCCAGCAGCCCAATCGCAGTGTCACCAAGTTTTCATTGATCAAAGGCAAGCGAAAGACTGTTAAAGCGGTAATCAAGCGTTTCAAACGACTGGACTGGGGCGCTTGGATACGCACGCACTCTGGTAGACAAAAGAAGCTTTTCAAGAAGTCTCCTGCACGGCGTCGTCGGCTGCGACAGCATATCTTTACGAATGCAACACAAAGCTGGCTGCTTGACAAGATGGTAACAAATTTCTGGCGAAGACCAAAACATTATATAGATGATCCCTATGCACCATATCACAAACGTGATGAGTATTTTGCAACCAAATCGAAGTCATTTAAAGTTTAAAGTTTGTTAAATGCAATTAAACGTTTATATCTTAATACAACAACAAAGTGCCTAGTCTAGGCATCTACAACAGTGTTAACCAGTTGGCCCAAACCCTGGATTTCCGTAGTAATGACATCGCCAGCCTTTAAGTATTCTGGTGGGGTACGATACATGCCAACGCCTTTCGGAGTGCCTGTTAAAATAATGTCGCCTGGTAGCAAAGTGATGCATCTGCAAGTCGGGCGTTATTGGGATAATAAAAATTTTGTATACCAGTTCGCGGGACTTACTGTGACAGGCGGTTTATAACATCATCAATCTTAAAAATCATGTCGCCAGTTTTGCCGTTCTGTTTTTCAACGCCATTGATCCACGTTTTCAGCGATAAATCGTACACATTGTCGATGAGGCTTTTGTGCACCACGGCAGGTCCAAGCGGACAGAATGTATCCATGGATTTGCCAATCAAGAACTGGCCACCGTTGCGTTCCTTTTGCCAATCGCGTGCAGAGATGTCTTGCGCCACGGTATAGCCAAAGACATAGTCCATGGCTTGTTCGACGGGCACCTGTTTGGCTACTTTGCCAATGACAACAGCCAACTCGACTTCCCAGTCAATTTTCTACATAGGCGAGAGTCGTAAAAGCAACAACAATAATAATAATAAACACATTTCACTTTTATATAAGCAAAGGTCATAAATACGCACTCGACTTATTTTATGTGCAATCACGTTATCTCTGGGACCCGCAAGCGTGTTCGTGTATTTGCTAAAGAACATGGGTTCCTTCGGCGCTGGCTTGTTTTGTTCTTCACAGTGGTCCTTGTAATTGAGTCCAATGCAAATGATCTTGCCTGGCTCGGTGAGCGGCGGCAGCAACGTGAAATCATCGTTCACAGTCACCTGTTGCAGCTTACTCGCCTTCTGTGCAATCTCTTTGACGCAGATATTCTGCTGTATCAGTGTCTTCACATCATTCGGTATGCCGGCAACGCCCGACAGCTCAACGACAGACTTGCCGTCTTCCGACAGCAGACCCAGTCGTTTGGTCAGGTCACCCTTGCGTAAATATTGCACGAAACGCATTCTTGCAGCTGACATTTATGACTGATTGACGATTTGATTGAGGATCTGTATCTACACCAAAATGCTAATTGACGGACCAAGTGACAAGTTAACAACTGCCAGAAAGACGTCGACAACAAGCTGTTGTGTAAGCAGCGCATAGGCAAAGCCACACACACATGCATATGCATATACATATGCATATACACTCCAGCACAGCTGTTTGGAAAGCAGCTTGACAGCTAATGGAGCGTAGTGTTGGCAGCACTGCACACAGCAGACAACCGTTAAATTCAAAAAAAGAAAATATTTGTGTATTTATTATAACACGTTCAATTTAGTAGATTTGGGCCAAAAAGAAATTCATACAACGCTCACGACGCGATTCTTCATGCGACCTAAATGCTGTATCTGACTCTCGACCAGATCGCCCGATTTCAGAAATTGACGTGGACTTTGGTTTGCACCGATGCCAGCCGGTGTGCCTGTGAGTATAACATCGCCAGGATATAGCGTCATGTATCTGTTGCAAAGGTTGTTTAAGGTTATCTGTTTTATGCTAGAATTGTTGTTGGCCAACCCACTGCGATAGCCGATGAATGAGGTAGTCAATCTTGAATATCATATTCTTCGTATTGCTGCACTGTCGCACTGCACCATTGACCAGCGTTTTAATCCACAAATTGTGTGGATCGGGCACATGGCATTTGTGGACTATCGTCGGTCCCAGTGGGCAGAATGTATCCATCGATTTACTAAACATGCGCTGTGTGTCACAGCTGCATTGCTCACAGCCACGTGAGGTTATATCCTGGGCGATAGTGTACCCAAAGACAAAGTCCATGGCGTCATCGCATGCCACCTTCTTGGCTTGCTTGCCAATAACCACCGCCAATTCGTTTTCATAGTCTAGATACTGTAAGAAAATTGAAGCAGTCAGCAGGTAAAAAAATTGGCCAACGGCTCACTTTGACGCATGAAGGTAAATGTATGCAGTCCAAGGCGCCAACTACTGACGTGCTGCACTTAACGAAGAACGTCGGCTCCTTGGGCACGGGCAAGTCGTGTGCGACACAATAGTCGGTGTAGTTGAGCTCTACGCCAATAATTTTGCTTGGATACATAATGGGCGGCAGCAGGCGCATCTTATTCGAGATGTCGGTTACATCGCCTGGCTGCACATTGCGCTGCAGGTTCGTCATGCAGTAGCGCTGATGTATAAAAGCGATCATGTCCGGTTGTGCGCAAGTTATGTCGCTCAGTGGCTTCAGTTTCTTGCCATCCTCGGACACCATGCCCAGCCGACGCTGGCCCTCATTTTGGCGTGCGTACTGCACGAAGCGGCACTTGGGCACCGATCTCTCACTGCAATTGGTGTGCTGCCTTAATTCGACATCGTGTCGCTCGGCTGCCACTTGTATACTCACTTATTAACGTGTCTGTCACAATGTGTTGCCTCTTGTTGCACCCTTCTGACGAATTGCTTGCACATTAGCTTTGCAGCTTCTTTCATAGTTTTGTTAACTCGGAATTTGGTTAGTCATTTAGTCCAAATGATGTGCACAAAAGAGGTTCAAGCTTGAAAGCCCTCAAACGAGAACTATTTTTTGAAATTGCCATTTTTTTTGAATTGATTGACAATTGTTTTTGGGTAGTTGAATTGAAACAGTGTCCATAAATATATATAGTGTATATAGACGGAACCACGTTTAATATTTGGTAGTAGAGTACTAATAAGAAATTGGAACCTTGGTTTGTGCAACTGTAGGCAAATATGGTCTCTTCTTGTTCTTACTCGTATATATTCGTGTAATATCTGCTTTGGTTTTGGGCTTTTTTAATTGTATATGCTATATATATATGGTTATGTGGATTGGTCTGTCAGTCACATGAAAATGAAATGATGTGACTATTTATTTATCTCAGAATTTTGTTTCCAACTTTCTTGGTTATTGGAATAGTTAGCTCTCTGTGTATTATAATATTGGGTAATATAAAAAGCATCAGATTATGAATTTTCAGTTGATTAGCCTGTTTTGTAGAGTACATATACATATAAGTGTGTGTGTGTACCTTAGCAGCTGATTGTGTCGAGGTTCCTATTGCAATGAATTCCATGTCATCTGCAAAACTGGCTAAGACGAGATTCTCACTAGCAGCCCTAGACATGTTTGGCGTTTATAATGTACTCAAGGTGCGTTGGAGACGACTGATTTTCTCTGTATATTGAGCAGAACTTTTTTAACCAGACGATTATTGGCAGTTTCCACAATTGAAAGTAAACAAAAAAAACTTTTGCACATTTCTTGGTTTCTTTATTGTGTTTTTACAGCAGTTTGCAATGCATTTACAAATGTTAATTATATTTGTTTGTTTGTTGTTGTTGTTGTTTTTGACATTGCTGCCTGCATATACATATATAGATAACAGCAAAATATACTTTGATCAGTAGCGATCGTAGACATTTATAATTACATTGTTGCATATATGTATAATTATGTTTATGTATACTTAAATTACTAATACGTTTAAGAGTTATAAGCTTATTTTGCTAAGCTTTTACTTGCATGTGTCACCCGCTTATGTAACACATGTTTTCTGTTAATTTAATGCCATGAAACCAGTTACATAAATATTAAAAAATATACATGTAAATCATAAATATTTAATCAACATGGATTTATCTTTTTTTAGTTTGATTTGGAAATATTCATTTTATTTTAGTTTATTTTCTTTTTTTTACACAATTTTTATTGCTGTTGGCTTCAGATTTAATTTTCACAAAAAAGTTTGCGCTTTAGTTTAACTTAAGTTTACAGAATTTGACTAGTTGGATTTTCTTTACACAATTAAAAATTTCTTTGCTTGGCTTTATGTGTTTTTTCATTATTTGCTTTGTTTGTTTTTTTTGTTTTCTTTCTTTTTTTTTAGTGCATACTCAATTGTTTCATTTTTCTGTTGTTTTCACTCACGGACATTACAAACTAATTAACATTAATTATTTTTAAATTTAGTTTAAAGTTTAACTTAGGGTTTTTAAGAAATTGTTTTACGCCTTTGCTAAGCGCACACAACATAAAAATTATTGCATTTCATTTGTGATTTTTAGGGTTGGTGTTTGAGTATTTTTAATTAATTTTACTTAGTTTTTCTTTTTTTTTTTCCTTTTAGTAATATGTTGTAAGAAAAATCGACAAATCGTATAAAAACCATAACTTAACATAATAATATATAATACAATAAAAAATGGTTTCAATAATCAATCAGCGCATAAAAAAAACTATTTACAAAAATATTATTTAAGAATTCGCTCTTCTTTCAGTTTTTTCTTTTTTTGTTTCACATTCTTGCTGTAAGCTCATTTTTGTGTTGTTGGTTGGTCCAAAATGTTTGTTGGGCATTTTGGGTTTTTGCGCCCAAATACTAAACGAAATATACAAATACACTTAAATGCCATCAAATTTTGCGACATTGAATTGGCCTAAATTAGTACAAATAAAATCAATCTCACAGTTTTACATTTATAATTAGTTTTGTTTTTATATCTTAGTTGGATTTTGTTTTTTTTTGTTTTTTTTTTTTGCTTGCTTTTATTTTTTTTTTTTATTTAAAATTGTTATGTGCCTTTAGAGAGAGTTTCGGGTAAAGAGAGTTTGGCGATGTCAGGCTTAGACTTTGCTTTCGGGTCCGTCGGTGACATGCTTGAATGCCAGACGTATTTTGGCCAAATAATGCGAGCAGATATGTCCATAGATTTTGTTGTACCATTCTGGCGTCTTGCCCCTGCAGGTATGCAACAAAGTTTGTTAAATTTTTACTTTGAATAAACCACTGCAATAAGACGAACTTACTTAATATCGACGCGTGCGAGATGCATCACACGCGACTTGCCACCGCCGCAGGGTTCGATGAGATAACGCGAGGCTAAAACTACACCACGCACTGCACCAAACATCGGCTTCACCTTGGCATGATCGATGGAAGTCTCCACAATGACGCAGGCGCCGCGCGGCAAATCCGTTTGCCAGGAACTGTTTGATTACATAAAGTTCATTTGTAGGCAGGTAATATATCAGATTTAATCAAACATACCGCAACACACAGAAGTCCGTTGTTAGTTGGCCATCTAATGCATACTGGAAGATCTCCGTGCGATCGTCGAGTTTCTTAACAGTTTGACTCTGCAGCAGGCTTGGGTCCCAGGAGGCGCGCTGTTTGATAATATACTCGAGCACATCGCGCGGTGGACCCTCGACTTCGGTTATGCAACGCCACAGACGCAGCGGATGTCCATCGCCGACTTTCTTATAAGCAATGTCTACGCTGGGCTCAGTTTGTGAGGTTATGCTGAACCAGCCGCGTGTTCTGCAGATGTGCATTGAAGCAGTTAGACTAATGCTTTGGCAAACACTACTCTTGGTTACTTACTTCTCTCGGCCCTCCTTGATTGTGGCACTTGTGCATTCGTAGAGATAGCCACGCCAATTGTGAAATTGCATGCCCTCGCCCAAAGCCTCGAGCGGTACTGGCTTTGATTCCTCCATATAACCGAAGTTGCACTTACTTAGCTTGTCCTTCGAGGCCGTGTAGATCGCTTTGTAGTTCTCAATCATGAAGGATAAGCACTCATGCGACGCCTTAGCCTCTGCGAGTTCCTTCATGTCCGGCATGCCGGAGCCTTTGCCGCCCTTGCGACGTGGCGAGGCCGACACCGATGCGGAGCCGGTCGATATTGACGAATGGAAAATGGATTGTGCCAAGCAGACGCCCAAATTGTTGCTTGTCATCTGATTCTGTTGCGAATTGGCAGCCACTATGGTCAGGAACTCAAGCAGCACGTATAATATTTCGCGGTTCTCATCCGGCAGCAGTAAAACTGCACACTGCACTGCATCCAGACGCACATCCGGCGGTAGGTCTATAACATGTGTATGCGGTGTTGTGAGATGAGCCTGAGCAGGCAGCGAACCGAGCTTATACTTACGTTGAAATATCGCGACAAACGTCTCCGACATCTTGGTGGTCAGCAGCGACTCCGGCAATTCGCGGAAGTACTGCTTCAGCATGTCGGCCACGTCGTAGGGCTGCTGCGTGTCAAACACGTCCATGCAATCCGCCGTCGATTCGGTCACCTCGATCATTTCGCGCAGTTTCGTGATGCGCGACTTGCCGCCGCTCTTGCGGAAGATGCCGACCTGATCGAGCGCATTCAGCTGCAGCCAGCGGAAGGCAGCGCGCACTGCCATGGGCAGACTCTGGCCACTGCGCTGCAGTATGAGCAATAGCGGCACGCCAAATACTTTCTTGTCCTTGTAGTCGGGCATTTTGATTTTCTTAATGAACTTCGGCAGCTCCCAGTTCCAGCCGGAGCGATGCGTGGGACAGTAGCGCTCCATGTGGCCGGTGAGTGTGACCAGCGCCAGTTTGCGAATGATCTGCAATTGGCCAGCGGACATGCCCGCGAACGGAATGCCCACTTCTTGTGCTGCATTCGGCTCGATTTTCTGCGAGAAACATTTACGGAATACCATGTGTGGTCGCTCCTCCATCTGGAAGCTGTGCCAGCGAACGACCGGTGTTCTATTTTTCATTATCAAGTGACAAGTTTCACATTAGTTTTATTTAGACAAAAGTCAGACAAGAAACTACTTGGCAAAATGACTCACCTCTTTGTGCTGTCGGGATCGTCGGCCTTGTGCTCCTTGCGTGTGGTGGAGCGCGAACGGAAACTGGACGAACGCAGGCCATCGCGTTTCTTCGCATCTTTGCCGAGGTTGAGAGAACCGCCGCGAGTTAGTTTCTTGATCTTGACCTCGGTTGTATTGGAGTTGGCATCCTTGATGAGCAGCTTTCGCCCGTGATGGCACTCCGAGTCCGAATGCGCGCCGATGTCATCCACTTTGCCTGTGCGCTGCAGAAAGCGTCGCGCCTTTGACGGTGTCTTGCGGAAGGACAATTTGTTGCCGCCTGTGGATGATTCCTGACTGTCGCTGTAATATGACGATGAGTCATCGGACTTGCCCTCCTTCAGATGCGGCATCGGCATCGAGAAGAAGTGCAGCGGACTGGTGCGCATCGAACGCGGCGTGGTGGGTGTGCGCTTCGGACTGCCGCGGTTCGGACTTAAGAAGTTGTCGCTGTGCGACGGCACCTTCAGTTCGTTGCCGAAGAAGGGACCCTTTGGGAATGTGTGCATGGGGCTGACTGCCGATGGCGATGGCGGCGTTGAGTACACCGCATCCGGCTTGCGCATGCTGTGGCGTTGGCCCAACTGCGAGAGATCCAGTGTCTGCGGCCCACTGATCACAACACCTTCGCGATTCTGGCGTTTTCGACGCCGCGATTTGATCGACTCAACGCGTCTGAGGAATGCTTTTGCGCCGTCCTTGAAACGTTCGCTGCCAGTGCGTCGCAGACGCACACCCGAACTGTCGCCGGACTCGTTCAACGAAGTGTCGGTGGCATCGCTCTTGTTGCATGCGCCACCTGTGCCGCCAATGCCGCCGGGTATCATGAGGGTTATGCCAGCACCGCTGCCACTGTATGAATCATCGTCGAAGCGATCCGGACTGGACTCTTTGGACGAACTTTCCGTCTTCTCGGCGTTCAATTTGCCAGCGGGCGGCAGTTCCAGACCCATTTCACCAATGCGCGACCAGCGTCTGATATGCGGTTGGAATGTCCAGTTCTCGCTGAGCGCAAAGTTCTCATCATCCGAGTCCTCCTTTTGCTGCGAGTGCATGTGGGAGAGTGAAAGCAAGTGCATGAACAGGCAATGCTGTTTGTTCGTGTTGGTGTTGGTATTGGTGGGGGTTGCGTGTCTACTCACTTGTGGCGTTTGTGGTTTGTGCGTCTGATCCAGACGCATAGTCGCGCAACGGTTCAATATGCAGAGACGACGATAGAGCGACTGCAGCTGGTCATTTTCAAGATTTGTGTGATCTTTGGCTACATTGGTCAGGTCAATTGGGAATTGATGATCTGCAAGCAAGCAAATGGCAAATATGCAACACTTAATTAGTTCAAAAATAAATTAAAAAAAAAAAAAACTTTTAATTATATTTCAACACGAAGTCAACAAATAATCAATCGGTAAGTAAATCAGTGGATCAAGCAAATGGCGCCATGCATTTCATTGACGCTGCAGTGTTTAAGACACTAATTGGCCAATTAAAAATTTACTAATTAACGTAAAATCCGAATCCAGTTTTGGTCCAATGCAATGAAGCGCAGCAGCAGCACACAGAAAATGTCGTCCGTACGTTTCGGCAGCGCGAGAATTTCTAACGATTTGTGTATTGAAAAATCTTCACAAAACCAGAAATCAAATAAAAATTACAAAAGTAACAGCCACAGGCACAGGCACAGCGGCAGTGCCAGCTACAATAACAGCAACAACAGCCACAACAACAACACATACAACAACAAACAGCAATAACAACTGCAACAACAACAACAACAGCAAGAGCAAGAGCAAGAGCAACAATCATTAAAAACATATAAAAACAAACAAGAAATTAATATGCAGGAAAAAGAGCATTTATTTTTTCGCACATATGCATTCGTATCTAGATACACGTAAATGCATACGCGGCTAGTGTATTACGGATATTAGGCAAAAAACAAAAAAAGAAAAATTTTATTTTTTTTGCAACATTTTTCACACATTGGAGCACGAATTTTCATGTAGGTAATCAAGTTCTTGACGTCGACAATGGCGACGCCTGGAAATCCAAGCAGTCGTCTATGACGTTGACGGCGTCGTCTACACGACCACATAAAAGATATGAATAACAAGACACGCGTCTGCAGATACACGCGCATATACACACACACACACACACACATACACACATGTACATGCAAGTAAATGCAACTAATCTTGTGCGCATATATGTATGTGCATCACTTGCATGGCAGCTATGAAACTTTTGTAGGATTTCAGTGTGCAGGAAGCTTCGCCACTGATTGGACAGAAATGCAGTGGGAAATATTTATCATGGCGCAGTCAGTCTACGCAACGTCTTGAGGTAAATAAGCGCACAATTGTTTGTTTAAACCTAATGTCTAAGTACATTTATTTTTTCTTTAAATTATTTTTCTTTTTTTTTTATTTGCTTTGGTTTTTGTTTTTCTTTTTTTTTTATTTAAAGATTATTGAACTTTGCCTAGTCTCTGCCTACAGAGGCTGTCTCTGTCTGTGTCGCTGTGGCTGCTGGCTAGTTCGGCAGAGACGTGCATTACAAGTTTGTTTTGTAGAAAACTTTGGGCTTTTAATAGTTTTGTTTATGAATCGCTTTGATTGTTTATAATTTTGTGTTTGATTTGAGTAAGAAATGTACATGAAATGCACTTTGCGAGTCTTAAATAAACAAATGCCAATTATGCAAAGAATTGGGCCAACAAGACTAGGGAAGGAAGCAATTTGAAGCTACATGCGCACACTTTTTAAACAATTTTTGTATATTGTGTTCTGTTTTAAAACTTAAGCGCCCATTATCTAACGGCAGACTTCAGCAGTACTAATGCAGTTTTTGTAAAAAAAATATAATCAGCTGAGACGAGTTGATGAGGTTTCATATTCACAATATTATAATATAATATATATATATATTCACATAATTTATAGGTTACAAATCAAATTAACATGTGATATTCAAATTTCACTAATTTGTGACTGCACTGAGAACAATAAGCGTGTTGAGTCATTTTGCATTAAGTATTAGTTAAGCAAACCTGCACTATGTAGGCAGGGGAAACAAGGTAGCACATCATTTAAATAAGGAAAGCAACAAAAAATTGACATAGTCAGGAGGAAACGTAAATGAAAAGAGCTGCAGTTCAATACTTTTACAGTCAAGCAGCATTTATTTGCACACAAGTGTGTCTGGCGGATGTTTAAAGCTTTAACTGCAATCTCATAAAACATATGTTTTTTGTCGGTTTGTATCAAGAATTCTTTTCCCTTGGAATGGTATGCATAGCAAAGCAAGCGTAGCCTGGTGGAAATACGCTCATATATTGCATAAGGAATTTTAATTTTTAGCTACAACAAATGCACGTTAAATATTAATTCGTTAAGTATTTGACATATTTTTGGTTATACTTTTTGTATTTGAACTAACTTATGAAGCTGTTGCGAATTGTCTGCGGTACACTGGAGTAGCAGATATTCAAGTAGGCAAACTGGTTAAGTCTTTTTTGGGCTGCAGAAGTCATTAACATGTTGGGCAATCGCGCTGTGGCTGCTTGGAAAATAAAAATAAACCTACAACTAAATCTGTATAACTTTTGGTTAAGAAAATAAATAAAAAAATGCACATTCATATTTTTTCACACTGCGCTTAGTTGAGTTTAGTTGAATTTTGTTGTAACAAATGTGCGCACATCAGAGACTTGATTAAACCAATTTAGCAACTTGCGCAGCCGCGCCTGCGAAACAAAATGTGTGAAAAACTGCGCCGAGTGCTGCCAATAAAGAATGAAAAACTTTGCTCCCAAAGAGTAACAACCAGCAAGCGAATGCAGCTTGGCTCTGGGGGTAGTGTAAGGACAACTCAACTCGCGAAAGAGTAAGCTCAAAGCAAATTAACAGTCGCTTAGGCGAGCAACACCTCCTTTCAGCGACGCATTTGCCATTTGCCATTTGCAGTGCGAAAAGCGGACGAAATTTGTGCAGCACATGGCATGGAATGCGCAGTGCAAGGCAGCAGCGCACGCTCACAAGGAACCAGCGCAAACTCATTAAAAGAAACATTTATCACGAGTGCGTACAGAACTAACCAAAACAGAACAAGTTGAAAAATACACACTCTCACACACACACACACACACACGCATGTATGTGTATATAAATAAATTTATGTTGAAGACATTTGGCGGCTTAATGCACGCGTATTAAGCAGCGAGAAGCGAACATGTTGCAACATTTCTGAATTTATGCTGCTTGACGCACATATTTCAAGGTCGGCCGTGGCCAGCCAGGCTACATGCCAAAATTGCAGACTCGGTTTCAGATTCACTTTTGGTTTTGTAATTTTTGTTTCTTGTTTTCTTTTCGTTTTTTTTTTCGTATTTTTTGTTTTTATTTTTTTTTTTTGGTTGTTTTGATTTGTTGTTCTGCGTGTTGCCGTGCTATGCATGAATGCTTGGCTTTTGCCATGCTCATAATTCAAATGGTTAAAGTCAAGAAACTTTTATCTGTGCACGCATTTAAATTTAAAATTTTGGCTGCTTTGGCCGGCTTGGTCGCTTAGGCCGCCTTGGCCGCTTTGCTGGTTTTTTATGTGCCGCGCGTAATCAATCTGCGCTGCCCTCGAGCGTAAAATGCAAACCGACAGCGCAGGCATGGAAAGCAGCCAACAACTCGTGTAGGATAAAACTAAAAATTGCTGTGGCGACAAACGAAGTTCCTGCACGGCAACGTTGAATTATGTACTTTTTGGTGACACACCCATTTCATTTGTATCGAGATCAAATAAATTAAAAGATCTTTGTGCGCTGTTTGGATTGAATTTAATTTTTTGGTTTCTTTTCTTTTTTTTTTTTTGGTTTCTTTGATTCTTAAGCTGTCTTCTTGCTTTGGTGCATTGGCCTTAGTTGCTATGTAGCAGGCAGCAGGTAGAAATTAAATAATTTTTAGCAGCTTTTTTCGCCAAATCGACTCATGTTATGATTGCCTCTGCTGGCATAATCGGCATCGCCTGTTGTAAGGTTGAAATACGACGATCTGGCAAGCAAATTTAAAAACAACACAAATTTTTCAATATTTTATCGAAACTCAATCGAATGGAAACGTTTAGCATTCTCACAAATGCTTTTGCTGCTTCATCAAACGAAACTCTGCATCTTTGCCTCTTTCGATTCATTGTTGGTTTAGATCAAATTAAATATTAGAAAGATATGTGAAATTATCTTCTAATATTATATATTACAAAACTTATTTTAAATTCCGAATTAAAGGCTGTAAGTGTAGATTTTTTAAGCTCTTTGTTTCGAGTTCAATTCTGGGAGAGCAAAGTTATTGCTGGACTCGTTCCAAAAGTAAAAGAAGCTCCAACATGATTCTGCGTCGTTAGCCGCATAACATAACTCTTTAGGACTAAGAAAGGCTCATTGATCTCTCGTAAGAAAAAAAAACGTTTAACTCAATTCTAAAAAAGGCTAATAATAATTCCAAAGCAGAAATAATAGAACAATAATGAAATTTATAAAAAGGCTGCCATGTCACAATTTGATTGTTTGGAACTTTGCTGCATGTTGCGCCAGATTTGAACTCCGATAGCGGTGGTCGGCTATATTAACAGAAGTACTTTTGAAGCCGTAAAAAGTTCTGGCTTCACCATAAAAAATAATCCTTCGAAGTCTATTCTATTCATAAACACAAACATAAGAATATTGGTGAAGCAATCCCTTCCCTTTAGTTGGCCATTGTTGACTGCATTAATTATGTAGAAAGACAACTTTCGATCAAGCAAAACATAGTTGAACAATAAATGTGTCTATTCTTGAAATTTAAAATTTCTTCAAATAATAATTGACTAACATTTTCACTGCGGCGTAAATTGGAGATTTAATAATTCGAAATAAATTTTTATACGAAGGTGGTCCACATAAATATTTTAAAAACACATGGCTCTTCAAATGCTGTTTGGTTTTGTTTTTAAAGGATTCATGTTTAGCCACTAAAAATTCTTCTCATGTTTGGCTTTCGGCAAAAAAAAGGGAAGAAACTTAAGGAGAATTTAATGCCAACATTTGTGCAACTAACAAAAGAGCATAACGCGCGTGCGCTTGCGCGCATGCCACACACTGCAAAGGGCAACAAACCAAAATGGAAAAAAAAGTAGGAATACAAGGAACTACACGCCAAAGGCACAAGGCTTGTGAGGCTTTCGTTTTCGCGCTAAATTCGCTTTCAAAGCCAAAGGGATTTTGGCAGTTGGTGTTAAGAAATTGAAGCACGATTTTTTGTTTTTTAATTATTGTCTTTGGCGTGCGGAGGGTATCGAATTTAAGCAAACGCGTTGAATGGCTTAGGCCAAGTTGTGTGGCTTGGCTGTGGTGGGCTCAGCTCTGGTGTTGAAATGTATCTGAGTTCATTAAACCTCAAATGTTTTGTGTAGTTTATTTTGTTTGCATTTCTTTTCATTTATTTTGGCTTTAATTTGCGCCAATTTTTGTGGTTATCTTGCACAATTTAATAATATCTTTTGTGGCTAATTTCGTTGACGCGTGACTTTGTTGAATTTTCGGACGATTTCCGGCTAAATTAGTGCAAAGTTGGCATTTATGTGCACAACTGTGTAAGCGATATGGGCTGTGACGTAAGCAGCAACTTACGCAAGATGTACAAGTACAAGAATGCCATACACTACACTACACAACACAACACAACACAACACTGCACTCCACTCCCCGGCTGAGTACATGCTCGAACCATATTCGTGGCGTGTCACTTATGTTACACAGCGTGTCCTGTTGCTGCTGCTTACTGAGTATAATTGTACTCACGCTTGCTTATACGTATAATTTGGTGCTATAAATATTTGTTTTTATTTATTTTATTGTAGTACGTTGAAGCGGGCAAAAAATCGCCTGGCAGTGCACATGAAAAAAGGGAAAGTTCGTGTTTGACGCGTCATTTAATAAAATTAATAAAGCCACTTAAAAACAGCGAGCAACAAAATTGCGTACAAGCAAATAAATTGAAGCGCAAAAGCAACAGCAACGGCAACAAAAACAATTTGCCACATAATACAGTTACATATGTATGTGTGTGTATGCCACGCTACACAAAAGTCACTACGTCATGCAGTCACTCGCACACTCACTCGCTCAATCTCTCAGTCAGTCAGTCAGTCAGTCAGTCAGTCAAGTACAGGCAGACATGTCCAAATGGTCAAGTGCTGCGTCATATGCCAAAGTTGCTGCGGCATTTGCTGCTGCTGATGCTGTTGCATGTTTTTGTTGGCGTTTTTCGTTGTTGATGACGTAGTTTGTGTATGCGTAACCATCAATTACGCGCTTGAGACATTTAAAAAGAGCATTGCGTGCCTTCGCCTTAGCGCCTTGGCCTGCGAAATAAAGGCCGTGCAAATAAAGGCAAAGCAATGTAAGGTAAGGCAAGGCATGATAAGGCAAGGCAAGGCAGACCGAAGCAGGGCAAGGCATGGCATGTTGACATGCCACTTGTGGTATATGGCCAGCGTATAATAATAACAACAACCAGAGCAATTACAATGTGACGCGAAACTATAGTCAAAAGCGGCATAAAGGGTTTTTCAAAAGTAGGAAGTAAGCCAAAAGCTGCTGCAGTACAATTTAAGTAGTGCATAGCATGCATGTGTCCATCTGTCTGCCTGTCTGGCTGTCTGTTTGCGTGTTTGTCTGTCTCTCGGTCTGTGCCAACCACGAAAACGTTTACTCACCTTCATACATTTGCGCGTATTGTGGAAAACCTGCCGCACGCAGCCATTTGCATGCCTCGACCGCTTCGATTTCTGTAAAGAATCAGAGGAACGCATTAGTAAAGAAAACCGATTGGGAAATGAAGGGCAAAAAAGTATAAAGATTACGTATACGCAATGTTATTATGTCTGCCGCATTAATTGTCATAAAATGCTGCAACAATTGAATTATTTGTCGCGGTTGCAACTTTTACCGTAATAATGAGGTTTATTTTTGGTTTCCTTTTTTTTTTTTTGTATTTAAAAAGTTTTTTTGCGATTATAAGCGTTGGCCAGCCAGTAAATGTGCACAACTCAACGCTTGCATCCTTCTGACAGGCGACGCAAATTGAATTCGCTGAAATCCAATTTATATGCGTGCGGCTTGTGCACTTTTTTGCAGCAGCTTGGCATCGTTTTAGCTGTTTTTGTTTGGTTTTGTTTTCGTTTGTTTATCGACTGCAGTGCATAACTAAAAATGTGTTTTAATAAAGTGCCAAGCGTATGTCCAATTGGCGTCAACACATGTGATGGATTATGTTGTAAGCTGCAGCAGTAAAACTGCCAGCCTTATGCGCAAATTTATAGCTGTCTAAAGCGAAAGTCTGAGCGGTGGGTAGGGGTGTGTGGTTTTTGGCCATTTACGAATTTTGGCTGAAAAGTAAGCTGGCAGCATTTTGTAAAACATACTGAACTGCGTATTTGAGTTGGTGACAAACTATGAAACTTTGCTGTTTACTGGCTTTAACTTGTTCGACTGTTTTCAATATGCGCTGGCTTATTTGATTTCCGTAGTAAACTTAATAAAAGCAAGAGAAAACAAAGCTAGCAAATGCCATTGAACCGCAAGTAAAAGAGAAATGGATAATATGCCATCAGCACATAAGAACAGGATCAGGCTCAGGCACAGGCACATAAGAAGGCAACAAAGTGCAAATCAAAGCAAAGCAAATCAAAGCAAAGCTTAGCAAATCAAAGCTAAGCAAAGCAAATGTGTTATAAACTTGCTAAATAAGCATCTTAATGAATTCATTTTGATTTACTGCTCCCGACAATGTCAGCAGCCTGCTTTTGTCTGACTGTCCGCCTACGCGCCTACGTCGGTGTGTCTGTCTGTCTGTCTGCCTGTACTGGGCATGGATATGTGTTCTGGGGTGCAATTTGAATGAATTGACATTTAATATGTATGTGCGCACATACATACACACATACATACATACATACGTAGCCACAGTCATGCTATTGACAAAGGTTGCAAAAGTTTACATGAACGATAACTCAGCCATTTTAAATGCTAATTTTTCGCTCGAAATTTCTTTTACACAAGCTAAGCAAACAAACGACAAAAAAAAAAGAAAATAAATAAATAAATAAGCATAAAAATTGTTTGCTTATTGTTGTTATTGTTGTTGTTGTTTATCTGTTGCTTATAGAAATGCTGCTGCAGGGAGATTTAGTATCGATTTTTAATAAACGCTCATCTTAAGCACAACTCAGCGCGGCTCAACTTGACGCGACTTGCCGCAACGATACGGCATTTTGCATACACCATATACACTCTCACACACACACACACTCGCACACAAATTGACAACACGGCAGCAGTTTCCGGCTAAAAACAACGTTGTGCGCTGAGTTTATGGGAATTATTATTGAATTTTGCAAGCGATTAACCTGCAGCACAAGCGACAGCGAAAAAAAATAAGAATGAAGCACACGTAAACATGAGAGTGTGTGTGTGTGTGTGTGTGTCTGTGTCTATGCAGTAGTATGTGTATGTTTAGATATTAGCAAGGAGTAAATATTGGCTTGGTTTCAAAATAATTGCTTGGACAGCGGCGGCAATAGGTGCTGATGTTGTTGTTGGTGTTGATGCTGTTGTTGTTGGTGTTGTTGGTGTGGATGGGAGTGTAGTTGTATTAGCGCTGTAAGCAGCTATTTTTAACATTTTAACCTTATTGTGGTCTGTGTGAAAAGTTTCAACATTTGCATAAACCCTTCGCCGCTGCAGGAGTATGCTGCTGGCTGCTGGGCAATAATTTATGTTTGGTATAATTTTGTAATTAATATTTTGTAACTTTAACAATTTCGGTGAGTTAATTGTTGTCTAATTTGCTTAAGCAGGCTGACATAACTCAATTGCCGGCAGAGTTTATTTTTATGCAATTTTTTATGGCCACTTTATGCAATTTTACTTTGTGTATTTGTTGTTGTTGTTGTTGTTATTGTTGTTGACTTAACTACGCAAATGTAAACTCATTAGAGATACACTTACACCGACAACAACAACAACAGCAATAAAAACAATAAAAGGCATAATAATGGTAAACAGAAATTGCGCATACGCCACGTTAAGCACACACTGGCCATTAAAGCCATTTAAGTGCTGCGGCATACAACGAGAGGCGCGTCCACTGACCAGTGGCGCATTGTGCTAAGTCGTTATTAAGAAGGAGGAAATAAATACAAAAGGAAGAGAAAACAGGAGCAATAAGCAGACAAATAATATGAAGAACAACAACAAACAAGTGCCATTAGGTCAGCAGCAGTTGGCTGCCATTTGTGTGACATGCCAACCCGCACTTGAGTTGAAGCATGTGCGCGTCCATTTTGCGAACATTAAGTTGGCAATTATATGAATTCGTAATTGGCTGTTGGCGTCGACAACTGCGTCATTTATCACAGTCGGCGACTAATTAAAAGTTTAAGAAAATCCAATATAATCCGCTTTGAATGTCATGCATTCACCTACGTAAGCATAATGCAGTCAAACACTGTGAATGTGTGTGTGTGTGTGTGTGTGTATGAGTGCTTCATTCACGGCTTGCTTGACAGTAAATTTGCATAAAGTAGTACATCCTTTTTATTATCCTGCTTGTTCAACAGCATCATCAACATCAGTTAAGTCATGCTTGCTGTCATTGCGTCGAGTTAATGAATGCTGTGCAAAATCAACGATGCAGAAAAATTTTGTTAAGGCTGCTGCCAGGTTACATGATAAACGCGTATGCGAATATCCTTTAGCATGTTGACAACGCCCCGACGCACAACATTAACACACGCCAGCGTGTACTTTACACATTTCAATAATAATTCGCTTCAATTTTTCTACACGTATGAGTTACTTTCAACATGGCTCGGCAAGGCTCTTCGTGGCTCGGCGTGGGAAGGAAGGTGTGGACCGCAAAGTTCGCTCAGTTTGATATAGTAAGGCAAGGCGCCGCGTACGGCCTGGCTGCGCTTGGCAGCTCTAATGCGAAGAATGCGACATGTCAACTTGCCTGTGCCAGGGCGCGCAGAAGGCCTCAACACAGTTCCATACAAATGCCTTTTGTTCTCGATAGGCGGCAGAGCAAAGTCAGCAACAGAAATGTGTAAACTACTTTGTATTTATTGTGTGTTTGTTGTAGTCGCATGCAGACGTAGCCATCTACATTCGGTTATGCTTGCAAGTGACATCAATATCTCACTATGTTTGCACTTATATATATCGTTATATACACATACACACACATACACACACATACACATGCATCCTTACATTTGTGTATGCGCATACCTAAGTAAGGTATGCAGATGCTTGAACAGAGATTCCACATTGTAATTTCATTTCATTTGCATTGAGCCACATTTCTTTCTGCGCTACATACTCACACACACACACATACACACACATATATATATATGTATATTTATTTTTTTGCACATTTACACTTTGCATATCAACGTGTTGAAAACAGAAATCGAGAAAAAACTTTTTCATTTAGATCTTTGGCTTAGCGAGAAATGCAATCGTTCGTTTCTCGGAAAAGCAACAAAAGAAAGAAATCGAAATAAAAAAAAAAAACGAAGAAAAGCTGCAAGTACATGACTCGGCCATGTAATATTTTGCAATTGAGTTCGATGCTGTGGCGCTCAAGCAGTTGCTGATTCGACATTAGCCAATTAATGGGGCGCCAGCTGTTAGCAACTTCCAAGTCCATTCCATGTTGAGCCACAGTGGCCTGGCACCGACAGTTCCAACTAAGTGAAGTAAGCTTAATTAAAGCTGCACTGCATGCGCATATCCTTTGATTTTACTGCAGTTTTTTATACTTAATTTGTATTTTTCTAATTATTGTTTTCTTGCATGAATGCACTTTCATTTGCGCGTTTTGTAAATGCGCCTCATTTTTTAATCGATTAGTCATTCATTAAACAGACGGTGCATACTTTCAGGCGCAATTGATGCGTGCTGAGTTGTAATCGTTATGGCCTTGAATAAATTGCAATGCAAAAAAATCATGTACCTAAATTGATGAATTCGTTTCGTATAATCAATTTAGTTTAATAAATTGTGTTAATTAATTTTTCCTAGCATAACGAATCGATTTCAAATAATTAAGCTAATATTTCATAATTGTAAAAATTTATGTTTTGTTTTTAATATGCCAAAAAAATTAAATGTAAACTTTTTTGAATAGCCCATGCTCATTCTTTTTAGGATAACTGCAATGCGGATTTTGTGATGGATGTTGTTTGCACTCGCAGCAATTATTGAATCATGCATAATCATAATTTTAGCTTTAAATAAGAACTTTGAAGCACTTGATAAGCGCGCGCGAACAAAGTATTCTAGTCCCGTCTATATTTTTTGCTAGCTGCATTGTGCAAAATTGTTAAGCAAAACTAAATGAAAGCAACTAATTGAAGATAATTAATTTAATCTTGTGGCAAATACCAACTTGCACACAGATGAAACAGATAAAGTTGTTATTGTTGTTCAGAGTTAGTTGTTTGACTTATTCATTGTTAGTTGTTTGTTCAGGTGCTTTATAACATGTGGCTTTTAAATGCATGAACATGCAATTTTCAGTTGCTCTACAAACTTCTAATCTAATTTCGGTTTGGCTTTGTGTTGCACAGCATACGTTGAGTGTTTGTCGGTGTATTTGCGAAAATATTTATAAAATTGTATAAAATGCATTATGCTGACGAAATTTCAAAAGTTTTTATTGCATTTCATGTGATAAATTGGAAACATCGCGCCCAGCCTTGGCCGTCAAAATCAGTTAAAAGTGGCTATTATTTATATAATAAATAAAATGAATAACAAAAATTCAGTTTTAAAACTTCCGCTTATGCAATACATAATAGAAATGCGTTTTGTTTTTGTTATTGTTTCGTTTTATTTTTTTTATTTTATTTTTGGTTTGGTTTTGTTTCGCTTTGCGTTTGTTACGTAGGTGTGTGTTCGTGTTTGCTTATTATTTGTTTGCGGTGTAATTAATTGCTTTTCTTCTTGGCGCTGATGGTCACGAAATGCTAAAACAAGTGCACTTAAAATAACACGAAATGTCATTTGCAACATAAATTATATGCAAAAACTGACAACTCTGTGTGTGTATGTGTGTTAGTGCACACAAGTGACGCATGCAACTTGCACAAAATGCGTTTTCGCTTAAATCCCATATACCGCACATTACAGTACCACATGGATGCGATTAGCACGCAAAACGATTGCACGCACTGCCAAGCATACTGGGTGCGCCAATTGAACTGCAGCCACAAGCACTTTTATATGTATAGCGTATTAAATATACATGGCCACCACTGTGAATGTCCGTACGACATGAAAGAGTGAAGAGAGTGAGAGAGAACCGTGGCACAGCCAACCGAATAAACTCAATACTTTTAACAACCAATAATAATTTTATTATAAAAGCAGGCATTAAACACACAACGCTGCTTCTGCTTTATACGAGTACGTACTTAAAGATTTACAGATCATACTTTGCACTTCTAAAAGCTACGCCAAGCATAAATTTCAAAGAAAAGCCACTTTAAGTGTAATTCGCTTTTTTTTAATGGCTTTTAAAAGCATCAACGGTATTTGCTAATTTGATTAAAAATATTTGCCAAAAAAAAGAAAATAAATTAATTAAATAGGAATGTTTATAAATAGTTTGTTAAAAGGTAAGTCAAGTTGAAGTCTAGCAAAGGGCTTGATAACTGTTAAAGGTATCCTGTTAAAAATAACTCATTAAGCAGCAGCAGCACACGCATTTCCTTTTCACTGAGCACAAAAAGGATAGAATCGTATTTTTATACTTTTATAAGCGCTTAGAATATGCAAAGCGCCTTTTAAACCTGACCAGCGCCGCACGCAGCTGAACTGTGGCTAATCCTGTCAGTTCACCCAAGGGAGTGTGGACGAGGGCTTGCGAGTCTGAGCGCTTAGCTATTGTGATAGAGTTACCTATTGAGTTTATGAATGAATTATTGTTTGAGTAAATGTGGCATTTGCTTTGATTTGCCTATAAAAGGCCGCAGGGATTTAAACTTTGAAATTTCTTGGGAATTTTACCAAGTGGCAAGGTGGCCAACAAGTGGTTGGGCGATTCGTGGCTAAGAAATATCGTGTGAATTTTTGTTATGTGTATAGCCAAAGCAGCAAGAGAGTAATGAAAGCTGCCAACTTAACAAGGCCAGTTTAAAAATAGCGTCGATGTATTATTTTTTAATTATTATCATATATAAACAAATAACAGATCATTGTGCTTTTTATGTATTTTTAATGTCAGCGAATTAAATGAACATTTCCAGCTGGGCGCACGCTTTTAAAAAAATCTACAGGAATTTAACGCACAGCAGCAAAAGCAATAATAATAATAATAACAACAACAAAAACAACAATAAAATCAAGCAGAAAATACTCAACAAGAGAAGAAATATTCGAAAATTATTATTATTTCCAAACAGAGGCTGGCAAGTAAGCAAGCAAATAAAAAAACCGGCAGCCAAAAGTATATTTTTGAGGGAAATTTATGGTTTTTATTGTTATAACCCGAATATGTATGTTGAGAACTGAGTAGCGGCGTTTAATGCACACGCACACACACTCACATACACGCACACAAATAAATAAATAAATATTTCTATAAACATTTAGCATCTATTTGGAGGCAAAAATTGGAGGCACGTTGCGCGAAAATAAAAACAATGCAGCCAAAAAAGTCAAAAAAGGAATAAAAAGAACAAGGAAGCCAAAAAAAAAAAAAGCCGTCAAATAATTTATAAGCTTGATGCATGTTAATTAACTGCATAATAATTTGAAAATGCCGCTTGTGCATTAAATAAAAGCTTTGTTAAATGCTCACAACTTAAATGCATTCACACAGACGTGCCTCGTGCAGCGCGGCGTACTGAGCTGAACCCAAACAAATAAATAAGCAAACAATTGTGGTCGGCTGCTGCCGGTCAGCTAAGCCGGCGCTGTGCGTCATGCAATTTGCGCGCGTTGCAGCAGCGGCAACTTGTTGCATGGCTAATAATTCTGCTGAATAATGCAAAGCAATAAGAAAACAAAAAAATCGAAATTAGGCAAAAGAAAACACGAAAAAGCCAAAAAACATTAATAACTAAGAAGAATTGGCTGCCATTTGATAGGTCCAAGCTGTACGGCAAATGTTTATATTTGAAAATAGCAAATCTCTGTGCTAAAAATAACCACATCGCACACATATGGGCATAAAAGGTGCAAAAGTACAAAGAACAGAAGCAGCATAGAACCAGAGCGAGGCAAGTGGCATGAAACAAAGCCAAAATTCAAACATTTGAAAAGACGCGCGCGCCTTCGCCAATTACTTAAATGAGTTGTAAATATTTTCACAAATAATCGAAATTCCAAAATATTACCGATCGAAATCTACAAAGTGTGGCAATAATCAAATATTTACAAAAAAAAAACCAAAAAATAAAAAAGATCAGAAAAAAAAAAAGAAAAATAGAAATAGAAAAAACAAATATTAAAATAAAATTTTATTATTAATTTAATGTTCGTTTGATCGCGCCTTGCCCTGCTTACCTGCGATTTTGCGTTCGCGCATTTTGCGCCATAACGCTTCGGCTTTGCGTTTTGGCCAGTTTTCGAATTTCTGCGAGAAACTGCGAAAGAATTTATACTCGCGTATTGTGATCGACATGCGGCGCTGCATTTCGCTGGCGTTTCGTGACAGGTTGGCAGCACGACAAACTTTTTTGATGTAAAACACTTTTTCGGCGCCTTTAAAACGTTCTGCAGTTTAAAATTCTTATATACACTATATGTATATATTTCTGTTGTTGTTATTCTTTGAACAAATGTAAATAAACTTGACTTGACTAGTCGACAAAATCACGCGTATTTCCGTACATGTTTTTCAAAAATTATTATTTTTCAAAAATCAAGCAAAACAAAACAAATTCACAAACATTCTTTTGTTTTCGTTATTTGTATATTTTTGCTATTGCACTACGCGCGTTTTTGTTTTTTGGGCTTAGACCTGCATTTGTTGTTGGCGGCAATCGCATCGGATTTTCAATTTTCAATTTTCAAATTTGAATTTTCGTTTCTGATTCCGATTACGATTTTCCACGTACACCTTGAACGTCTGCAATGAACGGCGCCTGTAAGAGCACTAATGAATTTGCCAACGTACATACCAAGCCAAAATGGCGTGCAATGTACGAGCGCAGGCGAGCAGCGCATAGACGAAGCCACGAGCTGACGAGTAAACAACGAAGTGGCGAACGAACGTGCGAACAAGCGAACAAGCGAACGAGAACGAGTGAACAGGCGGCGGGCGAACGCTTTGCGCGCGTGTGGGTGCACGCCAGGCAGTCGAGTGGACAAGGCGGACAAGGCAGGCAAGGCAGACAAGGCAGGCAGCCGTGTTCGTTCATTCGTTGGCATGCCTGAATGGTTTGTGTGCCGTTATAATGTTCCATGTTTTTATAAGCATACAAATACAGCAACAACAACGACAAGGGCAGCGCTTTTGTTATTGTGGCTGCTGCTGGTATGTAGCTGTTCTTGTTCGTTGTTGTTGTTGCTGTTGTTGTTGTCGAGGACATTGCAAAGATTTATCAGTCGGCTATTACTTGGGTTTGGTGGCTAGCCACTCTGGCGCTGTGTGAGTTCAGTGTTCATTAGTTCGTTTGTCATTAGATACAGCGGCTGGCTAGTCACTAATACTTACATATCAATTTATATAAGTGTGTGTGTGTCGGCATGTTTGTTCATATGCGCGCATCCTGACTGCTGCTGCATATATCTCATCGCAGCTCAATTCAGCACAAACTAACAGCGCGACTGTCGTTAGATAACAGACACACAAACACACACATACACACACAGAAGTGTTTGGCAAGGCTTTGTTGAAAGTTTGTTCGTGTGTCCGTGTGTGTCTTTATTCGTCTGCCTGTTGCCGCTTATGACCTGCCAAGTGTATAACATTTATGGCAAGGATACCTATCTAGTTCTTGTTGTTGTTGTTGTTGTTGCTTTTGGTTTTGCTTACACTTTGGATTTGTTGCTTTACCTTGCGGTTTTTTATGGTCGTCTTTTTATGAGTAGGTGTCTGTCAGTCTGCCTGTTGAGTGCGCGCTTCTTTGCAAATTCATGCATGTGTGTTTATGTGTTCTTATGGTTGTGGCTGTTGTTTTTTTTTGTTGTTGTTAGTGTTGTGTTTGTTGTTGTTATCAAGTCGTACGGCTACACCTGTTGATCGCTAATAATGTGATTACGTAGCAAACGTATACGTAGTGTGTGCGAGTGTTTTTTATGTCAGCAGGTAGGTGTGCGAAAATGTCATAACATGTGTGCCTCATTTTCAAGGTTAAGCGTTGTGTTTTCCTTCATTTCTTTACGTTGTTTTTTTGTTCTCTTCTGCTTATAATGATTTATTATATTGGATTTGAAGTGTATGTGGATAAGTGGTCATAAATTAGGATATTAAAACAATAGACGTCTGCAATCGCTTTAAATTTGTCTAAATTTTAGTTTGCCTAGTTGAAATTCCTTTTACACTAATTTGACTTTTTGAACATTGTTATCATTATTAAGCTAAAATGTTAAGTAAGACCTTGGAAAAACAATTTGTTATAAATTTTGTGAAATCTTTAGCTGGCATGTCCTCTTGAGTCAGAAGCAATGCAGTGAAGGATCATTAATTTTAACACTTGTTAACTGCCCTAAAAAGTGAATGGCATTGAAATTATGGAAACAAATTTAGGTCAGGCTGGCACACTTGCGAAATCTTGAAAATTTTGGACATAAAAAAAAAATTCTTTTGATTTAATTACTGAGTAGTAAACGATTGCCTAGCTTTGTACTGATCATACGTTTTAGTCAAAAGCAGCCGCCGGAAAAAAGATTTGTAGAGCATTGATGAGCGAACTACGTTCTGAATAGAACTGATGACAAAGTGAGCGTCTGCATGTTTGAAAATGTTTCATATATTTTCTGCTTATTAAAATTAATTAATCTTTTTTTCAAATCTGTCAGAAATTATTTATTAAAGAAAAAACCACATAAATTGTTAAATACGTCAGAAAAAAAAAAAAAAACAAAACATGAAAAATTCATCTAAAGGCGGCTGAGGTTGCTTTTAATCAAATAATGCGAATTTTTGATATATCAATTCGAAATAGTTCCGCAATTAATTAAGTGATAAAAAACGATCTTTATTTTAATTTAATTAAAATATTTCTTTAAATAAAACTGAAACAATAAAGCAGAGCAGCGTAGCGCATACCCTTGTAGCTAGATTAGTATAACAGCACTAAAACAACAAAAAAAAAAAAAAAAAAGAAAAACAAAAAAAAAAAAACAATAATGCAGCTTTTAAGTATTAATTGAATATCATTGAAAACACGACGCGTACATATGCTGGCAGTCGTCAACAACAACATGACACACAGCGCAGACGAAGAAAACAAAATAATACAAAAATTATCATACATACCCGTATATACAGAGTACGTGTGTAGATGCGTAAGTATGTATAATTTAATTTCTGCAATATTGCATATAAATCACAGAAATTGCGTGTTAATCTTTGCAAAGAAAACAAAAAAGGGGAAGAACAAGCAATCAAACAAATTTGGCCACAACAAGAAAACTTGATGACGATTTTTGCGTATATTACTTCCGTTGCTTTTTGTGCACACTTAGGCCTTCTGTCTGACTTGTTGTTTTTATTTTATACAAGCGCATAATGAGTGCTTTGTGGACTGTATGTACTATATATGACGAATGGCCAAACTGCTTACACAATAAATTTTAGCGCTCATTATTGCTGCGTAAGCTAACTGATGCGTGACACGCTAGACGCGGTTTAATGTGCCACATGTCGTATAAGTAATCTCATATATTTCTTGTTTGGTTTTTCTTTCGCTGTTCTTAGCCAGTTAATGCGCTAAGCTAATGTTTGCTGTCGTCATTAGTTGTTTGCTTATATAAACATAAGTAATTGGCAAAGAAAATGTCAAAAGTGGATCATATGCGCGTACATGTGTGTAAGCACAGATTTGTTATTCGATTAAGCTTGGCCGGCGCAAGAAGTTCTGGCCAGCGACCTTTTGCGTGTGTTATAATTTGGTTTTATTAGCTTGACTTTCAGAGCTTAAAACGTCATTATTTTTTCTTTTACTGTTGATGTTTACGTCATCAAGTTTGATAATGTCCGCAAGCACATAAAAGCGATTAAGTGACGAAGCTTTGTTGCTTTAACAACAAAAGAAAAATAATAAAAACAAAAATGTGTTGAAACGTTCTTGCCTGTGGGGCATTTAGGCAACTGACGTCATTGTTTTAATACGCATCATCAATGATGGCGTCAACCCAAAGGTCGTTTGTATAAATTTTTGAAGCTAGTAACAGTCAAACTCGCAGCCAGGCAGTAATTCAGTGTAAATGTGTGTGTGGTTGTGTGTGTGTGTTAGTGTTTAACATTAAAAGCTTTAGCGACAGCAGCAACATATAGTATATGGCATGTATGTAAACACAAAAGCGAAAATTGAACAAGTTATCTGCAAAACAGACCAAGCAGGACAATACAGCATAGCCTGTCTGTCTGTCTTCTGTATATGCAGATTGTGCTTGAATTGACTTTAATGCTGTGCGCTATTTCGGCTGCTATAATAACAAAAGCAACAGCACGAGCAAGAGCAAGAGCAACAGCAACAGCAGCATTAATAACAACAGCAACAGCAACAGCAACAACAACAATAGCAATGGCATCATCAACGCTGCTTTGCTGACACATTGACAGCCATTTTCGGTTTGCTGAATTGAATTGAAGTGTTGACGGAAGTGTTGGAAATTTGCAAAAGAGATGAGCAAGAACATAAAAGTAATTTAAATGACAGTAAAGCTCGCATCGGCCAGGCGAGCCGGCAAGTAAATAGGCGGCGAATCGGGAAAGGGAAGGCGGCCAGCTGGGCAGGCAAGCAACAGGCAATAGGCAACAACAGGCAATCGGCAGAGAGGGCCGCCCTTGCAGTGCAATGCGGGGCTCTGTTGTTTTTGTTTCGTATACATCGTTATATACTTGAATACGTTACTTATTGTTGTTGGTGTTGTTGCTGTTGTTGTTGTTGCTGTTTGCTTGTCGTTGAACACCATAAAAAGTGCCCTTGATTGCTTTCAATTGTTTGCTCTTGCATGTTATTGTGCGTGTATTTGTGGCACATAGGTCAAGGGGCAGGCATTTCATTTCGGCTTATTGTCATTTATTGAAATTGAATTTGCTGAAACCATCGAATACGGCAACAAGTAAATTTTTAGTTTTTACTAAGATTAAATATAATTACTGAATTCTTTGAAAGGATGCTTACAAGCCATTAGCTGTTATATAAACCGACTCGTAAAGAGAAAAGAACTTATCAGCACGATAAAATATCAGCATTGGGTAAGAAGCTTATATGTGACGGGATGTCGGCAACTTTCGACTTAGCAATTGATTTCAGAATGTGCTTTGTAAGATATGCTGCTGTGCCTGCTTACACGCAAATATTTCACTTCACAAAATAGAACACAAGGATTTTTTTAAAAACCTAAAGTAAATTCATTAAAAGATCAGCCAGTCATTTTGATAGAACTAGACTTACGCAAGATAGAACATATGCTCCAAAAAATCTTCGGCAGAAGAAAATTCGAAATAATTATACGTATTTGTTCATTTGTAAGAACAAATTTCGAGAGGTTAGCTAACATGACCTTGTAGGTTGACATCCTGTCCTTTTATGACTATTCAGGTATTTCCTAACAGAACTTTACAAACTGGTATGCTTCGGTTTCTTACAAGTTATTGGGCGGCGTCTAAATTTATGGGGAGTGCAAATGCTTCACATAGGTTTTCCAGGTATTATTCTAGGGTATTTTGGTTCACTAGGTAGCTGGGCAGTAATTTCAATTTGCGTCTTGTTAACCACTTATGAAGGCAGTCACTGGTGTTTTGTTTATTATGCGGTTCCTAAAATAGTCAACAGCTTACTTGAGACATTCATTGTTGTTGTTTTTGGTTGGTTGGTTGCTTTTAATATTTATAAGCACGTACAGTATTTTTTTATATAAGTTTTGACTTGTGCGGCAAGTTGCAATTAACTTTTTACGTGCTTACTTAACAGAACGTATAAACGCATAAATACGGTTATGGGCAAAAACCAACAACAAGCTGCTTATTAGCTACCTGGCTATAATAACAGTTCAGCTAATTGAATGTTGGCTAGAATAAAATGCCAGACAAGACCACCAACCACTCGGCTCAAGTGGACGCAGCCACACTCGCATCAACATATTTAAATAACTCATTTAGTTTTTTATTAAGCAAAAGATTAAAAATAAGAATATAAAAAAAAAAAAAAATCGATAAAAAAGAAAGGAATAAAAAATAATAATGCGAAAAGGCGTTTATGGCCAGTTAATGGTTGGAAACCAGACTTACCTGCCAAATAGCGATCACTCTGCGAACGCGAATAGCGCAAGGTCTGCAGCAGCGGAGCAGCCGAGTGAAGACGATGAAGTGGCGCGTGAAAGAGAACAAGTTAAGAAATTGATTTCTCACATAATCAGCAAAAAAACAAAAAAAAAAAAAAAACAAAGAAGTTCTGAAAATCATTTCTGACTCACCAAGTTCTGTGCTGCGAAGTCATCGCGTTTCCTGTGCTCCTGCTTGAGCAGCAGCGGAGCAGAGTTCGACTTTGTGGTCAGCTCCTGTATGCCGAGACTCTCGTGATGGCCGCTGTGCAGCGAAGCGCTGCTGGGCGAGGGCAACTCATGGAAGTGCGTTGGCGAGAGCAGCGACTGGAATGGTTCCTGGCGCAGTGCCAGCGACAGCTGTGCGCGTTCCTTGCCGTTGCGCAGCGGCGTCGGCGGCGGCTGCGACTGTGGAAACGGCATATACAATTTACGCGGCGGCAGGCCATGCACAGGCGTCGACTGCAGCAGCTGATGCAGCAGATGATGCTGATGCTGCTGCTGCTGCTGCTGCAGTTGCTGGTGTTCCCTTGATGCGGTGGCGTCCAGCGAGTGACTACGGCACTTCTGCGCACGGCGACAGCTGGGCAGCAGGATTCGCGTGCCGGTGCTGTACTTGCGTCGCAGCACAACTGGACTTTGATTTGTGTCGTGGCGTGCGCTGAGGCAGCTGCTCGCATTGGGTGCGGGCGCGGAGTGGCTGAGCAGTTGGCTGCTGTTGCCGCTGGCGCTGCTCGCATCCGCGTCCGCGTCAGCGTAATCACAGTCGCAAAAGCGCAACGTCTCGAACTCATCGTGACACTCGTCATCCACGTCCGCGTCATTGACATCGACATCGACGTCGACCTCGTCGTCGACTTCGGCGTCAGCAATGTTGCTGTTCGTTGTGTTGTTGCTGTCATGTTGCCGGCCTTGGCGCGATTGTTGTTGCTGTTGTTGGCGCTTGTTTTTCAGCAGTTTGAGCTGTCGTCGTCTTGCCGCATTGATTTGCTCGAGCAGATCATCATGTGACTCGTTGCCATCGTAGTCGCCGACCGTATCGTCATTGCCGCCATCCGCACCGCTGCCGCTGCCGCTGCCATGCGGCTCATCGCAGAGGCTGAGCACCTCGAGTAGATCGGGATCGTCGGAGGAGGCCGCTGAACTGCTCTTCTGGAATTTCATTTTGCGCAGCGCTTCCAAGCTGCTCACCGACTCATTGTCATGATGCATGCCATTCTTCCAGTAGGAAATATCCTTGGGCGGCGTTGCTGTGCCGATGCCACTTTCGTTGTTGTCATTATCCAGGCCGGATGAGTCGAGTGATATGCCCGATTTGCCGGAACTCAACACACCGGCCGCTTCCTCACATGCCGATGATGAAGTGGAGCTAAGCAGGGCGGCGAAGTAATGAAATAGGTTAGCAAATTAACAATTCGCATAATGAAGATCTAAAGATGTGTACTCACTTATTGTCTTCATCGCCGGCGCCAACGCTGCGCAGTATCGATTCCTCAGATGTCCAGATTGTTGAGGTTGAACCTTTTTTGGTCACATCATTGCCATGCAACAAGTAGCTGGCATTGTTGTTGCTGTTGTTGTTGTTATTGCCATGACTGTTGCCGTGGCCGTTGCTGTTATTGCCATGCATTTTCACTGGGGTCAAGTGAGTTGCTCCGCCAGCCGTGGCTGACGACGTTGGTGGCGGTGTTATTGTATTCCTTGTTGCTGCATCTGCGTTTAATAACGACATCTTTGTCGTCGTCATCGTCATTGTCGACGTCGTTGTTGTTGTTGTCGTCGCTGCTGTCGCTGTTGTCGTCGTTGTTGCATGATTAATGCGTTCCCGTTTTGGTATTGCCGCCAACAGTGTGCCATTGTTGTTGTTGCTGCTGCCATTGACGTTGTTTTTGCTGCTGTCGTTTGACTCCAATTGACTAAGCAGCACATTACGTATTGTCTTTATATCATTTTCCAAACGATGTTGTCGCCTAGATTTCAGTTCACCTGCAGTAGCAGCAGCAGCAGCAGCAGCCGTTGCCTTGGCAGCCGTCTCTTCTATTTTCAGGATTGTCGCTGCTGCGGCAGCCGCGTCCGCGGCATTACTTTGGAAATTTGTCAGATTATGAGCCACCGTGCCGCCGTTTGCCATTGCCGCCGATTGACGCTGCTGCGGTTCAGCAGCATGAAATGTGACTGCCAAACTGTTGCGATTGCCGATGATCGGCGGCCTGTCGCAGTCTGTGCCCGGTGCCGACAGCGTTCGCATATAGGCAACATGCGTTTTTGCTGCTGTCTGCGCTGGGGCTGGTGCGGATGCTGCTGCTGTTGCCGTTGCCGTCGTCGCATCGTTGCGTCCACAATCAAGGTTAAACGATTGCAGTGGAATGGTTGCCTGTAAAAGTGAGCAGCAAGCAAAGAACAGCGCATTAAAATATAGTCAACTTTAATAAAGTAGAAGCTGCAGTAAATGCCACTGACAGGCACTCCATAGCCGCTGCACAGCCATGGATAGCCTAGACAGACGGCTGCGTCGTAGCCTGACACTGGCTGGCCCCGCATGACTCTTGACGCTTAAAGCAAGTTGAATACATGCATTTTTGCGCCATGTTCTTCCACAAAGGACCTTGAATGCGTAATGAGCTTCAGCGTTATTTTGTGCCCAGCTATTGTAGCGATTTTTTTTTTGCGCTTTTATTATATATATTGGGTTTTTGTTTTGTTTTCTGTTTTGGGTTGCTTAGCAAAAAATAAAAATAAAAAACTTTTGGTATATATTTAAAAGTACTCAGCGTAAAATATGCCAACGAGCAGCAAGGGTACAAAAATAAAATTAAAAAAAAAGGAGAATGCCAATTGTATGCAGAATTCAGCTTTTTTATGCAAATCGAAGTGCTGCTATAGAAAAAGTGTCTGACGATCGCGTAGGCTTTGCTTTGTTCGAGCTGCCTGGCCGCATCGCCATGTTAAAGAAGTCCAACTTGAACTAGATAAAGAAAGAATAAAAAAATCCGACACAGCAACACAAAAAAAAAAGAAAAAAGCAAAGCAGAAGAAAAAGGAGAAAGAAAAGGTATTGCCATTGTAAATTTATGAATTATTTGCTGTTACCGCTGCAATAAATTGAATTTATGTTGTCGCGTAGCTTGTGTGCGAAAATATTGTTGCAAGTTGGCCAGCTATGGCGAAATCCTTCAATTGACCTCTAAAAACGCCAGATACGCGCATTTCATTAAAAGCCTAAATTTTTGCTTGTAAAACGTGCTGTGCGGCATGTAGCGCTGCATGCCACATGTTTGCCACGTTAACAAGTACAAAAACAACAACAACAACAACAATGCTTGATTGTCATCTCAGCGTCGTCGATTGCATGATTGCCATGACAAGGCAGCGTAGTCAGCATAGCCAGCGAATCCAGCGTGGAGCCAATGACGCGCATGCGCAGCTCGTGGCAAAAACGGGCGGACTCCGGCTCTCTTTCTGTGTTCGCGCTTTAAGGGCGCCTTGTAAGTTCGTTATGTCAACTGAATTTAAAACATGACGACGACGATTGACAATGTCTTTTTTTCACTTTTTTCCCCCCTTTTTTTGCCTTCTTTTTGTTTTTGTAATTTTTTTTTCGTTCTGTGCAGCTAACACAAGAGCAGCAGCTTTAAATTTAATAAAAAGCGAAAAGCGGAAATTATTTCAAATGATTTATTTGCTAAAGTTTGCCTTAGAGCGCATATGCACGAATGAATGAAACGCAGCAGTCAGTTTAGTTGTTGGTTGTTGTTTGTTGTTGTTGTTGCTGTTGTTAATATTATTGCTGTTGATTCCTTTGGGCTTTGCTGGCTGTTAAAATTATTTTAAGAAATCGCTTGCGTTTTTACTTTGCTTTTATTTTATTTTCTATAGCTTTTCATTGTGGCTGCCGTCTTTGTTGCGCTTGGCTTGGCTCAGTGTTGCACTTTTGTTTTTATATTTGCAACGCTTGCACACGCTGTCGCCAGTGGCGAGTGTCCAGTGGCCAGTGGCTGGCAGTGACTAACTTGACCAACTGGCAGACTATTGCCCATATTTGGAGCATTGGTTTCATTATTTGTTATGGTAGTCTAGCGTTAACGAGGACGACGTCGTTCCTTGGGGTTTTCTTGTCGCTGCTTGTTTATAAAAATGCTCTGCGCTTTGTAATTACTTGCGTGGTGTTTATGAATTATAAATAATACGTTGCAGAATGCAGAAAACAAGTGGCATGCAACTAATTGGATTTTATCGCGCAGCCACTTGCACCTCAGGCACTACTTAGTATGCGATTGGGCGGTGGCCACTACTGGCGCCGTTGCTCTTGGGCTAACTAATGCTTCTCCTTTTCTACTTTTTATCAAACTAACTTTGAGATTTACCCAGCATAGATTTATACATATTTTAGCTTCTTAAATGAAAAATGCAAGCATTGTTTCAAATGGCATGTCGGGGTCATAGTTGTAATTAAGGTGTAAATTATTGTTGGTATTTTGCCTAATTGTTGCTCTGACATATATTTAATTAGTTTTGATTTAATTAATTACAATTTGTATAAATGGTCAAGTCCGAAATTATAAGCAGACAATGCAGACATCAATCGACGACAAATTTCATGCAACAAAATCAATACAATTTGATTTGGATGATTTGGAGGAGCTTCTGCGAATTATTATTATGTTTCACTGGCTTTAAGCAAAATCAATAAATTTAAAAATTTTTTCTTTGGACTCACTCGAACACACACGACATTTTTGGTCTACAGCAAAAAATAAAAATAGTAAAAAAATCATAAAATGCTAACAATTATTAAAAAACAAGCTGAGCAATCAAGCGCAACTTGTTTAACATATGTTCGGCAAAGGAAAGACTAATAAAAATAAAATCAATATGTACAAATAAGTAAAAAAAATCAACAGAGCAGTAAATGAGATATCGTTGATATCGTTAGAAATTAATAGAAATTCATTTAATGCTGTCAAAAAAAAAAAAAAAAAAAATAAAAAAAATATACATATATACAAATATACAAATTTATATACATATATATAAATATTAACGATTTTTTCGACAACTTGTCACAGAAAAGCAATGTCTGCTTTTGAGGTTAACGAGTTATGCCCAAATAATATTCATAGAAGCAGTATTCGATTGATTTTTCGAATTTCCGTTTAATGGCAGACGGGGAGCAATTTAAATGTCATAAAATGACAAAGAAATTAAATGCATTTCTCAGCATTAAATGTCAAAAATAATGAAAGCAATGTAAAATAAAATTTGTCATAAAAAAATCCAAAAAAAAAAAACAAAACTAAAGCATTAAAAAATAGTTTGACATGTTGCAAGCTGCAGTCGCACAAACGCATCAAAAAAAAAAAAAACCAAAAATCAAAAAAAAAAATAGCTGTGAGCTGCTTCTAGCAACGCTCAATAAATGCCGCTAATTGATCATAAAAAAGCAGCCAAGAAACAAGAGAAAAGATAAGAAAAAAATAAACAAGAATTGTATGCTGCATTGGCACATAATTTGTGTTGCGGCTCTTCCGTACCATTTGTTTTTGTTTTTGTTGTTGGCGTGTTTTGTATTTTATTTTATTACTTAAACAAAAAGCAACAACAACATAGTATTTATGAAATTTTCGTTTGACCCAATTTTGTTGTTGTTGTTGGTTGATTGGTTGGTTGGTTGGTTGGCTGGTTGGTTGCATGTCTGCGCGCTTGTTTATGCCACTGAAGCCGATTTGATGTGTTTTAAAACGCAACTTAATGCAATAAAATGAAATAAACAAATAAAGTTGAGAGTGTAATCGCAAACTGTACGCATGCCTTGGCTTTTTGCGCAGACGCAAATCGATTTGACACGAGCTCGCTTTGATACGCCACGACGACGACGAAGGCGAAGACGACGATGCTGCGCCAGTTTTAGCTGATACTGTGACCGCAGTTGCCTTGTGGAGTATGTAGGCATATATGTACGTGTCCGGCATATATGTAGGTCTGTGCTGCCTTGTGCCGCGTCACGCGGTGGTCACGCATGCACAGCCGACACTGATAATAATTATCAAATCAAAACACTTAAACGTCCGACAACGCACAATGCACAACGCACACAGGGCACAAGGCGCAAGGCACAGGCGCAAGTTGATGCCCTGTGGACATTGCATGGTATGCACATGCCTTCTGCCTGGTCCAGGCACAGGCTCAGTCTCAGGCGCAGACTTCGTCTTCCTTAGCCTACTTAAGACCTTGACCAGTTCTGGCTGTTTCAGTTATTGCTTGCTGCCTGTTGTTTCTGTGTTTCTGGCATGCACCGTGCAGTTTGGGCTGTAGCTTGCTGCTACTTAAGTTTTAGCTGGCACTATCGTTAGCATCTTACTGCATATACATGGTATGTATGTGTGCCTGCCTGCCTACTCGATCCGTACGTGCAGTAAGCCAATAATTTTTATATGCATATCAAATTTAATGCAGTTGCAGATAATGCAAAATTACACACGCACACACACACATACAGCACACTCACAGCACATAATGCACACTCTCACTCTTGACCATTTAACGCTGCTTTGTTTTGTCGCAGAGCTTTTGTTTCTCATTTTCTTTCATTTATTTCTGACCCAATTCGCTAACTTGGCCTACCTTAAGTTGGCACATCTGTTTTTGCTTTACTTTCGTTGACAGTTTATCGAACTTTATGTGATTTTTTTGTGATTGTTGTTGCTGTTGTATTTGTTGTGCCGGCTTTTCTGTGTCAAATTTGGTTTTTTTTTCTTTACTTTTGGCAAACAAGGCACGCACTTGCTGCGCAGTGTCCTCGTTAACATTGTTTGCCTGTTGCGCTCAGCCGTCGCTGCCTGTGCCGTTGGCATTGATTTATGTCTGTTGCATTGCGTATAAATCACTCCGTACGAAAAGTTTCACTGATGAGTGTTTATCAAGTTTTGGTAATTATTGTTAAATGTTTGCCTAATTAGTGTGCCCTTTATTTATATATTTTGTTTTCTTTTTTGTTTTTTTTTTTTTGTCTGTTTTTAGGTAGTCATTAATTTCTTTAATGTTTAAATGGCGCAACTGCTTGCCAAACATAATTCAGCTGCTGCAAAGACATAAGTCGAAGTTAAATCCATAGTTAAATTACTTTTACCAGCCAGCTGTGCTGCGCACTCATAAAATCAAACCATAAACAACAACAGCAACAACAACAACAACGATAACAGCAATATCATGTATGCAAGTGCAGTCGGGCTGACGTAGTTGCGCCAAATATTTTTCATGCCAACATGTCATGGCATATTTACCAAACAGCAGTCAACATGCATTTCCTGTGCTGCCAAAAAATGCAATATAAAAAATGTGTGCACAGTTACAAAACAAAAAAAGAAAAACAAAAAAAAAAAAAATACGAAAAACAATAAAAGGGGGAAGCCAAGTCAGACCTGCAGACAAGCTGTAGTGGCAGCAGCAGCAGCAGGCGCAGAAGTTGCAGTAGCCAAAGTGGAAGTCAAAGTCACAGTCGCAGCCGAAGTGGAAGTCGGAGTCGAAGTGATAGCGAAGTGCATTGAGTGCGCAGACGTTTGTACGACAACTGTGAAACATGTGCCGCAAGTTCCAAAATAATAAATGCGAGACTGGTAGGCATCAACAACAAATGACAACAACAAATGACAACAACAATATATGGCTTATTGCATATATAAATGTGTGCTTATAAAGCTTTGTCGTATGCTACGCTGAGGTCGCACTGTCGTACGTTATGTGACAAAATGCTAAGCGAAACTGTTATACACATGTTAATGCCATAATCCAGGGATCTCAAAATGTTCGTGTGTACAGTGGCAGCTCAACATTGCGAACTGTGTTTTTTTTTTTTTTTTATGCATACAAATTCATCTAACAAAGTAAGTAAAATAGCATATAGGAAGCAAGACCTTCGCAGGGCTTTGATTCCATTGACAAAGTCATGCTTCATTATTTTATATAATATATTGCGGAAGTATTTTTGCTGCTAGTCTTAATTCTTGAGAAAGTAATTATCAATTGCGTATACTCCGAGTTATGATGTCAGCCTTAATAAATCGAATCTATAGTTTCGATGTGCAATACATTTAGTCAATTACTATGGCTAATATATAATTTTCCAGGTTAAAAAAGAAAATTTCTTCTAAATCAGTAATCGCATTAACGCGGTACTACTGTACTTTTTGCAATTGTATTGCAATTCGCGTGTCATGTTTATAGCTTGTATTAGCTTAATGTCGCTGCCGCCGTCGCCGGGCCGTCGCTGCTGCTGCGATTTATGGATTTGTTGTTAAAATTAACATAAATTTTTCATACGAATCAATAAGTCTTGGAGCGCAGCATTTGGCACACTCCATACTTCGCCGCCGCAGCCAATTGAAATTTATGGCATTATTGTATTTTGATGAGTGTGTCAGCGGCTGGCTGCCAATAATAGAATCGAGTTAACATATGCAGCTCATGTTGCATTGCATATTTGCCACGCCAGTTGCTGTCTTTTAATTTCATGCTGCTGCCGAAAATGCCTAACACTGTGCATTTCTTTTAATTACTTAATTACACTTGCCCAAGCGACTGCTCTCTCCTACCTATGCACAACTGGAAACGATAAAATGCATATCTTTAATATGTACACTGTGTGCCTCGCTGTGGCTCGGGACAACCCCAGCCAAGTCTGGCGAGATCGTTCGCATGCTTGATAATAATAAGTTGATGTTGATGAGTGCTAAATAAGAATTTATTTGCGCTACAGTTCAAAGTTTAGCGCTCAAGTGCTGTGGCATGCATATGATGGCTATAATTTTGTGTATATTATTGTTGTTGTTGCTGCTGCTGCTGCTGCTGATATGGGCATGCATATGTATTGCTACTAACAGCTGCTGAGCATACAGTTTCTGACACAACACACCACAACACACCACATCACAACACATTTCCCTGGCCACTGCAACGCCAGCACACCCGCACAAGTTTCAACATGCAGCAGCAGCAGCAGCAGCAGCAGCATATGGCAGCATTTTGTTTGAATTCCAATTTTCTTCCCTCAATTTTTTATTCGTTTCTTTTTCTTTTTTTCTTTTTTTTTTGTTTAGTTTTCTTCTGGCGGCATATTTGCTTGCTTCGTTTAGTTGTCTGCTCATTCGGTCGATTGGCTATTTGCTGCAGTTGAACAGCAGGCGGGCAGAGAGTGGCAGGGAGCTTGAGGCAGGCGTGCTTGGGAATTATGTGTTGACAACATTGTTTGGATTAAGATTAAATGCCTTTGTTTTAGTCTGGCAGCTAACCTACATACAAATATCTCTACATGCACATAAGCGCAAACTTTATATTGCTATCGTTGTTGTTGCTCTTGTTTTTGTTGTTGTTATTGTCGCTGATGTTGAAATTACAACAAATAAGCGTTTAATGTGGAATTTTCGCTGCGATATGCTGCTCCCCAAAAAACAAAAAAAACTAGAAAAAACAAACTAAGGCAAGACAGCCAAAGACACAAAGCAAACAAAACCATAATTTTGAAATGCAGCTTAGTGTGTGGAATTTATAACAGCGTAGATCATAAAAATGTTACTTACATGCTTCTCCGGTTTCAAGACGAGTCCATTGTTGGCCGTATGATCAACACTTGCCGCGGCGACGGCACAGGCCCCGCCACTGGCTCCCGCGCCCTTGCCATAGCGACTCTGTATGGCTGCCTTGGCCGCTGCCGAGAGCAGCATTGGCGATGTGCGCGAGGTCGGCGATGTGGACGCCGATGAGCATTGCGCGTTTGGCTTATCGCTCGACATCAGATTGTCCAAATCTCGCAGGAATTTGTTTGCCCAAATATTAACCTCGTCCGTGGCATCGTCGTTGCGTTGCTGCTGTGCGGCAGCTGCCGTGTGATCCCCAATGCCGTCGAGCGGTGGCGGCGGCAAAGCCCTTAGTTTAGTTGTCAACAACTTGGACTTGCTGACTGAGGTGTTCTCGTGAATGTTGCCGCCTTTGGCTGCGTCTTGGCTTGGCGCTTCATGTTTGCCGTTGCTGCTTGTTCGTGTGTGCAATTTGCAACGTTCACCGGTTGCGCTGTCAAAGCCGCTATCAGATTCCGTGGAACGCGACAATTCATCAACAGACGACGCCACTGCAGTTGCCATGTTGCCTGCTGACGCCATCGTTGTCGCTGTCGCCGTTGCCGTCCCGGTTGCTGTTGCTGTGGCTGTTGCTTTTGGTGTTGCTGTCACTTCATTTGGCTGCTGCCGTTGCCATTGCTGCGCTTCCGTTGCTTCGTGTTGCTGCGGTGACGACGATTGCTGCTGCTGCTGCTGTTGCTGTTGCATTCTTTGCGCTTTACGCAACTCAAATACTTCGTTGATTTCATGCTGCAATTAAAATACAAATCGAAATGTTGAAAAGCATTTTTTGTTATCGTCATAGCTGCGAGTCTACATTAAAACGTGGGCTGTGTGTACTTGACAGCTTGCGACTTAATAAATATTTACTCAAATAGTTTTTCTTTTACTCTTTTCGTTTTGTTAGTTTTTTTTTTTATTAATTTTTTCATTTTGCTGCCAGTGTTGGCGCTGGCATTTGTGCTTTTTTATGCTTTTATTAAAGCGATTGCGCAATTTATGACCTGTCTTAAAAATCCAGTTTGAATATTCTCTAAGTTAGTTTCACAGACATATGTTCGTTAAAAATTGTACGCGATAATGATTTGATTAAACAACTAATTGCTGCCATATATCTTTGGCCATGTTCTTGGCTTTTCGCTAAGCGAGTTGGCGTTGAGTGCTGCAGGCAAACATGCTAATTAGTTTGCCTTAAAAACAAATGTTTCAGCCGTAAGAACCATTAATAAAGGAATTAGAAATTGAATAACTTTGACGCACATGATTAGCTAACAACTTTACATATACTGCTAAGAATGAAATCCCTGCAGGGCGTGCGCGAGTTTTTATGCTAACAAAGCAGAACTAAAGGTACAAGTAAGTAAAGAATACAAAATTAATAATGAAATCTGTCAAACTAAGATTAATTCTGACAAATTTAAGCGAACGTCTTTGCAGTTGCCGATGGCCAGAAGCTGACGTTGCATAGTTATTATTATTATCATTTCTCTAATATTAAATAAAATAAACTACCAAAAACCCAGGGAATGATGAGGGTTTAGAAAAGTATTTTTTTTTTTGGCGAATACAGCAAAAGCCAGAATAGCAATCGTCCATTTGATGCAGCAGGTAAAAGAAAAATCAATCATTACAGTCAATGCCTTAAAAAGAGATAAATAGATGAACTCCTTAAGGAAGTAAGAGAGCTGTGGCTTGGACATTGTAGATAAATTGCCTGTTAATAAACTACTCGATGAAAATGTATTGCAAGTGCCACATGATATGCTCTATGTTGACTAATGATGTTATATACGTATATATATATTTAATATCAATATACTAAGTACTTTTGGTTGAGGTTAGACTGTTAAGTGCTTTATTAATAGTTGGCGCATTCAGACATGCCAAAGCGTCAGATTTCGCAGACAAAAGCACGAACGTGTACGTAACACAAACCCAAGTCGAATAATAGATGTCGCCTTCATTTAAACAATTACCAAAGCCAAGAATAGAAAGCCAAGTTGAAAATTTTTAACCGCACGAAGAAACAATTTCTCACAACTCTGGCAAAGCAGAGTGCAGAATGGAATGGAAAGTCAGACAAAGACAGATACCAGTAAAGTACAATCAAAGACAAATAAATTAGAACACGACCACAACGTCGTTGTCTGTAGACAAGAAACAGCTAAAGCAGCAATGAAGAACAAACACGACATGAGCAGCAGCAGCAGCAGCAACAACAACAAGAACAACATCAGCAGAAGGAGCAGCAGCAGCAGCTTTGGCGGCGGCGGCAGCAACAGAAAGCAGAAAGCACAAAAGCAAATGCAAATAAATTGAAATGAGGCAATTTGTTATTTAGATTAAACAACAAAGAAAACAACAACAACAACAACATAAGTCAAATGCAAAGACACAAATGTGCTGCAATAACAATAACAACAACAAAAGAAGATCAATGACTGCCAGCGGCATAAGACGCCAAAGAACTTTGGCTACAGCAAAGCTAAGGGCTCCAAAGTAAAAGGTTTGGCTTAGGAACTATGAAAGAATTACTTAATTAAAAACGTGGTCTGTTTCGAGAGCAAGTCATCTGGAGCAGCCTACTCGCCTGCAGTAGACCGAAGAAGGAACCGGGTACACACTGCACTGCTGGCATTAATAACGTGGCTAGCTCATTACTCAACAATTGTGTTTTGTGTACGAAGTCTTTTTTGTTTCGTTTGCTTAGTTTGTTAGTGTAGGGAGCTTGGCAAAAATATAAAAAAAATGAAACCAAATAGAGCAGAAAAACTTGGCAGAAGCAGCTGTGGCCTGCACCACACACAAAATGCGATCGAACATTAGCAGGTAATAAATTTTCAAAAGCTGTGGCGGCACAGTCCGAGCGTCTGCGATGCGATCAGTTTGCCTGGGTTTGTTGTTGCTCTATTGAGTTGGTCAGCAGCAGTTGCCGCCATAGCAGGCAGCAGCAACAGCAGCAGCAGGAGCATAAAGAAAGCGCCGCGACTTTATCGGCGTTTGATGTACGCGTTGGCAGCTTTGTTTTTTTTACAAACTTTGTTGCTGTTGGTTTTAAATTTTTTTTTAAGTTTGTTTTTTTTTTTTTTTTTGCCACTTGGCTGCAATTGTTGTGCTGTTGAATTTCGCGCATCATTTGTCGTGCGCTCAAGTTGTGCTAATTTATGTTTTATGTTAGGCGACTTTTGCACTTTTTTTGTTTATTCACTTTTGTTTTTTGTGTTTCTTCTTTTTTAAAGCAAAAGCAACATATGCTTTGCGCTTTGTGCTAACGCGCACAAAATTGGCAACATGACTGCAGGATATGTGCCTTTGTGTACACAGACGCATATGCGAAGGAGTATGACGTTTCTTAATGACGATGCTGTGTGGCTGACTGCGTGTGTGGCTACATTCAATCGTTGCTGCTCAGCTGCGTGACCCACTCAGAGTGCGCGCGTAGGGCGATGAACGCTCACTCACTTATATTTAATTTCATGCACTGCCGCACAATGCAAACATGCGGACCACAATTGCAGATGCCGTTTGGACAATTCCAATTGCATGGGTGGCCAGTGCCTGGTTCGGTTTGTGTACATACGTAGAATTCCCAAAACTGGGAACAATGGCTGTGCTATAAAACGACGCGTACAGCTTCAGGAACTCTCAGTTTCGGTCGAAAAATCGCACAAGTCGTGTACGGCTACGACGGCGACCACGACGACCACGACGATCACAACGACTACGACAAAGGCGACGGCAACGCTGCTTGGCCTGTAACAAAAGACCAAGTCAGGCTAATATTAGAAGAGAGAGAATTGGAGACGGTTAACGTAGCAGCAGCAGCAACTGCAGCCGACACAGATCATCAGCAGAGCAAGGCTGCAAGGCCTGCAAGTGGCCACGTCGGACGATCGCGTTAGGCCAGCATGCGGCTCACGTTTGCCGTGCTCAGCGCATGGTTTGCGATTTATTGCAACTACAGCAGCGTCATTGTCTTATCTTTGCCACCATCGCTTATCGCGAATACGGCGGCCTTGAGGCAGCAGCAGCAGCAGCTACAAGAGCAAGAGTTAGTAGACCAACAGCAACAACAGCAACAGCAATTGAAGCAAGCGTTGCTTTGGAAAAAGGATGCACATATCCTGCTTGGCGGTGGCAATCGCGATGCTCAGCCCGATAGGCCAATGGACGATGGCAGCAACGGCAACAGAAACGGCAACGGCAATGGCAAAAATAATGTGTTGTTCCAAATGAAACCGGCAACGACAATAGCCAACAACAACAACAACAACAATAACAACAACAATGATAACTACAAAGCCAGCCAAACAGCGTCTGCATTGGATTTTAATCGAAAATTGCTAAACGACTATGATTTAGATGCTTTACTGCATGCCGCAGCCACCGCCGCCTCCACCGCTGCGCCAACGTTGACAAACGCAGAAGGCCCCGGCAATGCGGCCGTTGCCGACTTGAGCTACCTCGCTGGCCAGGGCAGCAGTGGCGGACGCAGTGGCAGTGGCAGCAGACAATCAGCGCCGCAGGAAATTGCGCCACGAACTCGTGCACTCGACACGCTGAAGTACTACACACCGTTCAAATACTGGGCGCGACACTGCCAGACGGTTAAGAACTGCCCACAGGAATATTATCGCGCCATGCTGGCAGCAAGGTAAGCCAAAATCATCTACATATTGCTGCAGTCGCCTTTTATTCGGCGTAGGCTGCCTTGTGCCTTATTGCCTGTGGTTTGCTTCACTTGCCAGCACAGCTCAGCACGTCACAGTACAGTAAGGCACGAGGTGTGTGGTTTGCGGGGCAGTGCGCTGCGGCGTGTATCAAGTGTTCAAGTGTTCAAGGTTAAAGTGAAAGTGTTGCCTTAAAGTGTTAATCGCTAGCTGCAGCGCAGAGCCACTTTCTTCTGCATGGCTGTGCTGGCCAAAGCATTGACCGCTGAGCTGCAAGTGTCTGCATGCGCTGCTGCACTTCTGGCATAATTTAGTTTATACAAATAATTTATCATCGTTGGCATGCCACAAAGCGCGATAAGCTTAATTCCTTTAAGCCTTTAATAAATAAAATGGCAGAGCGCCATTGCGGCAGTGTAAACACGTAAAACCAATTAATGGCCGTGCGAATTTATTAACAAAAATATATGTAAGAAGAAAGCCAGCCACTGATTTTTTTACTTTATTTTTTCTTTTTTGTTTTATTATTTATTTTTTCTTTTAAATGTCCGGCGGCTAGTTGTCCGTTTTGTTTTATAAATTATAACTGTCAGCAGAGTCATTGCTCGACAATCAGGCAGTTAGGCGTAAAACAAAAGCAGGCGTTTTTCTCAATGAAATTCAATGAAAATAAAAATAATAAAAAATAAAAGATACATGCAAAAACACAAGTTTCACTTTCCATGCTAAACCTGCCAAAACGAATTTTAAAAAATTGCCACAATTTAGTTTCGCATGTGATACGGACAAATTAAACACGTCAGTGTAGTTTGTGTTTATAAAATAAATTTCCTGCTGGTTTTTTGTTATTTAATTTCAATTAAATTTTATACTTCCATTTTTGTTTTGCTATTAAATTTCAATTAATCATAACTCAGCAACGTTTGTTGATTTGCCCAAAATTTGATTAATTACTTGAAAATGCCCGCATATGTCTGCTGCTGCCATGATGTTATTTGATTTGTTTCTTATTAATTGAAACTGAAAGAAATATTGCTTTAAGTAATAGGATAGCCAATATAGTTTTATAGTTAACTCTATAACCAACACGCATAGGCAATTAAAAACTTTTACAGACAATATTTCGTATATGCAAAATTTTAAGTCTAATAATTTGAAGTCTAAATATAAACATGCTTGATAATGCGTTCAATGATTATAAGCAATTTTCAAGCCAAATTTTCAGCTGGCGTATGTTCGCGAAAAGCTTTCACGATTAAACAAATAACCTAATGTGTGTCTATCACAAGACACGAGTAAATGTAGCAGAGTGTAGCCCAGGCCAGGCCAGGCCAGCAGCAGCATTAAGTCACTTCAACATGTGCTCTTTGCTTATCAATAAGGTCGCATACAGTTGGCTGCTTATCTCTATGCTGAGCATGATTCACTTCTGCTTCATTGCCGTAACGAGCGTTTATCGTATTTTTCATGCTTACTTTTTTGTTTTTGTTTTAGTGTTTTCGCTTGTTATTATTAGCAATTGCGAATTCATAATTGCAAATTAAAAATACGATAAGCATTTGCGCGAATGACTGGAAACTACTTAAAATTCGATAACAGGGTAAATATTTAGTTTGAAATTTCTTAGCTACTCGACGTTAATTCCTTAAATAACAACCTAATAACATACAGTTATGTGTAAAATAATGGATACGAGTTAAATAAAAAAGAATCTTACGTTGGTATATGACTTTATGAAATATTTCAATGAATTAATAAACCCAAACGCAAGAGTGAACAAACAAAACAGTGATTTCAGAAAACTGCAAGAGGAACGACTCAATTTGTTTTCATATAACATAATAAATCTATTTATATTAAATGAATGAAGTTTTGCATAAAATGCGCTTTGGGCAAAAGTACAAGTTAGGCGTGGCTTTTTTGTTCCCATCACTCTTATTTTATTTCATTTTATTTTATTTTTTTTTTTGACACACCAAACCGCGAATAAATAGTCAAGAATCAGCCTACGCATAACATGCCCAAGCAGCCAGCCACATGGTACAGGCTCTTTAATTCGCTTGTCATGTTGTTGCTGTTGTTGCGGTTGTTGTCAATAAACGAAATACGAGGCATACGCAGCCAAGCGAACGTGCGAGGTGCAGAAGGCTCACCCAGCATGCGATGCTGCCTGATGCCATGATATGCAATTGATAGTGCCAATAAGCCCACGCTCAAAATGCACATATACACTCAAACACACAAACACACACACACACACATTGCAAAGAAGGCAGGGGGAGCAGGTGAAACAACGCTTGCAGTGCACAGTTGCAGTCGACAGTTGTGAGCTGGCAGTTGGCAGTTGGCAGTTTACGCAAACAATAGTTTAATAAATAGTTGTTGACAATTATTAAATTGAACATCATTTTCCTTTCGCAGAAGCAAAGCTGTCGCACTGCGTCGCCTGCATCAGATGGCTGCCGTGGCTGCGGCCGCTGCCGCTGCTGCTGCTGGCACTGCCACGGCGACTGAAACCGATAGTACAGCGGATAGTGTCAATGTCGAGCATGGCAATGGCGAAAGGGAACTTATTGACGACAGCGACAGCGACAGAGACAGCGGCAGAGAGAGAGACAGCGACGACGGCGGCGAGTCCGCTGCCGACGATTTTTACGATGAAGACATCAACAATGAAGTTTTTATGCTGCTGAGCGGTGAGCAAGATCTCATCAAATTTCTACACTGGGCCATGCAGCTACTGTATCCCTACACAGCGTCTGCGAATCGCAGCGAGCATGCGGCGGAGTACAATCATCCAGGTATGTTCATGTGGAAGAAGTTGAATATGTCGGGACAGCTGGAGCCGCCATTGTTAGTTGAGGAGCCGCGTTATGTGCTTGTGCGCAGGGAAAAGCTGCAGGATCGTTTTCCAATGGGCGGTACGTATAGTGATTGTCTTTTTATTTTTAATATTTACTTTTTTTGTTTTTTCAAGATTTATATTGAAAAGATGTGTATGTGCGTTGAATAGGCGTATCATATTGCAGCATGTTGAAATTACAAATTTATCGTTTATTTTATCATATGATCTGATTACACAAAACCCATTTCTGTTACCTTCATTTAAAATGCATGCGACGTTGTCCACATTTAAAATGTCTGCTTGGCAGATTTTTGTTTTTTGTTTCTATTTTTTTTCTTCCGTTTATTATTTATGAACAGTAGCAGCAGCTGCATCAGTTTCAGCTAAAAAAAAAATGAAGTGTGAAGCCGTTGAAGTAATTTAAAACGCTTGGCACTTCAAAAGGCTGCCCGACTTCCCGACTGACCGATTGACTGCATGCCATCACGTGTCAAATAAACTACCTCAGTTTGCTACTTAACTAACTTAAAATGATGTTTGTTTTTTTTTTTCTGTGGCCCTGCTAGATGGCAAACCGTTTGATGATGATCCTTTCATACCGCCGCGTGGACGCAAACATAATACACCCGATCTGTTTGCGCTGCTGCAACGCTATGAGACTTTTGTGCCAAATCGCGGCCGACGTGATAAAATCAAAGATATCTTCAAGTATGACGATCTATTCTATCCGAATCGTGGCAAAAAGGAACGCAACATTTTTAAAGTCGACGATCCCTTCTTTCCCAATCGCGGCAAGAAACAACGCGATGTTTACAATGTTGACGATCCATTTTTTCCGAATCGCGGCAAACGGCATACGTTTAATGAGCATGCCGGCTATAAGCCGCAGGATGCGTCCACCGACAATCTACGAGCAGCCGCCGCCGCAGCAGCAGACGACATGGCCGATGACGACTTTGCTGTGGCAGACAGGCAGTTGACATGCTTGGATGGCGTAGCGGGCGCATTGCAATTGTCGCAACTCTCGCCAATGCCTTGCATACTTGCGAAATTGAAGAGAAAATTGCAGCTAGAGCAGCAACAACAGCAGCAACATGTTGCTAATGAAATCAGCAGTAGCCGCAGCAACAACAACTACAACAACAATGACTATGACAACGATGAGAGAAACAACGTTTGGCCACAAAGAATGTCAACGCATAAAATTAATGGTTACGATCAATCAGTCAAGCCATCAATGTCAGCAGCAACTGCACTGACAGCGGCACAGGCAGCAGCAACAGTTGAGGGAGACGATGTTGCAACAGCAACAATGGCTGAACGTGCACGTCGTCTGGCAACGAGTTTTGGTGCAGCGGCCACAGCCGCTAGACTTGCTGCTAATAGATTACATTCGACAAGATCAATGTCAACAAATTCACAACTGCTGTTCGGGCAACAACAACAAGCACAGCAACAACAGCAGCTGCAACATCAGCTGCAACAACAACAACAACAACAACAAGGACAACACTACTATCATTTGCAGCAATCGCCACAAGTGCAGCAAAAGTTGCGATTTTTCGCAAATCCCGCATCAATGCATCAGGTGAAATCGTACAATGATTTGGAACCTTTGTTTTGGCGACAGCTACAATTGCAACAAAAGACGAAGCCAAAAGCGGCAGCCACAACGATGGCCATGCGACAGCCGCAATTGCTGCTGCAACACTCACTCAGGCAGCAACAGTTGCCACAGGAGACACAATTATCACGCTCAGCCTTTGCTGGTGCTGCTGCTGCTGCTAATCCTGTTGCTCTTGCCGCTGATGCTGTTGCCGATGACATTGACACTGATTACGACAATTTGAACACTTAAGCGCGCAAACTTTTGTGTTTTTCACTTTTCGTTTTCGTTTTTTTTCTTCTGATTTTGATTTTCTTCTTTTGTTATTGTTTAGTTTTCATGTTTAAGCACACAACATGTAAATATTTATAAGGTTTTAAATTGATCTGGGTTGTGGTTTTGAAACAAAAAAAAAAAATCAACAAATACGATTTGACGTTTGGCACTCCATGAGCTTTGTTTTGTACGCATATTTAGATAAACATACAATGGATAAATGCACAAAGGGTCTCTCAAAAAATACTTACAAAATGTATTAAACTGCAATCGATTGTAAAAATCAGCTGGCCTGTGGTTTTTGTTTCTATTTAATTGGCTATGCTTGGTTCAAGGACATTGCGGTGACTTGGTCGCTTGCTTGCTGTGTGTTTGTAAGTCTGTCTGTCTGGCTGTCTGTGGCACGAGCGACATTGACTGCAGCGGAAATGTTTTTAATTAATTTTTGTATTTTCGTATTTTCGTATTTTTTCACTTTGTGTCTTGGTCTCTGGTTTCTTTTTTTCTTTTTTGCGGTTGTTGTTTTTGTTGTTGTTGTTGTTGGTGTGTTTATTAATTTATCAGCAAACTGCAATCAGCATTGTTGTGTTTTGTTGTGTTGGGCTTTGTTGTTTGGCAGTTGCAGGCGTTGCCCAGAAGATGTACAAATTCGATAAGTTTCGATTACAATCGCTTAGCTAAAGCAATTGCTAGCTGTGTCTACTGTGAAAGGTCAACAACAATAGCCGCAGCAACAACAGCCAGCCAGCAAGCAGGCAAGCCGGCAAGGTCACAAATGGCTTTAATTTATGCAAGCAAACATCATGAAATATAAATAAAATGTAAACAAAATACACACTATACACACTGAAGCATGTGTGCATAAGAACTCTAATGCCACTAAGCCGGGCTAAAGCCGCTTTTGAGGCAATTAATAATCTGTAGCAGCATTGACATGCATATAGTAAACAAGGCTTAGAGTTTGAACTAACAAAAAATCATTTTTGTTTTTTTTTTTTTTTGTCAGCTGCTGTTAAATGTTGTTAAACAAACAATAACAACAACAATAAACGAAAAAAAGCCACGACAACATTCCACTCAAATTGAATTTTTCTGACATTGACATTGACCAATTCAACACTCAAATACGTCAAAATATAAAACGCTAAAGTGGCTATAACTGCTCAACAGGCACAAAAAAAAAAAAAAAACAAATCACAACAAAATAATAAAAAAAAAAAATCAATACACAAGAAAAACAAAAACTGAAAAAAAAAACATGATTTTAACATATAAGTAAGTATAAGTTCAGCGTATCACGCCAACAAACTGAACATTGAAGGTCATACCTATGGCAGTCCAGTCCAGTCCAGTCCAGTCGAGTTCAGCAATGCGCAATGGCAACAAAATAAATGTAAAGCAGATGCGTCGCACAGACAGCAGCTCACAGATCACTGCTCACAGCTTGACAAACAAACGGCAAAGCGTTTTATATATTGTACATACACACGATGTCTGTAATGTACGGGCGGCTTAAAGCTTAAGACACACACAGACTGGCCAGCATTAGGAAGCTGCAGCCAGCAGTGCTTGCACAATGATTCACAGCAACAACAGATAAAAACAAAAAATGATTTCATTTTTTGGGGCCAATGTCTTGTGTAGTGTTGAGCTATTATTGGGAAATGTGGCGGCCAAGCGTTAAGTTCGAAATTAAACAAAACTAATGCAACTGCGTATGCTAATAAAATAAATATAAAATACACGCAAAGACAGCAAGAAAGCCAAGTAAAGGTCAGCTGCCGCAGTCTGCGCATGCGTGATTTAAAATTTTATGGCAAGACCAGAGCAGCTGCTCAGCAGAGTATTTCTTTTTTTTTCATTTTTATGCGGTTGCACTTTTGAGTCACTTTCATTTGACGAAATTGTCAGAAAAACCAAAAAAAATTTTATAATTGAAAAAAAAAAAAAAATACTATAAATATAAAATTAAACGACTGCAATGGCAAAAGGAAAGTCGCCGTTGCGCCAAGTCATTTGCAATATGCGCTTACGCGCAGCAGGCATCAAATTGGCGCGTTTTGTTTTCTTTTTACATTTCGTTTTTGATAGCATATCGCAGGCATTTTCGTTAGCAATTGTTTGCGTTAGCATTGCAAGTTGTCGGAAAAAATCAACGCATTGTCAACAATGCATATTGGCGTTGACATCAAGCAACAGGCAGCAGACAGCGGACAACTGGCAAACGGCAGGCAACAGGCAACAGGCAACAGTCGATAGGCGATCAGGCAATAGGCAATAGTCAACAGGAGTCTGCTGCTGCAGCAGTAGCAATACTTGAGCGCACGGCAGCTTAATTGCTGTCTGCAATTATGATTGTTGCAGGCACACTTTGCTTTATTTTGATTTTGACTTTGCCTGGAATTTATTTTTTTCTTGATTTTTTGGATTTTTGTTTTTATTTAGTTTATTTGGTTTTGCTCTCATTTGCAGCAATCAAATTGCGCGTCAAATGTTTGTTGGCTGCTTTTGTGAAATTTTCGGCGACTGCAGTGCAGCTTCCAAGCCTGCCGCTGTTGCATGAGGTTCACTTTCATTTGATTACTGAAATGTTGGCTGCATGTTGAAATGACACTTTTTGTGTGTTGCATGTGATTCGCCTTGTTGTTGTTGTTGTTGTTACTGTGTTTGTTGCATGTTGTTGATTGTGACTTTGACTTCATTTGGTGCTTGGCGCAATTTCTGGTTTATTGTTCGTTTGTTTGTTGCAGCTGCGCAGGCGCAACAACGGATTTCAGTTCGCAGTTTTTTGTTATTGTTGTTGCCTGTTGCGTTGCCTTTGCATCTGCTTGCGTTTAATGCGCCTACAACAAATGTTAAGTTGCGCAAAAAAAAAAGAGAAAAAGAAAATGGCGGCGGCAACTCCTTTTTTTTTTGGTTTTGGATTTGTTTGCAATGTTGCTGACGTGGAGCTTATTGCTGTGTTGTGACTGCAATAAGTTGACAAAAATAGTAACGTGCTGCCACCTTTTATTGCTGCATTGCATTTGACAACTGGCATCGGCTTTTGTTGCTGCTGTTGTTGTTGTTTTTGTTGCCGTTGTCGCATTTGCAGTTGTTGTGACAAAAAACGTCAAATCGAGTGTTGGGTTTTTACCGTTTGACTGTTGCTGTTGTTGCTGATTGTTTTTCTTTTTTTTTTTGATTGTTGCAAATTGGGCTATACAACTTTCTCGAATATCAATCGCAGAAAAAAGAGTAAAATGAAAACAAAATAATTTAATTAATTTTAAGTAGGCAGCTGCCGTTTTTAGTGTAGTTCGCTGCAATGCATCAAGCCAAGATAGTCAGATAGATAAATTAAGTTAGGCAGCGCATGCGCCCACATTCATTAACAGCAAAATAATTGGCTGACTTTTTGTTGTTTTCGTTGTTGCTGCTGTCGGTGTTGATAGACTGTGTGCGAATACGTTTGCTTGGCTTTGCAAAAAATCATCTTACGCTTTGTCTACCGCAGTTTTTTGTCAGCTTTGCCACGGTAAGCTTACTTAAGCTGTCGTCATTTAATTAAATTATTTTACTTTGTTGGCGATTTTGAAGATTAGCTGTGTGGCTGCAGAGTTCAATAGCCGAAATTCCTATGTTAAACGTTAATAAACTAGCAAACCAAAAACAATTGCGTTTTCCAACACAAAGAGCATTAAAAGATATTATTGATTTATACAAACAAAGAAAAAAAAATATGTATTTTTAAAAGTTATTATTTTATAAAAAAATTGGTGACATTTAGAAAACTAGATTCTGGGCATTGAATACCATTTATAAGTAAACTGTTTTATATAAGGTCAAGGCTGAATGTGGAAAATATATATTTCACCTTAGGCCTTAAATAAGCTAAAAGTGAGACGATCATACAAAATATATTATGTTAAACAGTAGAATTGCTAGAAGATTGGATTATTTGATATATTTAGCCACATAATGGGTGACATCAGTATTTAGCAGTTAAATTTTTTTAATATGAAATTTTATACATATTATTATTATTTACTATTGAAAAAATGTTTATAAGGGCATATTTATTTAAATGTTTCAGCTGGAATTCATCAAATAAATATAACTGCAATAAATATGTTTGCAATGTAATTAGCTTTTGAATGCAACAAGAAATAAGTTTATTTATTATAACATCAATAAAAAATGTTAAAGATTATGCGAGAAAGTAAAGTCGTTAGGCAGTGGACAGTAAACTTTACTGATTGCAAAAGTCTGTTCAGCACTTAATATCTAATGAAATCTTGCAATTATCGACAGTAAATGCTCAGCGCTGTTGGCCATTATTTTTGTTGTTAGCTCATATAGAGTCATCGGCAAGGCTCTTGACGCTAGTCATGTCTGCAATTACTTAAAAGCTATTTCACGATATACATAAATACACAAAAATAAAAAACACAAGATAATTGCTGTCATCGTTTGCAATTTCATAATTTATATGCCTTATCAGATGCAAAAGTTAGACAAAAAAAAAAAAAGGAAAAAACAAATGGCTTTGACATTATTTAAACTCAAACGCTTTTTACTTTGCATTGCGTTGAAAGATTGATTGATGCATTAAGCCAACTTATCAAAAACTGTTGACGAGCTGCAATTAACGTTGTTTGCTTAAGACGCGAGTTGATTAACAGGAAAATAAAATAGAAATGTAAAAAAAAAGTGAGTGGAAAACAAAATGGAAAACTGCATGTAAATTGTGAAAATGTTTTTCTGATCGCTGATAAAAAACAAACTGAAAACTAAGCAAGAAACACTAATTGATGCAGGAAGCTTTGCCACGGACTGGCTGCTAGGCAGGTTGCTTAGTTGAATGTCTGAATAATAGCAACAGCAACGCAACGTTAACAACAACAAGAAACGACGACAGCCAATGCAATAGCAACAACAGCAAAAAATAATATTGACGACACAGCGACGATGAAAATCTTTCTTTTGTTGTTTTTTTCTTTGTATGTTTTTTGATTTTTTTTTTGGTGCAATTATGAGCGATGGGAGCAGCCTACAAATTGGGCAGAACACAAGCGAAGCGCATACAGAAAAATACTGACGAGCTTATAAAAACTTGAGGCAGGCTTTGCTTGGTTTTTATACATCGCTGCAGAAATAGGTCAACCAGAGCAGAAAGCAACACTGACAACAACAACAACAACAAAAAGAACAGCAGCCATGGCAACAACATGACAGCAGCTGCTGTAGCGCATTTAAAATGTTATAAAACGCCTACAAAGCGCACATAATTTGCGACAACGCTTATATGCATTAAGGCTTCTCTGATTATTGCCATTAAAGTGAAAATAGTCGCACGAAGGAGCTCGGTACACGTGGGGGGCACATATCAGGCTAATAAGCCACACATGTGTGTGGTGCGAAGTCCGCGTGTCGCTGTCTGCTTCACGTTACTTGTCACAATAAACGCACACGAGCTGCACGGCAAGAAACGCGCTTGCGCTTAGAAACAGCCCACAGGCAGCGTAGGCTGCGCGTTGACACAGTTTGCTGTTGTTTGCTCAAGTTGCGTTTAAATTTCACTGAGTAATTTTAATCAATTTAACATGAAATAAAAACTCAGCATGTTTTCTATGTGTTGCGGCTACAAGTTGAACTCAGGCACAATGCCTGTTGGAGTCTGGCAATGAGTTGGCAATTAGGTGTTTATCCCTATTGAAAATATTTTATGTGTGTTTTATTTAGAAATAGTTTTTTATGCTGCTCGGCTGCAAGTAACAAAGCAAAAATATTGTCACTAATAAAATTTATCGCGCGAAAACCGCTTGCATGTTGCATGCGACTTGCGACGCGTTTTATGCGCGTTTTGCTTGCGTTTGTGCTTAGCTTTGGTATTCGACGAGTTGTTAGTGCACTTAGCATATTATGACGCAAGGGCTTTTTTGCACATGTTTATTTTTCTTGAAATGAACTTGCTAAAATGACATGTAGTACGAAACTGTGTAGCATTTCCGCTATGACAACAACTAAAATTCAATGGGAGACTGTTAAAAAATCATGCGACAGTTGACAGCGTCAGTAGATAATGTTGATGTTGTGTGCTGCTTAAATTCTTTCCGGTACAGAAAAAAGTCACAGATAAAAAAACATAAATTTTTATGAGCTTGCGGCCAAGTGCCACAAAAATAAAATAAAACGGGCATAAGTTTGGCGTATGCGTAATACATACAAAAAAAAAAACAGCTACAGGGAAAAAAAATGAATGGCAGATGGGCAAAATATTTGTTCTAACACATTTTGCTGTCACGCAAAATAAGCATCTGCAGATGTGTGTATGAAGCTTGGGAAAAAATGTACAGTTATTAGTTGTTAAGTTGGAAATTTATGCAATTGCCATTGTAAATGTCAGTCAACAAGTGTCAACGTTCATTCATTTCTCTTTTTTTTAATGATTTTCTCACAAATAAAAAACTTTTATTATGCAAGTGCTGAAAACTTAGCATGCATGGCAATTAAGTTTTCCACGCTAGCTAATTGCCAGCGAAATGTGTTTCAGTTTTAATCAACAGTTGACATAAATCATATGCATGAAAAAGCCATATATTGAAAAAAAAAAAAACAAAAAACATAAATTGAAAAAAGAAATAGAAATAGAAAAAGAAAAAAAAAATATAGAAGCAGTATTACACAACTTACCTTCACTCGCTCTAGATACGCTTGCAGAGCAAAATATGGATCCTCGCCATCGTCATCCATCAAATCGAGACTATGCGCCAAATCCAGATTGTCCAGTGTGGCTAATTTACGTTGCGTCGTCGGGGAGACGACGATGCTGGCTGCCAGCTCTTTATCGCCGGCATTTTGCGGCTTATGAGCGGCACTCAAATTCGCATTTGTAGATGTGTTCGCGTTCGCGTTCGCGCAGCTTAAGAATTTCTTATCAACTGTCATGGCTGCTGTATTGCTTCCGTATTGCTTCGAGTTGTAAGCTGTCTCATCGTTGTTGTTGCCATTGCTGTTGTTGCTGTTGCTGATTGAAAGCGCGGCTGGCAGGCGACGGCTACGCGGCATAGTTGCACAACCGGTGCTGAAGACCGCCGCGGCTGCGTGCACTGCTGCTGCTGACGCTGCTGTTGTGGCTGCCTGCGATGTTGATGATGATGACGACGAAACTGTTGTTGCTTGTTTCGTTGCAGCTGCAGCTGTTGCTGTTGCCGTTGCCGTCTGCCTAGTTGCAATTGCTGTTTGAACATCATTTAATCCCGATTGGTAGCATGGCTTGTCGGCGTTTGACTTGATTTTTGATGCAGCGCCTGATGTGCTGCCTGTTGCTGGCGGCGTCATTGTAGCCAGAGCAGACGCGGCAGATGCGGCAGCAGCAGCAATTGCTGTCGTTGCAGATTTGCTCTCGCTGTCATTGTTGTTGATAATCGTTTGATTTTGTTGTTGCTGCTCTTGTTGCTGTTGTTTGTAGTCGCCATTGTACGTATTGCTGTTGCTGCTATGACGGCTAATTGCACTTTTCACCTCGCTTGTCATGTTCTTTTGTCTGTTATTGCACTGATTTTTGGCATATTTGTTGTTTCTGTTGTACACATTGTTGTCATGTTGCATATTGCGTGTTGTTGCTTGCTCTGTAAAGTACAAAAAATAAAAAAGTTAAAATCCATTAAAAAATGATTTAGTTTAATATTTTCAATGTTTATTGCAATGAGTGCATATTTTTTTTAATAAACTTGTTCATGTCAACATTTAAATTGCAACATGCCCAGCAAAATATTTGCAAACATTTCGCAATTGTTTCAATTGTCAGCATTATTGGCAACATGTTGCTGGCGTTTATGCGCACACTAATAAACATGTTGGTCACAGAGGCCCTATTGTTGTTGTTTCGGTTATGGTTGCTGCTGCTGCAGCATGTGACACCTCGCTTGCTGCCGCACCCAAAATTTTGATTTGTTGCTGTTTATTTTCATTTATGATTTTTTTATGTTTTTATTTTTAATGCTTTTTATTATTTTGTTTCGTTTCATTTTGTCTGTCTGCTGTTTGCTTTTCGCGCGCGACGCTTATGTTGATTTCTACATGTTTTCATGGTTTGTCTCATGGCATGCAATGCGCAACAGATTTGTGCCACATGTGGCATGCTGCGCTGTCATATGAACTCATAGCTGCATGCGCAATTTATCGCATGTATTTTTAGCATTTGCGCACACATATATGAGCATAAGCCAAATGCGCAAACATTTTCTGCGCTAATAATTCCAAATGTGCGCACATTTAAATTGTCATAAATTGCTGCCTTTATATTTATTATGATTTAATTAAGTCATTTGTTAGGCTTTGAATCAGATTATATAAAATTATTACCAGGCATCATGACATTCTGATACCGATCAGGAAGGCTTTGCTTTCTATCTGCCAGCTTAAAAGGTGTAAATGCTTTTTCCAGGTAGGTCCAAACGGGATAAACAGAACACAATGGTAAGCTAATGACATTTGACTTATATTCGTTTTATTATTTTTTTGCATTATTTATATTTTCTTTTAAGTGTTGTATATATATTTTGCATCAACATAAACGTCGTAAGCCTTGTGATTGTCTCATTTATGGCAGCGCAAGACTTTAAGAACATTTTTCAGGCTCTTAAGTAATAAATCTAACCCACACCGCTTTATTCAATAAACTTTGCTTCAGCAGAGTAAGTGCATCCTCAAAAATAATTTATCTGCAAGATTATCTCTAAACCATCTTATGATTTAATGAATTTAGGAATAGCTGAAAACCAACAATAAGACATCCGGGTTGAGTAGCAAGCAACCAGGTCTGCCACACAATAGTTAGAAATATTTGCAAAGAAATTGGCTCCGCAGCTTATAAGAAAAAAAAAAAATAAAGCTAAAAAATGCGAAAACTTCCTCTTCAATTCCTTTTCGCGATTATTTAGTTTTACTGCATACTCGGAGACCCGTTGAAATTCGTATGAAATATGCAAACCTTAAACAGTTCACTTTGCCTGACCCATAAACAAAAATCACGATCGAGTTGACGCGTGCGGGTGCGGGTGCGGGTGTCACTGAAGGCACTCAACCCAAGCCTTAGTGAATATGTTGCTCAAACCCACATGCGAGTGAACTATGTGCACAATTGTGCGCATGAAAATAAACCAACTTCAAATGAACTTGCGAACCTGAGCCAGCCAGGCAGACAGGGCAGACGGGGCAGACAAACAGACAGACAATCGTACAAACAAACACACATACGTGCATATCAAGTGAAACGTATAAGTAACCGGCATGTGCGGATTGAATAAACGGTTTTTTATAGCTTTGATTTTATTTTTTTTTTTGTTTTGATTTTTTTTTTATTGCGCATGCGTGCGTTCGATTGAATTTTGATTAAAACGTCTTGGCGGCCGACGCTGTTGATTGTGGCGTTGATGTTGGCGGTGACGACGACCGCGGCGGCGACTCAAGTTGCCTCTATGTTTGTTGCTGTTGTTGTTGTTGTTGTGCTGATCGCAGTGTAGCCAGCGTCAAATACAAAATCATGCAGCGTACAACAAGTAAAAACAAAAAAATCAAAAACCAAATTCTAAAATCAAGTAACGCGTTACACAATTCATACGTTGCACTCGTAAATCACGCGCAGACCCAAGACCGTTTATAGGGGCTGGTGCCTGCCTAGACGGCCGGTCGTCGGATCCGTTGGTGTCGTCGATTTGCGCTTTGCCACTAAGTTGCTGGCTGATCTTTTTGGGCGATTGCATGCGCGAGCAGGGCTGGCATTGGTGTGTGCTACTCTAAGCGTTGCTGCTCACTGCTCGCTGCTCGCTGCTTGCTTGATGTGCCCAATTCAATTGCGATTTTGGGCATGTACTCGTATGCAGTAAAGCGTTAAGAAAACAAAACAAAGCAAAACGAAAAAAAAAATTTAAAAAAAAACGAAATTGCTTCTGGGCGGTCGATGCACGTATTGTACGCAATAAACTCAGACAGTTAGTTGAGAGTGGCTAGGGTTGCCAAGAAAGTTTTGCTACTAATAAAAGTAGAGACGCCGAAATTTTCATATTTAGCTCGATTTTGACTGATAATTAATTGTAAAACTTTTCAATAAATGTAATCATCATTTTTGGCGGCATACAGATCATTTTAAAATCACATCAACAAAACATAGACACATCTGAGCTGCTAAGCTACAAGTCCTATGAGATTTTTAGTCACTCAAAGGTCCGTTTAATTGTTTTAGGAACCAACAAGTTTACGCATATATTATGCCACTTCAGACTGTGGTTCTGGTAGCATTTTTAGCATTTATAAATTGCTTCTATTCAAAGCTAGCTTATATATTTCAAGTTCTTATTGTTATAAAAGTATGGGTTGTTTAGACTTTTTATAATTTCTGCAAAACTGAAGATCGGAACTTTCGTGGAAAATATTCCAAAAACACATGATATTTTGCATTTGTTTATTTGAGCTTAGCTCACTGCTGATGTTACTATTTTAGCAACTAATTAACATTGGATTTTGAACGTAAGCCAAACTCTGTTATGGGTTTGCTTAATTATCGCCAGCAAATGTATTACCTCATGCGAGTGTGTTTTGTGTTGGTGCCAGCTTTTACGAAGTGTTATTTCATTTTTAACGCTTTTCGATAAGGTTAAGCTGCGGGTTTTAGTCATTAAGATTTTGTTGACATTTGCATAACACTTAAAAGGTTATAGCGGCCGGAACACGCTTAATGTGCTTTTGTCATTATATCTTTTCTTTTTTGCAAATTCTTTAGCACAAAAACAACAATGAAACACACAAATTTTAAGGGGCAGCATTTTAAATTTATTTATCAAATTTCGACAAACGCGTGCTGCGCCAACACTTGGCGTGTACGAGTACGTAAATAAAAAAAAAATTTTAAATCAAAAAAAAAAATAAAAAAAAAAAATGTTTTCAAAAAATGTTTTTGATTGTTATAAATTTCAATAACAACAATTTGCACTTTATTTAACAAAAGCCCGGCTTAAAACGAATAACGCAAAAAAAAACCAACAAATATTAGAAAAAAAAAATAATTGAAAAATTAAATAAGAAATGGCAATAAATAAAATTGCTGTATTGTCGCTGCCTGGGTGTGCCCACTAAATGGCCATTGCTGATTGATTCAAACGCTGAGGTCACTCGATCGTGATTAATTGTTTGTACTATTGTTTACTTTGCTTTTGATTTCAAGTTTTTTCTGCTTTTTTATTATTTCTATTGTTTTTGTAATGCGCGCGAAACGGAAGCAGTAATTCACTTGCTTGTTAGCTGATTTGGAGCTTTTGTTTTGTGAGCACCGCTTAGAAATTCAATTGAAAATGTTCTGTATAAATAAACCATTTATTGTCCCATTTCGTTTCATTTCGTTTCGTTTCGTTTTGCTTACTCAGTTAAATAATGAGTGCGCTAATTAGATGCACCTTATTATGGCAACCGCCAACAGTCGTTGGCAAAGTGAGACTACGCACAAATCGGGCTTATGGCTCAGACTTTACTCACACGTAACAGTTTGTGGCATAGCTTGCACAACCGTGTTTCCATGTTTTCTATGAATTATAATTGATAACAACAAGCGCAAGAGGTTTATTAAAAGAACTTGAGCTGCAGTTGTCATGTTCAGACGAAACCGCATTAAAACACTTGAAAAGCAATGGCAAAGCTGACCCATAACAAAAACCAAATTGGGGCGGCTTAGCTTGTTGTTGTTACGTTACGTTACGTTGTATATTATTGCCTGACATGCGTTTGTATATAAAGCATAACATGTATGACGCATTTCCATTGAACTTTCATTATGGCGCGCGATTAACACTCGAGCAAACAGCAAAAAACCGAAAAGAAGTAGAAAAAAACACAAACCAATGTGGCTGCGTCTATAGCCGGCGTTGACCACGACAAAGATGATATTGATGATGAGTGCCAGCACACGTACCTGGCACTTACACTCACACACACACACACAATAAACAAAGCTGACGTCTGTCGTTTTGCATATATGCATGCGTCATGCGAGTGCAGGACAACGGCAACCACAACAGCAACAACAACAACAACACTCGCAGTCGCACTGTCATTGTTTAAGGCAGCGCAGCACTTGGCAGGCTTTGCACACTTTCAAGCCTCATTTGCCTATCAAAATGATATAATACAGGCTTATAAGTTAAGCGTCAAGTAGGTGCGGACTATATGCGTTTGCCGAATCGGGTGCTGGGCTGTGGGCGGTAGGCGGCAAGCGGTAGGCTTGGTGCGGCATGTTGCATGTACGTGTTTCCTGTTGCAAACGTAAAGAAGACATAAGCCGCGCGTAAAAAAAAGAAAACATAAAAAAAACCAACGACAAAGCCACGCAATGTTTGCATTGAGCTTTGCTTATTGCTTGCTACGTCGTTATGTGTCTGTCTCTCTGTCTTTCTGACTGTCTGTCTGTGAGTGTGCCTACGTTTCGTATATATGTCATTTAACGCTTAAAGAGCAATCATGTTTTATTATTACTTTATTTTTTTGAATTTTTGTTTTTATTCTTTTTTTTTTATTTTTTATTACTGTTTTTGGTTTCGTTTATGAAAGTGCGTCGTTTTTGATTTTATATTTGCTTTTGAGTTTTATTTTTGTACTTTGCTGTTGAGGCAAGCAAATCTATGAAATTGTGTTTTATATGCGCGCATGCGCACAAATCAAATTAAGTGCACTTTGCAGTTTTGTCGCTGTTGTTGCTGTTGCTGTTGGTGTTGCCATTGTTGTTGCTGCTGTTATTGTAGGGTGTGTTGCGCGCATGCGTGCCTTCTGCAATAAACGAAAGCCAAAAACTAAAATCAAAATCTAAAACGACAACTTCAACTGCAATAATTTCAACTTCTACGTCGTTGCCGTCGTTGCCGTCACTGTCGCAGTGTCCGTCGTTGTCTTTGATGACGTCGCGACGTTGTCGGCGGCTGCACCCAACACCTTTTATGAGGTTTGGCGTCTGCAATTGTTGCTGCATTGCATTGCTTGAGTGCGCGGGGGGTTGGCTGGCATTGTGCTGTTTGTTGTTATTGTTGTTGTGCGTTGGGGTTAAGTTAAAGGCGCGACGTGTGCTTCTTACTATTGTTGTTGGATTTGGAATTGCTGCATTAATAATAATTATTATGTTTTTGCTATGTGTCTCTGTTTTTTTTTTCTTTTTCACTTTTGTTTTGTGGCATTTAATTGATTTGTAATGCGCTTTTTTGTTAAGCTGAAAACACACACACACACACACACTTGGGATTCATTTTTGTGTGTGCTAACGGATACACTGTTATACGCACAATGAATTATTCATTGAGTTATGTTTATTACTTTGTCGGTTTGACTTTTCAACGCGGAAAAGCATAAACGTAACATGCAAGAAAAAAAAAAAAACAGAAAAAAACAATATCCAAACACACGCCCTTTAGCTTATCTTGTTTTTGTTGCATTTTATTCATTGGAAATTTTTCATAAATTGGCACAAATTTATGCCATTTTAAATAAGCTTAATTGGCATGAGTTATTTTATTGCACGGCTAAACCTTTGAGCACAAGATTATTTTAATTTTTTGTATATTATTTCTTTAATTTTAATACAAAGCTAAGCTGTGACTTAGCGCTGAACTTTGCATTTAATTGCTTTCGATTTAATTTAGTATTGCATCATTGCTTTATTTTTAAATGATTACGTTTGTCATGTGAATAATTTAAATATTTATGTGACGTTTAATTAAGATGCATTCGATTTGAATCAGCAGCAAACGGAAATGGTTTCAGTATTTATAGGCTATAAAAGTAAATGTGATTGACATAGAAAATTCCATCTGACTGCGTTGTTTCAACCAAAAAAACATTTAATTGTCTAAACATGACACAAAAATCGTTTTGGCTGATGAAGTGCATTTCACTTTTCTGGGGTTTCTCTGGAGTTGCTAACCGGAATGGGGTTTTTGTGTATTTATTGTTGTTATTAAATAATTCAAAATTCGATTTCAAATTTTTTAAATGCAGAAAGTACCAGAGTTGCCGTCTTTTCGAAACTTATTGAAGTACGCTTTCGCAAAGCATTCCTTCATTTGGGATTGTTTAAATATCAGACTTAGCCTTAGATTTGGCAATAGGTTTATAGTGTCCTTAAACAGTTGGTTAATTAGAGATTTATTTTTAATCTACTCAGATCTGAATTTGCAATTATTTTCAATTTTTATGACAGTCCATATCTTACCAAATCTTTGGTAACAGCTTCGTCCAAATGTAATTCTAATGACCTCTTTTAATAAACAGTTTATTGCCTGAGTTTTCTGCCTGTGTACCATTTGTTCTCAATCTTGTCTACTAAATATCTTCCTAGTTACAATTGTGCTTTATGCTTGATACGCATAATAATCTCTTCATACTTGCGAACACTCAATGGAGTTCAAACATTTTTCCCATGCTCTAAGTTTTCCACAAGCACAGTGCGACATAATTCTGTTGCGAAACATGCACAGCAAATCAATTAATAATTGCCAGCGATGACAAATGAACGGCAACACAACATTCAGTTATTGCGCATCCGTTCGCATTTGCGCAAAACCAAACCAAAACGAATTCATGTTGTGCGCATATGAGAACATTAAGTCACATGCATGTCAAACAACAAAAATAAAATATCAAAAAAAAAAAAATAAATATCAAAATAAAGAAAAAAAAACTAAATTTGTTTGTGAAATATACCAAAAAAGGAAATAAGAGAAAAAACAAAGCACGGCGTTGATAAACTTACCATTTCCTGCCGCAAATGCGGCGATGCGCTCCCTAACCGAACGCCTTGGCTCGCTGTAATCGTCATCATTGTTGCCGTGGCTTTTGTTGTTGCCGTGGCTGTTGCTGTTGCTGTTGCAGCTGTGGCTAGGAAGCAACAGAGGCGACGTTGGTGCTGCCGCAGCCAGCTCGGCCGGTGTTGCATATGACGCGTCTGAGTCATGGCTAGGACTGCGCTTAACCATCGTCGTTCTGATCACAGTCTTGAGGCGGGAGGGCGTCGACGCACGCGGTGGCGGTGTCGGCGAAGTTGGTGTTGTCGGTGTGGTTGCTCTGTCGTAAGCGTTGCCCGCTGCTGTTGCTGTTGCTGCTGCTGCTGCTGCAGTTGTCAACCCACACTCACTCAGTTTTCGATTTGGTGCAACTGCTGCGACATTCGGTTGTGTTGTTGCTGTTGCTGCTGCTGTCGTAATTGTCATTTTATTCTGCGTTGTATCAGTTTTCGAGTTGCAATTGTGGCTGTTGTTGTTGTTGTTGTTCGTTTGTGGCTCGCTTAATTTACAATAATTACAGTGTATATTATTTTCGTCGAACGCAGCCGCAGTCGCAGTCGTTGTCGCATTTGCAGTCGTCGTCGTCGTTGAAGTTGTAGAAATAGAAGAAACACTGGCGCTCGTTTTTGTTGTTGTTGGGTTTCGTGTGTTGTTGTTGTTGCTGTTGTTGTGGTAGTTGTTACTTAATGTATTTTCCTTACTACTAAATTGATGTTCACTATTGCTAAGTCTTTGGATTTGTTGTTGTTGTTGCTGCTGCTGTGATTGTTTTTGTTGTTCTTTTTGCTGCTTTATAGCATCAGCAGCCACATTATCATTGCCACTCACTTGCCTGTTTGTGACAGTGCAATTTTTTGCGATTGTCTTCGTTTCTTGTTGTTGTTGTTGATTTTGTGTCTGGGCTAGGCTGCTATGCTGTAGCTGCCATTGCCGTATCTCTTGCTGTTGCTGTTTCTGTTTCTGTTGTTGTTCGTTACGTTCATTCATTAATTTCACCGCTGAATTTCCGTCGTATTGCAGGCCAACGATATCAACAACATCATCATAATCGTTGTCACAATCGTTGCTTCGTTTGCTGTTGCTGCTGCGGCAACTATTGTTGCTGCTCCCGTAGTTGCTGTTGCTGTGGCTATTGCTGTTGCTGTTGCTGTTGCAGTTGTCGTTTTCATGTGACACATCATCAATATACGTAAAATCGTTATCAGCAAAGATGTTGCGGGCGTGCAGCGTCGATTTCGATGAATGTTTCGGCTGCTTCAGATTGTAGCGCCTGCGATTCGGACAGCAACAAAGTTTCGTTGCTTTTGGCGATGTTGGCGATAATGGCGGTGGCACTGGCGTCGCTATGTCAGCCCATTTCTCGATCAATGCCAGATCACGAGCATTGGACATTGTCGTATAGCCATTGAGAGTAATTCTGCAAGAGTTATGAAAAAAAAATGAAATTTGATCAAATATAAAAATTAATTAATTACAGCAGAATATTACTGAGAGATAGACAGACACAAAAAAAAAATAAAATAAAATAAAATAAAATAATTATAAAGAAAATTCAATTAACTACACTCAACAGTCAACAGTCAGCAGTCATCTTCACTCAACTTGGCTCAACGCGACTTGACTCAGTCAACAACAACAACAACAATAAAAATAAAAATAAAAATAACAAAAATTGCGACAGCAGCAAAATTGGCGCGTCAACTTTTCACCAATGTGCGTGCTAGCGCGTGAAAAGCACGAAAAGCGAGAAAAGCTCGCATGGAAACATGCAACAACAACAGCAACAACAACCGACAGAAAGTAAACGAAGCGAAGACAACAACAGCAGCGACGGCTGCAGCAGCAACAGCAGCAGCGACAGTTAAATTGAAAAATAAAAGTTTCCTCATTCCTGTGCCGATTCACTGTTGAAAGCAAATTCGTTTCGCATATCACGAACGACGATGACGACAGCCGAGCAGCAACAACAGCAGCAACAAGGCGAGCAGGGGGAGTAGGGGGATGATGCGCATAGCAGCGCCATCTGTGTGTCATGTCAGCAACATGTTTTAATTGCTGCTGTTGACTTTTCGCGCGCACATATGCACATCGTATGCTTTGGCTTTGACTGTGGCTTTTGCTTTTGCTTTTGCTTTTGCTTTTTTTCGCACAGCAGTCAGTTGCTTGCTTTGGCTTTTCAATTTCGTTCGCAATCGCATTCATATTCGAAACACTTTCCACACAATGTTTGTCATTCGATATGAGTTTTCGACTTAGAAGTGTGCAGCAGCAGCCTCAGCAGCAACAACAACTGACAGACTCTGACCGCCAAATGCCGCAACGTGTGAAGCAGCCACCATGGCAATGGCAAACGCAGAGCGGGCGCAGCAAGCCACATTGAAAAAAAAAGGAAAACAAAAAAAAAAACATGGAAAAATTAAAAAAAAATATTTTGCGCAAAATATGTCATTGCATGATTAACGGCTTTGCTGAACTGCATGCGGCCTGATTCATTTAATTGCATTCAGCAGTGCAGCTAACAGCTAACAACAGCAACCGCAACAGTAACAGCAACAACAATAACAACAACAGGAACTGCAACAACATTAGCGGCTAATGCTGCAGCAGCGACTAATGAAAATTGTAGCAGCCAGCGCGGAAAAACTTGCTGCGTCCATCTTGGCAAGTCTGCTGTCTGCTGTCTGCCAACGCAGTAGCCAATAACATAAAAAACAAAAACAAAATCAAAAATAGAAAAACACAAAAAAAAAAAAGAAAAGACCAAGAGAGCTAAAAAAGCATATCAAGCAAATATCGATTCAATGTCTCGAGGGCATACGACAACAGGTAGTCGGTAGCTTTTCGGTGCTGGTCATCCGCCGGCGTTGTGTGCCTGCGTCTGCGTCTGTGTATGTGTGTGTGTGTGAGTGTCTCTGCCCCGCCCAGTGCAGTTGTGCACACTTCTCACCGTGGTCATGCGTTGCATGCCTCTGTTGTTGCTTTTGTTGTTTTCATTACGGTTGCTGTTGTTGCCGTTGTTGTTATGGTTTTTGTTGTTGTTGTTGATGATTAATTCGTTTTTGCCAGCAGGAAAATTAATTCACATGGAAATACGTTTTTCAACGCGCTTTTAATGCTGCCGCGCACATTTTTGGTTGCTATACGATTATGCTTTGCTTTTGTTTTTATTATTATTGTTACTGTTTTTGTTGTTATTTTTGTTGTAGTTAGTCTTGTTCGATTGAATTGAGTTTATATGTATTTTCGTTGCTGAAGGTTGTTTTGTCTATAAATGCTTGTAAATCGTAAATTAAACTCATTTAGTGTAATTAATTTAAATAAATGCATGCAATCAAGTTGCATTTTAATATCACTTTAGGTTTTGAGTAGCCAAGAAATCATTAATGACTTACAAGAGCGCCAGGCAGCGAACAATAAAGATTAGGATGCGTAATGTGGGTTAAGGTAAAGAAAGCCCATGTAATTAAGTTGCTTTTAATAAAACAAAACACAAATTAAGGCACAACATTTTCATGGAAAAAGTTCAAAGAAAACATTAGATGAAACGTGTATTAGATTGACGTTTAAACTAAAATTTCTACATTGTTATAGGAAGAATTTTTATTTTCTAGAGCATGAAAAAACGTTTCTGTTAAATTAGTCGATGTAAGTATTCTAAAGATACTCGCAAATAAATAAATAATTTACGGATGCTATGAACAGAAAAGATGAGATCATCATAACACCACATGCCGACAGTGAATTAGTAAAGCTCTATAAGGGCCCTTTATGGGCTTCATTTAGCATGAGTTTGTTCAATCTGATACCATCCTAAGGTGTCACATCTTTCTGCCGTGGTTAGTTACCCTTCAATAATTAGTGTTGGGCAAATAACAGCTAAATTGGATTTATTTGGTCTGTTCAAGGAAACTTTAAACAATTGCATATGTAGAAATCGGAAATAAAATTATTTTTTAAATTTTGCCAATCGTATTTGGTTGAATCAATGGCGGCATATTATATAAGATCAATAAAAGCTTGACAATCTTTCTTGTCTGCCTCCAGCATAAGCCACGATAAAAATCAGCGATCAACCGCCTCTTGTCAATTAAATGACAAATTATTTTCGTAGTTTTACACGTATTATTGCCTGATCCAACAATGATTTTTTCTTTTTGCGAATTTAATTTGAAAATAAATTAACAATAAATAACTTTAATTATTTTATGAAGATGTCAAATTATACGCCCACCAAAATGCCACAAGCGAAATCCAATAAAGCAAGCACACAAGAAAAAAATTCGCAATAAATTAAAAAGGCACAGACAAACTAAGCAAATAATACGAAAATAAAAAAGGAAGACAACAACAAAGGCCCAAGCGAAACAATGGCCACATGTTGCAGACAATACATGTTGCATGTCTTCGTTGCTCAGCTGCGCAATTCGATTTGATGTCTGGCAGCTTCATTTTGGGGATTAGCCTAAGTCTGTGGGAGATGTTACTGCGCAGCTGCGCATCTCAGGCGCGCTTTATTGTAGTTGGCTCATAATTTTCGCCGCACATGCGCAATAGGTCTCACACACTGTAATGACATTTATGACGCCTATAATTTTAATTATAGGCTAACGTGGTAACTCTTGCTTGAGGTTCGCAGTTATGCTATAAAACGTCAGACTTTTATTTGCGTTAACTAGTAATAAAATGGAATTTTGTTTTTATTATTAATTGCTTAGCGCAAGCAATAATTTGTTTATTAATAGAGCAAACGAAAAACTATGACACAAACTGTTTGCCTTGAACTCTTTTTTTGTGTTGAAAGCTTGCTAACGGCGTACTGCCTCTCGCTTGCTCTCACGCTGTAGTTTTTCTTTCGGTTTTTTATTGTACTGAAAATTATGAGGAGCCCAGCTCGCTTACAATTATAACCGATATATGCCCATAAACTGCTACCAAACAAAGTCAAAACTATTTGTCAATAATTTCTACGCTGGTTGTAAACAAAATATACGACTGCAGACATAAAACTCGCCGAAATGCATTAAGCCCATATATATGTTTCGTATTTTTTTATAGTGATTTATGACCGTATAAGTCTTTTGAACATAAACGTACAAAATTAATATTGAAAAGCTGCTAAATCCAGACTTGTGCATAAATTAAAGCACAAATAGCTGCCTTCTCTGTGTTGTGGACGAAAGCCACGTTTACAATAAAATAAAAACAAATTAAAAAAAAAAATTGCATTTTTTTCATTATGTATTTATTTTAGTTTTCGCATATAATTCATTGTTTTTATACCGCTGCTGTGATTTACGGCGTCGAGTTGAGTGCAAATCAAGAAATTCCTGGCAGCCCACTTGATATTCATTTAGTTTCAGTCTAAATAAAACAATCTCAGGTACACGCATGCGCGCTTAAAATTTAACAGAAAAAAGCAAAACCAGCAAAAAATACACTGAAACAATATGCGAAACACGTTTTTGTATTTGGTTTGCTAACGATTTATTTATTAAGTCTAGACACAAATTGTATTTTGTACAATTGTAGCCAGCGTTCGTCTAAAATTGGTAAGTCTAATTAACATTTACACAACATAAAATACACATACTTGAACATTTATATAGAAATAAGCTTTTTATAAGACAACAAAACCTAAAAAAAAAAAATAAAGAAAAATAAAAAATAAAATAAAATGCGTAGCTGTAAAAGGAAGTAACTGCTAAAAAACTCACAACTGCGTAATGTAATTCAGCATTTTTTGTGTATAATGATTGGGTTTTTCTTTTTCTTTTTTTTTTTTTTTGGTTTTATTTAATTTTGTTTTATATAACACTATTTCACAGCAATTAAATGTTTTTGTAAAGTAGCCGCAAATCGTTACAATGCCTGCGGATGTTAACTTTTATTTGAAATTGAAAATCTTTTTGAGGCTTTTAATGCTGTTACAGACCACAAAAGCTGCCAGCGTATGTCAGGCAGTCAATCAAAAGGCAAATATGTACATGCAGTCAGTCACTCAGGCAGCCAGTCAAGCAGTCAAACAGTCAGCCAAGCCAACGAGCCATCCAACTTACCATCAATCAATCAATCAATCAAATAATCAGTCATATGCACGAGAAATCAATAAAATGCATACAAATTGTTGCTGCGGCTCCTGTCTTACATATGCATGAGTACGTTGGCTGCTTATTGTCATAAGTATGTTGCATATGCACAACAACAACAACAACAACCACAACGGGAAAATTAAAGAAAAAAAAAACATACTTTTTTAAATTATAAAAATAAAGTAGTGAAAAATGAAACGCAGAGAAAAACAAAAAAAAGAAAATACAATAGCATGGCATGGGCAAGCGAAAGCAGTCGATTACACCCGACTGCATTAATGCAGTTGACAGTCGTGTCGTCTGGCAGGCAGTCGGACAAATTTCGTATGCAGTGCAGCAGTACGCCAACCCCAACGCCAACAACAACAACAACAACTACAATAACCAGCAGCAACAACAACAACAATGAATGCAATAACAAACAAATAACACTCAATCGATTGGCTGGCATTTTTACGACAAGTCGCAACGAGTTACTGCTGCGGTCTATTAATGTTTGCCCATTAACCTCCGAACTTTGCTTGCGTGCCAATAAGATTCGCTAACAATTTCGTTGCAACGTTGCGGCAGCAGTTGCTGCTGCTGCTGCTGCTGCCAACTGTGGTGGCACGCAAAAATGCGCAGAAGCTAAACGTTTTTCTTATTTTTGCCATTTGTTAGCGCAGAAAAAGAAAAACTACGCATATTACGCGAAAATTTGTTGCCAATTTGTTGCACTTAAATTGCGCATAAAGAGAAATAAATTTAGTTAAAATAGCAAAAAAAAAATAAAATACTTAATTTATAAAAAATAAAAAAAAAAATGCAAACCGCAACAACATTTGTGCAAAGGAAAAGTCACAAGCCAACGATTTGGCGTTACAATTAATTTCCGCATTTCCCACACAAAAAGTTTGGCAATTAATTTAACATTTCTCCACGCTGCTTTATTTGTGATTTTCGCGAGCAAAGCGTGAACTGCGGCGCACTATGACATTTTTCCCCCTCACTGCTGCTGTTGTTGTTGTTGTGGCTGCTTTTGTCGTTTGTAAATTCAAACAGCACATTCATTGTGTGATTCACGCTGCCAGCCCAACGCAACAAAAAAAAAAAAAAAAAAAAATTACCGAATAAAAAAGAAGAGGAAAATACATGCAACATAAGCGTAAACAAGCGCATAATCAACAAAAACCGACAACAACAACAACAACAACAAAAGAGTTGGCAACATTTTTGATATTTGACTGCAACTTAACTCAACGCAAAAGCATGCAGCAGCAGACAGGCAAACAGAACGCTAAGCGGCAATTAATCAAAGCGCTTTTAGGCAAATGACCGAACAGACAAACAACGACAACTACAACAACAGCAGGCAACAAAGCAACTGACGACAGGCAAATACAAACGAAGTACATGGCAATTCAATGCAAAAGAAAAAAAAATACATTTTTCCAAAAATGGCTAAAACGACATGAAAATGGCCTACACGACACGTAGGCACATTTGTGAATGAAAGCGCACGGCATCAGTGCATTGTTTGGCAGCATTTGAACGAAAATTCAATGCGAAAATAACAAAAAAACAAAAAAATATGAAAATCACGCATTACTGTTGCCGCAAAGGTAAGCTAAAATTAATAAAATATTTTCCACTGTTTTTTTATTTTGAAAACATTTTTAGTGCATATTAGAAAAAAATGCGAAAAATGCATAACGTATCCATCCAAGCGCTGTCTGCATTTTAGCTAATGAATTTTCGGTGCATTTTTGCAATTTGTTAAAACATGTTCGGCACGAAACGTGTTGCCGCAATTGCTGGTAACGTTTATTAATGAAATGTGTGTTAAAGCTGCTAACAGCACAACTTATTGCCAATGGCTAAAAGTATAAAAGAGCCAATGACTTAAAATGCGTTTTGTGTATGGCTTTTAAAGCAATTTCCCAAGCGTTCAAAATCAATTATCTAAAAAAATAACAAAAAAATTAACTAAGCAAAACCCTGCATTTTGTAAATAAATTAAATTCCAAGCATGCAACACACAATGTTGGTATAATATCTATTTATATATATTGTTTATTTTTTACTCGCATTCAGGGACAAGGACAAGGACGTCTTAAATAAATTATGCATGCCCAAAAGAAAAATAAAATATCTGCTGGCATAGCAGCAATTTAAATATTATTAACACGAGTAAAGCGTTAAAGTGCTCATTAATTGTTTTAATTGGGTGTTAAAGTTGCCTTTGGCGATTAGAAGGCATTTGATCATTCACATACACATACGTACACACACACATGCACACACCAGCAGTATGTTGCCAGTTAAACACTTAGTCGTCAATTCGCTTTGCCAATGACTTAGCGATTAATAAAATATGAAGTCTGCTTCACACCTGCAGATATTTATTCATGGCTCAAGTTCAGCTTACCTTTTGATTTCGCAGCTTATGGTTTTTGCTATTTTCGCCTACAGTATTGGCCATTGTTGGCCAAACAATATATTTATATTAAATAAGGCATTTGTTTGCATACATACGTTAGTGTATATATTTTTTTTTGCATTTAAATAACCTAACAATATATTTTTATACTATAGATTGTTTAAGATTATTAGATTAATTTTTATCACTTTATTTAAAGGCCTATGATAATGACGTTTAATGATATTTGAAATCAATACATAATGTCTTAACTCAATCAATTGTTGAATTATACATGTATCAAAAAAATGTAAGCAATACAATAAAATATGCTGACTGAGCTGTAACCAGAGCTGCATTCATTTTAATAAACGCACAAGTTTGCTACGGTTTTGTGCTTATGTTTCGTGGGTTAGTTGATAAACTCATGATGATCGATACATCATGGGGACTGGCTGATTATAGCAATAGGTGCAGGGTTACAGGGTCTATACCACACTAATCATCGTATCAGAATTTGCAGCTGCAAGTTAGCTAAGTTTTCTTGGTGAGACAACTATGAACCTTTACCCCTTATCTTAAATTCCATCTGAAGTTTTTAGTTGCAAGCCACTACATGACAGCACGTACACATGTGAAATGCTGTTGAATGTACTAACAAAAAAAAAACAAAAGACAATACAGTTTTTCTAATATATGCACAATTGACAAAGCAAAAGTCAAAGTGTTTATCTACTAAATCTAATTGACAACATAACACAAAAATATTTTATGAATATTTTTATCAAGAATTCTGAACGCACTCATCACCAGGTTAATGACACGTAAGCGATACATAAGCCTGGCCAGCAGCTTAAGGTGCGCCTTTCAAATGTCTTGGCTCAATGCTCGCACATATAAATATAAATATTTCATATGTTTGAAGTTGAAATTTTTATTTTGTGTTTTTGGTGTTTTGAGGTGCGTGCTAAGCGCACATATTTCAAAACTCGGTACAGCAAGCATGCGCACTCACTCATTCATGCAGTCATTCACTCACTAACTCACTCACTCACACACACACACACATACAGTTGGGTGACTTGGCTGGCTGGTGCTAAGGCAATCAGCAGTTTAGCTGCGCGGTGTCGAGATAATAAACATAAACTGCGCAATCTCAACGCTCGGCCGCAAACCTGTCAATTTGACAAATGCGCCTTAGCTAGTGATTGTGACATTTTTAGTGAATTCGTAATTAAGTATTCGCACACATGCATAAGCAGCATAAATACGCGCAGACGCGCGCACATAGCTCGCATATAACCGTACATAACTCTGCTACTGAGCTGCTACTTCAGGTACTCGGCTACAGCAAGCGAGAGACCATATATGGCAAAAAAAAAAAAAAACAAACGAAAATAAAAACAGTCAACAGCGAAACGAATGAAATGTTTTGTCAGGATGACAAATTGACAAGTTCGATGTGCTGGCGCATGTTAAGTGCGTTTTTTGCTACTCAAAACAATTTGCTTACTGTGCCTGCATATACACTAAGGCAATTACAATTAGCCACAAAAAATAAAATGAAAAGAAAAGAGTCAACAAACAAAAATAAAAAAACAGGCAAAAAGAGAAATATGTTTACATATTTCAGTGAAATGGAAAAAGCACCAAAACATGCCAAGGACTTGAGACGCACTGTGAATTTAAATGAAGCCCAAATCTGGGTTATGCTTAACGCAAATCTTTTAAACGTTTAAACTTACGCATTAATGCAGGTTTGCTATTCGTTTGATATTTACCTGCAAAGAAGAAGAAAAATAGTAAGCATTAGTATGTTTCATGAGTAGTTATATAGTTTGGGTATAGAAAGAATTAAGCACCTTCTACAGTAGATTGTCGTCGCGCACATATTTCAACAAATTTATTTAAATGCACAAAACACTCGCGCTCTCTTTTTATTTTGTTTTTTTGTTTTATTCTTCTTACAAATTTATTAAGCAAATTCAGCGTAAGAAGAGCAATAAAAACGCGTGCAGCCAATAAGCAGACCAATTGTTTAATAAATGAAAGTGCAGGAAACTGAGCTGCACAAAGTTCCAGCGCAGATAAAGCGGCAAATGCAATGCAATGCAGGCCAGCATAAATCTTAATGCTGCATCATAGGCCAGAGGCTTTGGCGCAATCAATTCAAATAAGCAGCTACCCCAATTTTATTTTGTTACATATTTTTGTGGCTGTAGCTGTTGTTGTTGTTGTTATTATTGCGGCGGTTTGTAACAATATGCAACAGTTTGTTGTGTGAGCTTAAGAATGACGCCCGGATGTTTACAACAAAATAAACAAATTCATAAAAAAACGCAAACTGACAAAAAATCAACGTAATCACACAATCAAAAAAGAAAAAAAAAATTTATGAAATGAAAATGTAAAACAAAAAATCAGAAAAAACGAAAAAAAAAAAAAAACCAAAGACCCAAATATGGAAAATGTTGTAACAATCATTTGTTTATTTTAGAAATTATTAGATACATTTGATAGCTGCATGCGTGCATATGGTGAAATTGTGTAAGCTTTGGGGGCTATGCGCCTATTTAGCCAAATGAATAGTCAATTGTGCGCTGATCAAAGTCAAAAGCGCGCGTTGACAGCAAGCAGCAACAATTGTTGTAATTACAATGTGCAGTTGCTTACGCAGCAGGCGCATACAGTGTTACCCTCCAAAGGTGAACTCAAAATGGCTTTATCGTGACATATTAAACTAGAAAACAATTTCCATAAGTACAAAATTAGATAGGGAATACAGTTCAATTTAAATAAAATGTTGGATATTATTTCCGGGGTACATTTAACATCTTTGTTAAACTCCTTTGTCATATGGTTTACTTATGTAAGTCTATAATTATATTTTGATATAATTAAGTCTAATCCAAGAAAGCTTGGGCGAACTGAATTGCTTGGACACCGTAAATTGAAGAATTTAATTCTGTTTTTAATTGATAACTGTCTAAATATTTTTGCTCTTTATGAATTCAATCTAAATGTTACTTTTATTTAATAAATCAATTCTAAAGTAAGCTTTAGCTTCTAGATTTTCGATTAAACATTGGATAAAAAATTTAAAACAAATTTAGAACACTTAAAAATTCTGAATTTAAAATTATATGTTTTGAAATAAAATTTACAAAGTTACAAATATTCGAGGAAATACTGTATCTGTGTGATTATTGTTCGGGAGATATATAAATAGATAAATTGCCAATAATTAGGCGCACAAAGCTGCGCAGTGCGTTATGGGCCTGACCTAGTTGACTTTGTCTAAATTTCATTTAAAGTGTATAAGTACTTAATATTTTTTCTTTCCATCTTGTTGAGCTATTGTAGATGCATGCAGGTGAATGTACGTTAATTATGTTATAAGCTGCATATGCACATTCGTAGTTGTTGTTGTTGTTGTTATTATTATTTTTATAACTAATGAAGTCAACAGTTGTCTTGTTGCAAGCCGGTTGCATTGCATTGCGCATTAACACATTTGCTTTTTGTTTTTGTTTGGCTTTGAGCTAAGTTTTGTATTTTGCCGACTTGTGGTTTTTACTGCAAGTGTAAATAAATAGTATGAATACAGTATATAAGTACAGTAAAGCACAGTTTGTTTGTTTTTGTTTATTATTTACCACATCTGGATAGCAAACATTTTGGTTTTTTTTTTCAAATTTATGCAATTTATTTTTCAAATAAATAAGCTAATCCAAGCCACATAACAACAACACAACACAATTATCGATAAAGTAAAAGCAGAACGAAATCAAAACCAATTTGTTTATTTCGGAATGTGAGCCAAAAAGCAAATAGCAAAAGCATATGCCATAAATGCTGATAGAATTGTAACAACTGAGGGCCGATAAAAATAAAGTTATTATGATTTATGCGCACGAGCCCAAAGATTACCAAAGCGCAAAGGCAGCTCGTTAAAGTAAAAATTGCACAAGAAGGCGGCCGCAACGGCAGCAGCAGCCGGAGCAGGAGCAGCATGATCGCAACGAGATTTGCATGTCTAGAACCAATAATTCTATGCTGAATACACGCGCCCAGCATTGAAGATGCAAATAAGCCATAAGACAGCGAGTGAGCAGGCAAGCGGATCGATGCATCCATCGATCGCTCGCATAAAGCTAGTTGCGCGTTTAATGCTGAATTGTAAATTTTGCGCATGTGCAATTAAAAAAAAGTAAACACCACACAGCAGGCGCATGCAGTTAAGCAAGTCTAGAGTGTAAAAAAAATGTATATAAACATATATAAAAAATAAAATCAAAATCAAATCGCAGCAAAGTTTTGCATAAAACAAATAAAAATAAAATTATAATGGTCTACGCTTTTATATCGTACTGTGTGCGGCGCATTTGTAGCGCAAAGTTGTAGTCAAGAGTCAAGGTAGTCAATGTGGCGTACTGTGTGCGATTAAAGCTTATCGGCGTCATCAACAGCATCTACAACAGCAACAGCAACAGCAACATCAACAGCAACAGCAACGGTCATGAAAAGTTGATTGCACTGCACGCAAATTTTCGCAGCTAGACGCGCAATGCGTGCACACACCCAGGACAGGCAGTTGCACCAAAATGTGCAGCGTTGCATGTGAGTCACAACAGCAACAAATATATAGCGAGCAAACAAACAAACAAACCAGCAACAACAACGCACAGCCTACAGACAAAAGCCTCATTAGGCGTGTTGAAGTTGAAAATTGCGCTTTTGCGTTTGAGCGCACACTCACTCATAGCAGAAGCAAAAGCAGAAGCAGGACGTAGACGCAGACGCAGACGCGGACTCGGAGGCAGACACGGACGCAAACGGAGACGCTCAGCAGCTCAATCGACTAAGCAAAGCAGGTAAATGCGCTGAAATCGTGAAGAAAACACGCTTATAGGCTTAGCTTTGGCGCGTTGGCGTTGAAAGCGTCATAGTCATCATCGTCATCGTCAGCAATAGCAACAAAAACAACATCACCAGCAGCAGCAGCAGCATTGGAAATGGCAACAGTAACGGCAACAACAACAACAACACACAAACGATCGTTGTCGTTTGCCGCTTTATCCGCTGCCGTCGCTTCTGCGTCAAGCGCTCAAGCGTCGCTTTATCCGCGGACGTCGTCAAGTTTGTAGTCATCCTCCTCATCGTCGTCATCGTCAAAGTGTTGCGGATAAAGCGAATTATGCTATTTGCGTAAATTATTGTCAAGTGTTCAGATTGGCGGCGTATGAGACACTAAATCATAGATGATGACGCTGATAGTTGATCATTGTTGTTGCTTGCTATTGTTTTTGTAATTGTTGTCGGATCGTTTAGTGTGTTTGTTGTCGAGCAACACAGTGCATGTCTACACGTATGTAGATAAACGCAGTTAGTAAAAGTCTACAGTGCCGCGAACAATGCAGACGGCATTTAATTCTCGTACTCAAAGGCTATGGGATTTTTGTTATTGTTTACTTCTACCGCATATCGAAAGAGAAAAATCCATTTCTCTGCCAGTTAAGCCGTGCTTCCCGCATCATATTGCTGCATTGACCCAATTCTTGAGCATACGCTTTGACTTTCGTGTCATTAATTTTTGTATTTTGTTTTCGGCTGCAAGTTGAATTTATGTTTTATGCGCATATTTGTTTATTAAAAATAACAATTTTATAACTTGTGCCACTTAAAGAAGTTTTTATTGATAACAGACAGTTAACGAAACTGCGGATTATTTGAGGCCACTGCCAGCATATGCTGGCTGTCAGGCAGGCAGGCATATGCATATATGTAGAAAGACAATCGACTACTTTCTTATTAAACCATAAAAATGCATAAAAATGATACTTTTCTGCTGCATTTATTTGCAAAATTTATTAACACGCATGCGCCCCAACATTTGACCCAGAAAACACGACACAGACAAAGTCGGCAGCCAAAAAACTGTCAGAAAAACTGTGGAGTAAAAATTGCAAAAAAAAAAGAACAAAAACAATATAACAGCATGCACGCGGAAGTGCTTGAAGTGCTTTCAACGCTTATAAATAAAGTTAATGACTCAATTTGTATTAAACTGAAAGGCAGAAGAAAATAAAAAAAAAGGAAATTTAAGAACAAAATAAGAGAATTAAACGCCTTTACAGCCGTCAGACAGTTGCAGACAGTTCATGAGAACCAGAGTTGATTGTTTGCTTTTGTCACAGCCTGTGCAAACAAGGCGACGGCTTGACTGCCTTCCTGACCCTTTATGCAATAATTTTGCTTAAATGAGCGGCCAGCATATGCATGCATTAATGTGCACTTAATAATGACAGCCACTTGTTGTGCTGTGTTGTGTTGAAGCAGTTTTCTTCTTGCTTTTTTTTGAATTTTTGTTTTTTTTTTTGTATTTTTGTTTTTTTTTTTTGTTAAGTTTATAAATTACATAATTTAGTAGTGCCTTGACTTGTCTTGTCTTTGTTCTGTTATGAAGTTACGGTTTGGCCGCCTGTCAGCAAAATAAATAATTCAAATACTTAAAAAAAAATTTAAATAAAGTTTACATTTTTCAGCGCTGACGTCAAAGGCGAACGACTGCTAAAGAACCTAAACGCTTTTGTGTAAGATTTTGGCAATAAAAATTAATTTTGTTTTTTTCCAAAAAAAAAAAAAAGCAAACCAAAACAGGCATAAAACGGTTAAACTGGTTTACAATACTAAAGGCAATTTTTATTGTATACATACTTATTGTATTTTTCAATAAGGTATTATATTTTTAATTTTTTCTTTTATTTTTTTTTTTGTTATTGTAAATAACTTAAAGAAATAATTTTGCTCAATTGCAAATTGTGTTGCATGTATTGCGAAAGTTTTTTCGTGACAGTTCGTATATATATACTCGTACCATATATCATATATGTTACATACTTGTGTATATTGTACACGCACTGCACAGTAAAAATAAAACAGTGTATAAAAATAGCAAATTTATGACAAAAGTGTCAATAGGACAGTCATAAATGTTGTTAATTAACATTTATTGTTTGCCGATAATAATATGAACAAAAAATAAACAATGAAAAAGAAACCAGCAAAAATATATGCGTACAATAACAAAAGCAGCCGCATAATTTATGGCAATATATTTTTATTATATTATTCGCTTATATGGTAATAGGAAAAATTTTAAGTAGGTTTGTATGTTTATTTGTTTAAAATTTGTCGGAAAAAAACAAAATAAATAAATAAATTTAAAAAAAAAATATCTTTGCATTTAATGATATGTTAACAGTCATGACTATAAAATGTTAGCTGCCAAACTTTTAACTTAACTGTGTGATGTACAATAAGTTGGTTTTTTTATGGTATAGGGTATATTAAAGATTTGCAAATGGATGTAACAGGCAGAAAGAGGCGTGACAGACCCCACAAAGTATATATATTCTTGATCAGCATCGAAAGACGAGTCGATCTAGCCATGTCCGTCTGTCTGTCCACCTGAAACGGTTAGATCTACAACCATCAAATTTAGCACGAAGACTCTTCTAATCCATGGGCATAATAAACTATAACATATAGCTGCCACCACCAAAAAGCACAGTTACTATCAAAAAACACTTTTGTTTTTCAAGATATCGTTACCAAAATTCGGATTTAATAGTTCCAGGTAATGTCCAATCATATGTATATCGGTTCACTATATAATATAGCTTCAATAGGAACAATCGTCCGAAAAACAACATTTACTATGGAAACTTTTTTCTTTATTAAGATATCGTTTCCAAATTTTGGATTTAACAGTTTTTAGTAATATCGGGCGAATAATGACTTTTACTAAGAAAAACTTTTTTGTTTGTTGAAATATCGTTACATAAGTAAAAGAAAGTGTTAAAAAAAAAAAAAAAATTATAGTTATTTAATTGGATTGGGTACATGGAATTATATAGTGGGATGCGCCTGACTATAGCCACTGCCTTTCTAGTTTTTCTCAAATGTGCATATCAATGAAAGCTTTAGCTGTTCATGCGTTGGAATTGTGCGCTATGCACTGTACAATGACAGTTGTAAGTGCCAAGCAGACGCACAAAATGTTGATAACAGACGCTGCCGCTTCTGTTGCTGATATGCTAACGAAGTTCGGCGACAGTAATTAACCCAGTGCATTATTGACCAGTATACTTCATGTATATAGGCGTTTATTTATAAACATTTTTATAGCATACACACAATTTGCAAAAACAATAAAGAAAAAGACATTAGTTAACAATAACAAGAACAACAACATCAAATGAACTAACAAAGTCAACTTATAGGCAGCAAGCAATTATATTGATAGGACTTCTACGCGTCTGACTGACAAGTGAAGCATGCTCGGCACTAAAATAACAAAAACAACATGAAAAACATACTACGCATAAAGAAAATAAAGAAGAAAATTGAAAGCGTAACGCATGCAATAATAATAATAATAATAAAATAAAAGTGCGTAGTCGTTTTGTGTAAGGAGTAAACAAACTAATTAAAAGTGACACTGACAGTTGATGACAATTTACTAAGACAGCGCAGCAAAGTCAACCCAATGCAAGACAAGCCAAGCTAGGCCAAGCGAAGCCTAACTAAAGAGTGGCGAGTTACGGCACAGCAAAGGGTTATGTGAGTAGTCGACGACGCGCGTTGAATTTCTCCAAAAGAATTTGCAATGCGTGCAGTAGCTGCAGCAGCAGCCAGAACAAGTCGTGCAAAATAATAAAAAATAACACATATATAAAAATAAATAAAATAATAAAGAAAAAGCATAAATAAAGTTGCATGCAACAAAGGCAAAGGCAAATGCAAAGACAAGCCAACGCGTGAATGATTGCCTCTATGCCTCTAAGGAATAAATAAATATGCGTTGGCTGCTTCTCGCTTGTGCGTGCATAATAAATAACATCGCATTGTTGTTCTTGCTCTTGTTGTTGTTGCTGTTGTTGTTGCGTAGTTGCATTTCAATTGAAATGTTGCATTTGTAATTGCAGCGAAACTTTAAGTGGCAATTTAAATTAAGTTGAGTATTCTGCGACAACAAAGGCTTAGCATGGATGATACACCAAGTGTATCCACACACAGACTTATGTGTTAAAATGTTTGAACAAATTGTTTTGTTGCTTGACAAAAAACAACAAAGCAATTAAATTTTAGCTCAAATGCGACAACATGTTGGCAACAATTATTGCAGCTTAAGCTGGCAGTGTTGACACATGTTTATGTGCATGTATCATTAATTATGTTTAGTACTGTGTTGGCGTGCCAAACGTTTGAAGTCTAATTATAGTTTTCTTGAAAATTCGAATATTTGGAAAAATAAATTATAAATAAGCAAAAACAAACAATAGCTAAAAAGCCGCCAAAGAATTACTTTGCCAGCGTTTGCTATTTTGGGTTTAATGGGCAAATTCGTGGTGTAAGTTTTTGAAATTAAATCTTACGACTCTAACAAACCTTTTTGGAGTTTAAAAAAAAAAAAAAACTAAGGATTTTTGCTTTTCCATGAGTTAATGACGAATATCGCAATCTTGTGAATCTCAAGGTCAAAGTCTGACAAATAAACATGCTGCATCTGAATCTGCGCTGTCTAGGTCATGTCCATAGCATCAATGAAGAAGCTTCAGCGAAAACTAAGTTCAAATATTATGGAGGCGTCAAGTAGCAGAGAAACCAAAATATTTAATAATAAAAACAAAAATAAAAATAAAAAACCTATATATAGAAACATTTTGTAAAACGCTTAAATAAGTAAACAAAAAACCGCATTTGGCATTTCGCGTGCACAGTAGGCTGACTTTGGCATGCACACCAAAAATGTGGCTGCAATATAAATTTTCATTTACGTGCATTTTTATAAACATGGCACTGTGCGACGACAAACTGTCTGCTGTACAGACGTGGGCATAATTATATGCTATTATTTTGTTGTTGTTATTGTTGTAATTGTTGTTGTAATTTTTGTTGTAATTGTTGTCTGTAGTGTGGCTAGAAAATGTCAGAAAGAAAAACAAAAGAAAAAACAAAGCAAAAATCATGCTCAACTTGAAATTGTTACATATTTTTGCTGTTATTGTTTTTGTTGCTTTCGTTGGCGGCTATTCAGCATTCCTCTAATATTTCTGCAACAACAGCAACAACAACAACCACAAGTAGCATGCATTTATATATGTTATAGTCAAAGCAGTGACAATCATAATTTTTCATAACTTAACCGGTTTCTGTCTGCGCATATTTCGCTTGCGGCATTTTTCATTTTCTTTTAAATATTTCTGTTTTTTTCTTGTTTTTTTTTTTTTTTTTAATTTTTATTTTTCTTCTCTATGTCTTGTGCAAAACTTTGCGCATGCGTACAAGTGTCTTCTTTGCCGTCGCCGCTTTTGACGCCGTTGCTGCAACGCTTTGGCAGCACTTTTGACGCTCACTTGGCTACTTAACATATAAAACACTCACTACTCATTTTACTCGACGCTCATGTTGCACAAAATATGTGTAAGTGTGTGTATCTGTGTGAGTAATGTGGCATGTGTTTTGGCAATTACCAATTTTAATATATGCAACTACGTGTACGAACAAAATTTATATGCATACATAGAGATATTTTTTTATACGTGCAATTATCGGTCTGGCAGGTCAGCAGCATGAATGTATATACACATGTTGGCGATGCGTAATTAGCCTGGTTTCTGCTGCTTGACTTGGTTAAATTGCGTTGAAGGCTCTTTCAAGGTGTTTTGCATTTTATGCTTCTTTTGGCTTGCACGGTTTTTTTTTATTAGCAAGCAAAGTTAAGCAGCTTAAAATTTTATTAAAAAACCAAAACACAAAAAAAAGTTGGTATACGCACTACAATTTATTGCAAATAGTATTAAGCATTTTATGAAGAAAAGTTCAACGACTTCTTATTTATTCAAGTGTTCTACTTGACAGCGTGTAGCCTAGTTTAGTTTTTTTCGTGTAGGGAAAACTAATTTGGTGCAATTACTTTCAGTTGCCGTGTTGCTTTTTCCGGCGCAATTCAGTTGTGGTAAAACAAAAACATATACAAGATTTAGAGAGAAAAGAAAAAACGTTTTTTTTTTTTTTTGGTTTTTGTTGTTGTTTTGGCACAACAACAAAGCCAAGTAGAACATCAATCATTTGCGTGCAACAACTGTCTGCCACATGCAGGCGCAACTGCAACCGAGCATCGAGCCACAGCAACAACAAAAGTGCAACTGTACAACAACACCAACACCAACAACAACAATAGTGCGCAACAACAATGGGCATATAATAAAAAGTGCAGCATAAATTAGCTGCAGGGTCTGTGTTAACTTTTAATTTTTCACTTGCAACATTTCTTTTGCGCTTGTTTCGCAGTTTTGCTTTATTGCACTTACGCTCTAATGCTAATAGCAGCAATAGCAGAAACAACAACAACAGCAACAGCGTTGCCAACAACAACAGTAATAATGGGTAAAAGTGTTTTGCATTTTTGGTTTTTCAGTTTTATTTTTGCGGAAAGAAAATATGTGCTGTTTTTTTCGTAGCTGCACCGTTGTTTTTTTTTTTTGTCTTTGGTATTTTATTTTTATATCTTTTACAACAACAGAGGCAACAACAACAACAATAGGCTAATGTGCTTGACTACGTGCATAAGTTTTCCTTGAAGCCATACTCATAAAAACCTATCCATGTGTCTATTCTTAACGCTTCACTGCATATTTAAGACACTTTCGCTACTTGCGCAGCAGTTCAGCAGCTGAGCCATGGCCCGGGCATGGTGTGGGCATGGTCATGTGTATGGGTATGGGCATGAAACTGGCACGAGTATCTAAGAGCGTATTTTATTACCAAGCCAGCAGGCTGGCAAGCGTTGCTGCTTAGACTTAGCTGCTTTTTGTGACTTTATTTTATTTTAACCATGCCAATGCTGACGGTGACTGTGACGATGACGATGACAATGACGATGATGATTCATTTTCAGTTACTTCTTTTCAGCATTGTGCTTGTGCAGAGTCTTGGCTCATAATTGGCTTAGCTCTACTTGAGCCCATGGAGCTTTTGTTTGGTTGCGCTTTAGGTGTTTCCCAGACATAGACTCGACTCACCCACGCTCACCCAGCTGTGTGACTGTTGGCTGTGTTGCGTTATGTTTTGCCTAAAGCGTGAGTTCAGCATTTAATGTCACTTTTATGAATACGAAAAATAAGTCTGCTGTAAGGCAACGCACTTCTTTTTTTTTTTGTGGCTGATTCAGCGTCAAGCCAGCGCTGAGTCAGTTCATAAATTTATTTTTATTTTTTATTTTGTTTATAATTTTTTTTTTTTTCTGGACTTTTTGTCAACAATCGCTTGTGCTTTGCGCAATGTAAGTTTGCGCTTTTGCGTGTTTAACTAGCATCAAATTAAAAACTCATTATGCGCGTTTTTTCGCACAGCTGAGTGCAAAGTTCAAGGTCAACAACAATCGCACAAAAGGCCATAGACAAAGTGTTGGCCAGCGCAGGGTGCACAATTCAACTCAACTCACCGACGATGACATAACTTTCGCATATACAATGATTTATGCAAACTTAACACAGCATAGGCAGGCACGCAGCCAGACAGACAGGCAGACAGACAGATAGACAGACAGAGAGACAGCCAGGCAATCTGGCAGTTGGCTAGTTGACTAAAGCTGTTGCCTGCTTATCTCAAAACTGCAGGCGCAGACGCAGACGCCAAACACGCAGCGTGCGACGTTCTGCCAACAACATTGGCTGGACAGCCTTATGCGCATGCGCAGCCGATGCGTGCCGTGCGCTCGCTCACTTGTGTGCATTCGTTCGAGGCTTGCTGAGCCGTGGTGTGAGAAAGATATTGATAGTGCAATTAATTATATTCACCTGAGTTTGACAGTAAGCGGTTTGCTTTCTTTTATTTTCATTTCATGCACACGCGCCTCTGCTGCATGCAAAAACAAAATAAAGCCAAAAATAAAAAAGAAACAAAATAAAAGATAAAAAAATTATGTAGAAAAAATAAAAATACAATTTAATGCTTGAGTTACGAGCGTTGAAAAATGTTTAAGTATCAATGACCAAATGACATATTAGCGGACTTAGCGTAAAAGTCCAGATAAGTTGCACTTGTCCGTATTGGCCACGACAACCACAGCAACAACAAAAACTACGTCATCGCCAACATAAGCGTCAGAGTCAGCGCCATTGTCATTGTAACGCTTGACTTCAACTGCATTTGTGGGCTCATTTGGCTCACTTGGTTCTTGCACATGCATTTGCTGCAATTCGCTTGATGGCACACACTCACACACACATACACACGCACGCACACAATAACTTTTCGTATTTCTAATCGTTTATTGAACCCGTTTACATGAACTGTGCGCCAAGATATAGAACACAAACAGCGGGTGTTGCTTTTTTGTGCGTAAGCTTTTATGCTTTTGATTTCTAAGTTTGCTTT